>JAXQQM020089918.1:0-220976 GCA_034641835.2 Pinus albicaulis
ATTATTCAATGCTTTTTCAGACTTGCTTTCTGACAATTTAAGCAGTAACGCAACTCTAAGTACAACCCAAAATTGGTGAATTATGGTAACACAATTGATTTTTAAAACCAGATGATCAATATGATTTTCTTGTGTGTAAGGGTGTTTTATCTTTTAGTATTAAGGACATGTTGCAATGAAAAATAAAGAATAAAAATGTAAAATTAAATAAAAATTAAAAAATTATTTATGTTTTAATTATATATTTAAATAGTAGATAAAAAATAATAATATATAAATTTAGTTTATTATTAATAATAATAATAGAGTAATTTATTTTTATAATTTGTTAAAATAAAGCATGATAGTTTATTAGTCATAATATTATAAAATTCATATTTAAATTTAGATAATAACCCCCATATATATGTATGGGTGTGTATTATATTAAAAATTTAAAAAAAATGCCATATATATATATATATATATATATATATATATATATATATATATAATGAACTTAAATTCATTTTAATTTTAAAATCAGTCCATTTTATCTTTAAAATGAGAAATGCTGAGAAAAAACAAATTTTCCAATACACAAAAAATTTCATATTTTCCACTCAAAATAAAATTTGCATTTTGAAAAAGATAATTTGATTAGTTTTATATTAAAAATCAACATATTACTTATAATTTTCATCTTAAAGTGCATGATTAATTTTGTAAGATCTAAGACTTTTGCAATTCATAATGTTAATGAATGTTTTTGGGATTAATGTTATTTTAGGAGTTTTAATTTTTAAGAACCATCTTGCTCAAGCGTATTAAAATGATAGTAAAATATAATTCCAATCCCATATGAATGTCTCAATATTTTTACATGGTATCGTATCAATATTTCCAATAGGATTTGATTGTTTTTTTATTTTTTTTAACCTTGAACCTCATGGTTTCCATAATACTTCATAAGACAACATTTGTCAACTACCCACATGGATTAGGATTTGATTGAAATTTTAAAACTAAAATATAACAATAATATTTTTTGTTGTATGTAATTTAATTTATTATCATCATAAATTAATTTCACTGAAAATTTTATTTTTTTATTTTTTGTAATTATATTATTTTAAATAAAACTATATAGTGATCCTTATGTGGTAATTGACCTATCACAAGGGAAATTAGACTAGTATCCCACTAGTGTAGCTTTAGCTCATATGAAGTGTCCATGCAAAGTCACAAAACCATAACATATTTATCTTGATGAAGAGTCCACTTCGATCGTGTGAGGTACCTCAATCTTCCTTAGAATTGGACAACCCAAAATCCACTATCTTCTTAGCCAACACTGATACTTTGTAATTAAGGTTATAATATATGTTTGCACTTTGTTAATGCTAAGTACAATCTTCTTTTTAGTTTCTAAATGTTTAATTAACACATTTCACAATATTTCTTTTACCTATGAGTATAGATCAAAGGTCTATATAGATATAGTTTATCTAGTTCTTTTATTCCTATTTTTTGGAATCAAGCTTCCCACCTCATCTTATACTTCCACGTTTGAGATGTATCTCCCCTCTATCGTTGATTCCCTCTATGCATTTTTTATTTCTCTTTTGATTTCAGCCGAATTATTCTATGTCCCATTCACCCAACAACTCTTGCCAACGATGATGGATAGAATAGTGAGCCTAAAGAGAGAAGAAAAGGTCCTAGGTTACAAACATTAGAGGGAAAATATGAATTCATGAGAATTGGTGATAGATCCACAAAAATTACTAAGGAAGCTGATGTTTTGATGAAGAATAGAGGTAGATATGAAACCCCAAGTCACCCCTAAAAGATAAATGAGAAATAGATGAAAGAAGGTGCTCTATCAACAAATTCAAAGGGGACTATTAAGCTCCCATGGGTAGAAAAAGCTAAGACTAAGATTAACATAGGAACCATGGCCTAAGCAGAGACCTACGGGTGGGATGAACCCCAAATACATCCCAATCTATGTGATAAGATGGAGGAGGAAAGTAAATCTTCTTAAACCACTAATGGAGTTTTCACTTTCCCATGTTGATTGAATATTGAAACTAAGACACACAAAGGGATTAGAACCAAAAGAGAATACCAAATAAAGATAATAGTTATTAAAGTTGAATCCCTAGAGAATAGAATTGAAATGAATTTATTATTACCACCACTCAGTAAAAGGATTATATTTTTATAATTAAGAATAGTAGAGAATATAAAATCCAAGAGAACTAAGAGCTCAAGGAGAAATAATACCAAAATATTATTTTATTTACTACCTCAGGCCTCTAAATAATGTAAATGATCCATACCCTTATCTTTTCCCTGGTCATAATATCTATGTTGTGATATGTTTCATGTTCACAATGATGATTCATATAGGAATAGGTTACCATAGTCTCTACCTTCAAATCAAAACTAGTATAATTGAAACAATTACCTCATTTGCATGACATTTTCTTTAATGTAACTACCATGCGGGGGTCATTAATCCCCCACTTTCTCATGGTGGTGAACTCTCTTATTTATTTCCATTTCTCTCATAATTAAGAACCTATGGTGGGGAAGGATGATCCTCAAATGAAATTCTTAGAGATTACATTCTTAGTGGTTTGAATATTGACCCATTTCAAATATATCCATAGGAATATTCTTGTAGTTCCACTTTTGTTTGATAATATGTCTATGAACTCATTTCCTATCATTCTCCCATGTAAAACAATGGATGCTGGAAGTTCTAGGAAGAGGTTATTTATTTTCTTTAGTCCCCATTTTAGTCTCCAGAATTTTGAAAATTTAAAAGGGAATGATCTATGCTAAAATTTTTTGGCCATTTGTATGATTAGTTTTGAATCCCCTTCAATAATAAAGCTTCTTTATTTTTCTTTCTATTTATACTTGTACATCAGATTCCAAATCAAAAAATTTTAATGATTTATTTTCATCTATTCCAATTGAACCTGCAAATATATTGAGGTTGGTTCCTCTATAGTCTCTAAAAGCTCCTCCATGACTGGTAAGGCCAAAATTTCCCTTTCAAGTTCCACCAAAGTTGATTTTAATGAAATTAGGGGGAGGAGGACTCAATTTGCTTGTATTGGTCCAATTAGGATGACAAGTTATGATTAAGAGAATTAGAGAAGGGGATACTCCCAAGGGGTTTAGAATTATATATTTTTAAGAGATACATACTCAATAATATTGAGGAGAGTAAGTAGAGAGTAGATTTGATTTTCACATGCTATTAGTAATTCCTTTCCATAATGATTCCTTATAGTTTGATATATATATATATATATATGAATATGAATATATGCCTATTTATTTTCTTTCAATTTTCCCATAGTTTGAATCTAGGATGAATTCTCAAAGCCCTATTGATAGAGGAGGAGGACACCTTTATCCCAAAGAAGAGTGGGGAAGGAGAAGTGTCAAGAAGGTGTTCTATGTGTTCATAATATAAGGTTATAAGATGATAGAAGGATGCACCTTGAAGACCTTTGCGTTCTATTTTATCCCAAAACATAATTTTACCATGCAACAGGGGCCAGAGTAAGAGAGAACCTTTCAACCATAGATTTATTCTGCAAATTTTATTCCAAATGTTATCATCTAGCATGGAAGCCACATTTGTTTCTATGTTCTAAGCTAATTTTACATTGTATTTTCTATTTTTCTTATATTTCCTTTTGAGTTATTTGGCCATTGTTTATTTTTAATTTTTCATTCCAAAAAAATTCTTAGGTTATGTTTCTAGCTACCCAATTCCATCACTCTTTTGGTAGCCGTGATATCCACTTTTTTTTCTATGCTTGAGGTTCCTAATAGTGGAAAATATTTGAGAGGCTTTTGTTGGACCACATTGTCTTGTAATTTTTGTATGTTATCTAGATCCTTAAATGCACAATTTATTACATGAACCTTCCCAAAATAAGGCATAATCTCCCTCTGTGAATTCCAAAAAGTTATAAACTTGTATAAGAAAAGGATTCTACCACACAATGTTCTATATCTAGGCATTTTACCTCACCCTTGATTTTGATTATGTTTTTTCTATCTATGTTGGGAGTATATTTCCTTCTCCATATGTTTATTCATAACTCATATGGGATATGAATCTAGCACCATTAATTTTTAGTTTCCAAGATTTCATTACTATTGTTGTGTAATGAAGGGCCAAATTTCCATTAAATTGAAGTTAGCATTTATTTTCCCAAGCTACAATGGCCCATTTCTTTTCCATCTTTTCCATTCCACATAGAAAGGATCTTTGTATCTCATATAGTTTCTTGATGATTCCTTTATGAGATTAGAGAGATGAGAACATGGAACGTGGCACGGCTCACAAAATTGGTTTGAGTAAAATAAAACTCCTAGCTATACTTAACGTTTTGAAGGTCTAACTTTCTAGCTTATAATAAAATTTTAATAAGAGATCTTATCATGAAGCATGAAAAAGAGCATTCTCCATTAAGTGGGTACGTAAGTATTTGGATACAAGGGAAATATACTAAAAACCAAGAGTATGATAAATGTAGATCTAAAACAATTATGGAATGTTGAAGGAGAAGAAATGTGATTTTCTTTGATTAATTTAAATATTAGAAGTAGCTTTTAAGTCCTCTAATATATGCTTTATTGTTGATTCATATTTAATAGTCAGTGCCTCCATTACGACGATGTACAAATTTTTGATGAGAGGAAGAGACATTGTATCATTTAATTTTGAGGCCTTTAGTGTTATTATGAGCCACTATATCCTTCCTAGCATATCCCAATGCTTCAACTATAAGAAGAAACAATAAAGGGGAAAGAAAACCTTGTCTGATACCTATATAGAAATCAAAAGTATATGAATATCACATATTTATGGGGATAAAGAAGAAATATTAGGAAGGAGAGAAATAACACAATGGATCCACTTATCAGCAAGCCTAAAGGCTGAAAAGAGGTGATAGATATACTGCTAGCTAAGACAGTCAAAGTATTTAAAGAGATTCGACTTGATTAACATGTTAGGTTTCGTAGTATTCTTGAAGGAATGGATTGATTCATGTGTTATGTGAAGACCCAATCTGGGGTCTTAAACCATAAACAAGTTTTGTATAATTTCACAGTAAAAATCGCAAATTCAAAACACAAATTTTTTTTTTGATAATATCATATAAAAAAATACCATGTTTTATTTACATCATATTAAAACATGTACAAAACTTGATTTATAGTATTTTTTATATATAAAAAAAACAAAGAAGAAGAATACCTAATACAATGGCTCAATTGTGGTGCTCTTTCTAGGACCACCCAACTGAATATGTTGACCCTCCAACTAGGAAATTATTTTAGCCTTCCTAGCCGAAGGAACCTCCACATGCTCCCCAACCCTCAAATCCAAATTCCAACCGCAACCATAGTGTGCCTAAAATAGACCCAAAATCCTATAACCACAAACCAATCTTAATTCTTACTCCTCCCTCTCCTCTTCTTCCTTCCCCTAACTTCAAGCCCCAAAAGAACAAAGTAAATAGAAACTACCTTGCTTTTTTTCAACTCCTCTTACCTTATTCCTCCCTTCCTCATCTATCTCAACCACCTTTCATCCATCAGTCATTAATGCCCTCCACTTATTCCAATTCAATGCCTCTAATTCCCCCATGATTCCTTCGAATTCAATGTCTCTGACATTCCCCTTGACACCATCTTCGAGCCACTTCCCTCCTTATCACTCCACCTACCCCTTTTTCCCTTAATTAACACCTAGGTGGTTCATTCCCAAAATAACCCTCATTAATTCAATAAAATAATACTATCTTTGAAATGCTAATCAAAATTAAGGAATTATATTAATTTAATTAATAAACGAATCATGTTTAAAATATAATAATTAATTATAAATAAAATTTTAAGGTTAATTAATCACTAATCAATATTAGAAATTAATCACTCTTAAGGCTAACCATAAACTTTACCATTAATCAATATTAACCATCAATTAATCATATAATATATTACATTTTAGAATACTAGCATATTTGTGCAAGGTGTGGGTATGTAGCTAGCATACACATACCTCGTACGAATACCAATGATAATTATTGGAATCAAGGAAAAAATTAAATCAGTCTACATATATGTTCATAAAATAATGTAAGATAATATGATCAAGTAGGGGCATTGCATGCTAATAAAATTTGTCAATGATTTCCTTCCTTCTATATGATGGGATCATTTTAAGGAAATGAGTAGGGGAAGCAAGAAATTGGGTCTATTAGCCATTACTTTGGAGATGATTTTGTAAATAGAATTACATAAGGTAATGGGATTGAAAAGAAAAGCGATTCTTAATATTAATTTCTGTAAGAACAAGAGGGATGAATGTGGCATCTAATGTAGATTTGATTAACATTGTCCTTCTAGAACTTTCTACCAATTATCAAATATGCTTGTCAATGATCAACCAATAGGCTTGAAAGAAATACAAGGTGAACATGTTATTCCTTGGTGATTTTCCTTTTGGAAACTCCACAACACTCGTTAAACTTCAATCAAAGTGATGTCTCTTAACATGGTAACATTTTGTTCCACTGTGACTAAAGAAGGGATGTTTTGGGTTACTCTTGTAACATCCTCGATGTACCTTGTACAAAATAGGAGGGGCTTAATTTTTTCTATAAATTTTTACCAACATGTAGCATTCCAATAATGGATTATTACATACTTAACTAATCATTAGTTAAATTCACCATAATAACTTGAAGTGATCATAGAAATGAAATAGTTGATTGTTATGGAATAGTCAGTATTTCCCTTTGTTAACATATTACATTCTACCACAACTTTTCCTGTCTTGTGTCAGTCAATTTATAAACCTTATTCAAAACACAAGATTACTATGATTTTCCAACTTTATGCAAAAATACCAAAGCATCAAGATCATCAAATAGGGAAGCACATATGTGGACATTGATATACCATAGAAACCATAAAGGGAAAAGCCAACAAACATTTATTTTATTAAACGTTTCATAAGGGATTTCACCCCTCACTAAATGGAAGAAATTGAACTCATCCTTTCTGCATTGTTAAATTTGACAAAAGAACATAATCTTTAATTCAACATAATTAACTAGAGTTCAATACATTTAACATGATGTCATGTTTCTAAACACTTAACCCCACATTTATTGAGCACGGTATCTTTGTGGCATGGTAAGTTATCCCTTGTAAAATTTGTTTGACGATCCTTCACTCTACATGATTCAATAGTCAAACATGATGACCTCACTACCTACCATAGTGTTAGTTATAATCCATCGTTCAGTTCTTCAAAAGGAATAGATTAGAAACTATCAATATTTTCTTGGCATAAGTTAGGATTCTTTCCTATAATTGTTACCATCATCAACTACGCCATGGTTAGGAAAAATATCTATTTAACAAAACCCAAATAATAAATCTCTACCAGTTATTACTAATCATATTCCATGAATTCTGAACCTTTTCATGTTGCATAATAACATTAAAAATCATCCTTAATATTTTAATTTTACTTGCATCCTCAAGAGAAAAACCAATTTCTGGCATATTCATAGTAAAATGCATAAAGAGTATTGAGGCATGCCTCTTTATTGATATCGTACATGGATTAATTAAAAGGATATAATTTCAAAAACATGTCTATTTATTTATGCATGTGTATGGCTTTGCAACATTTCTAATTTCCAAATTTCGCATGCATAAAGTAAAATGCATAAAAATTACCATGGAATTCCCATCTATCCATAGTTCACATGCACTATAAGAAAGGGAATAGTTTCATTTTACCTCTGCCCAGAAGAACACAATAATATTTTAAATGAATCACTATGGTGAACACTATCTCTTTTGACAATAAGAGGGAAATATTTCCAAAATATAATCACCACAAATACTATTATTTCTTCCCACAACAACAAATTCATTTTCTATAGGAATACCACCACACAATAGCACAATAAATATTATCTTTGTGCATGCAAATACACATTCGTTTTCCAAAAGAAACTAGCCCAATAGTTATTATCTTTGTGCATGTAAATACATATCCTTTTTCCAAAATAAACTGGACCAACAACTATTATCTTTGTGCATGTAAACACATATTCTTCTTCCAAAAGAAACCGACCCAACAACTATTATCTTTCTGCATATAAACACATTTTTTTCTTCAAGAAATCTAATGCAATGGCTACTATTTTTCTGCATATAAACACTTTTTTTCTTTCAAGGATCTATAATGATAGTTATTATTTTTGTGTGTATAAAAATCATATTTTTTCAAGAAAATTAGAAAAATAACTATTATTTATGTTATAAGCACATTTTCATTTTCAAGAAAATCAGAAAAATAAACACATTCTTTTTCAAGAAAATTATCAAAATTGTTATTGTCTGTGTGCATAAGTTTCGCAAGTTTCTTTCTTCTCTTAGGATGAGGTTTTTACCAAAAATCCAACAAAGTTTATTATATTTGTGAAATAAATACTAGGGGTTTCCTTTTTCTTACAGTTCAAAGCCATATAGAATGTCTTCTCACTTGCAACCAGTATATAGGATAGGGTGATAATTCCAAATGGTTTTATATTCGGCTCCTACATGGAGATTGACGGCTTCAAGATAAAAAATACCTCAATGAGTGCAACATCGTTAAGGATATCTCGATTTGCATTTTAGCGAGAATAATAGGTGGAGCTAAAGGTTTGGGCACGTCCTCATTAGCACAAAACAAATCCTTTAAGTGCATACTAAAACCAAGACCTTCACTGACAAACCCTATAAATCTATCTGAACCTGTAGTCGTGGTGGAACAAGAAGTGGAAACCCATTCTCTTAAATTGGGTATTATTGTACATTGATTAGTGGACGCATATTATGAATGAAGAGTAGTTATTTGTTGTTTCAATGGTTTTTGGCTCACAAAATCTTCTCTTTACGAGTGGGTACACTAGAATTGGCCTCAGAATACTATGATGGAAATCTACTCAAAATGATTCTTTGTTTCTCTCTTCAGTAATTTAGAAGACCTTTAGAAGATTCTTGATCAATGAGCCTAGTTTTAGGGCCATTTTGACCTCTCCCTTCAACCTTGGCTTCCATATTTTAATCATCTCTCTATGTTTTCTTTGGAAACCTTAGTTTAGGAAAGGATCCCCAATCTTCCTATCCATCTAACATACCCAGATAACCTTAAAGATGTGCGAAATTTACTAAGCCAATTTATCATAATAAAATCTAATAGGATTACAAAAGGAATCCTAACATTTGTTCACATATGTGTCAAAGTGGAACTTAGTAAAGGATTGCGAGAGAAAATTCTTATGAAATGGAGAGTTAGGGTTTATTATCAACCAGTGAATTATGAAAAAAATGCTTTTCATTGTATGACTTATCAATTTCTCAGTCACCTTAAAAAAAATTTCCCCTAATTGTAATGACCATGTTCACCCCCAAATGTTAAGACACGAACTTTGGATGCAAAGTTCCTAAAGGAAGAAAAGGTTCCAAGACTATCGTGTCTCATATGCAGGACAAGTCACATACTACCAATTCTACACCTTCAAACTTAGCTGAACCTCGCGTTGAGTAATCTAAACCTTCAATAGAGGAAGATCCTCCTTCAATGAATATAGAAAGAGACTCAACCATAATTTTGGTAACATGAATGAGTGGGTATAATTGTACCCATGAATTAGATCACTTATAAAAAATATACGTCATAGCATTCAATAACGGAAGCATCTCAAGGAAATATCGGCATTGTATCATTTACATAGGCTCTCCATAATCCCATAAAATAGATAAACATCCAAAAGGGAAAAAGAAAGATGGAAAAACCCATAAAAAAATCCTATGATCTAAATCTTAGAAAAAATATATCATTTGGATTATGGAAAACATAATTTAATTTGATTTCTAATATAAATTAATTTAATATAATAATAATAATAATAATAATAATAATAATTTTATATATCTATAACAAAAAATAATAATTTAATTATACAACCAAATTAAATAATATAAATACAATATTTAAACATTATATATTATTCTAATTGATGTTTAAACATTATATTAATATTAAGATCAAGTTGTCATCTAAATAAGTTAGATTTAAAAGTTGTCATTTTCAAAAGAATTGAATGATTTAGTGTAAATGTTGTTGTTTTTTTTTTAAATTTCACAAAATTATTATTATTTGTTATTTAAATAAGATTCAAGTATTAAAATTATATTTAAATTTATAATTTTAAATAAAGAATTGTTAAAAATATATTTAAAAAACTATAAATTTAAAAGATAATTTTATATATTAACATAAAAATGAATGACACAATATAACATAAAATCAATTATTAAAAAATAAGTAGTTTTAAACTCTTCTTTTTTAATGGATCTGGTAGTATTTCCTTCTGCATATTAATTCCCCTTGTAGTTAAAATTTTATCTTATGGCTAGAAAGTAAAACGTTGTTATATTACTTTGGTCTTTAATCCAAAATTTTATCTTATGGTTAGAAAGAAAAAACGTTATTACATTACTTTATTCTTTAATCCAAGTTTTTAAAAAATACGTTTCTTACATTTCTAAGTCAATAATTATTTTCAAAGTTAGTTTAAAAAAATTAAATTACTTACCTTTTTAAAATTTTAATTATATTTTTACATTTAATTATAATTTTATAATACAATTTAAAATGAAAAGTAGGTTCTCTAACTATTCTACTCTCCTCTCCTAGTTGTTATCATAAAATTTCAACTCTTATACCATTCAACAGTACCTAGTTATGGGCATTGAACCAACTCACCATTTAAGTGAAGTATAACCAGGCTGCGCTGGCGATGACCTAGGGCGTTGTTTACACATCACAACTAGGAACATTGCTATAAATTTCGCAACAGATCAATTCCTTATTGTTGATTGAGATATAATATTGATTATCAAAACCCCGTTTTTAATAGTGAGATAAATGTGCAAGAGATAAATCCTGAGACTGCAAGATGACCTAAAGGGGCAACACTATATTCATATTATGCATCTGAATACAATTTTAAAGAAACAATAGAATTGGTTACAACATTTTGAAGTCATTACAAATTAATATTTAAATTTTTATAGGAACTAATATTTAATTTAAAATAAAATAGTTAATTTTAGATGTATAATTTTTAAATTTTTATACAAGAATCAAATCTTCCTTGATGATTCACAAAAATATTTATGAATATTTCATATATTACAATAAAATAAAAATATAAATTTTAACAAATTAATCACATTTAAAATTTAAAATATATTTATTTTAATTAATGTAATAAAAATAATATTTATGAATTGAAATCCTAAAAATGCCGTTAGTGAGTTTAGGCAAGAGAAATCATGCTTAAATTGTAGTTGGAAATTCATTTGAAATCATTAAACATAGGGTTGAAGGAATAACAACACGTATAAGCATGTGAATCCACTGAGATGTATTTGGTTGTTGAAGGAATAAAAACACGTATAAGCATGTGAATCCACTTAGATGTATTTGGTTATTGTAGATGCCATAGGGTTGGAGAAACTTGAGCCCATGAATGGAAACTATGGAAATCAAGGTCATTAGAAGTTTTCCACTGAAAGGAAATTAGTGGTTCGAAGTGGACGAGGTTAGATTCTTTAACCGATGATTTTAAAGATCAACTGATATTAAGAATGATTATCGTTAGGGTTTTCGATCATGTTACAGTGGAAAGCCGTAACTGGTCCAGATTTGTAGTTGGGAGGGATGGTCACGCTAAAAATCTCGTCCCTTCAGCGAAGCGACCTTGCTTAGATATGAGCATAGACATTCAAGAGGTCATGATGTGTCTAGTTTTATATCATGTTTATTGCAATGTTCTTTTTTCTCTCAGGATGAGGTTTTGACCTGAGATTTGGAAAAGTTTATGATATTTGTGAAATCATTCTTAGGGGTTTCCTTTTGGTTGCAAGTCAAAGCCACATATCTTGTCTCCTCACTTACAACCAGGATAAAATATATGGTGAGAATCAACATATCATTGTACATCCAGTTGTTAGAAAATTATATATTACAGAGTAATGGAGCAAATAAAATATATGCGGAAACACAAACACAAGAAGAACATAAACCAGAGAGACATAGATATACGTAGTTCACCCAGTTTGGGCTACGTCCACCGTGAACAGCCAGTCCTTCTTTTCCATTTTCCAGCAAAATGAAGAGACACAACCTACTATGGATCCACTATAATATCTTATGTTCTCTCTCACAGTCTCCCTATATGTTTCTCACTATGAGAATACACATACAATCCATAGCCGCAATCCAATACCCTCATAAAATCGAAGGGTTTCCTTCTAGGGCAAACAACCCTAAACTAAACATAACTTCTACCGTTAGATCATCTACCTAATGAATGGCTTAGATTGACTAGAAATTACTATACTTTTATAAGGCAATTTTACATATGTTTTTAGCTTCGGGGCCACTGCCCCCGAAACCCCCCGCCTAGACCCCCCAAACAATGTTTAATTATGGGCGGTGTTGCCGCCCTGTTAAGGTACATGGATCCAACGATGTGATACAAAATAAACAAGATAATCAGGCTCCACACCCAACACCAACTCCTACATGGAGGTTGATAGCTTTAGGATAAGATATCCCTCAATGAGTACGACATAGTTAAGTATTTATCGATTTAGATTGTAGCAAGAGTAAGAGGTGGAGTTAAATGTTGAGGTGTTTCCTCCTTATCAAAACTCAAATCCTTTAAATATTTCCTAAAACTAGGACCTTTGCCAACGAACCCTAAAAGATCTATTTATACCCGCAATCGTGGTAGAATAGGAAGTGGAAACACCTTCTCTTAAAGTGGGTAACTTTATACGTAGATTTATGGTTAAAAATTATGAATGAAAATTGATTATTTATCATTTCAATGTTTTTTAGCCCACAACATTTACAGTTCGACAGTGGGTACACCAGAATTGGTCTTAGAATATTGTGTTGGAAATCTGCTCGAAAGGATTCTTTGGTGTTCTCTTCAATAATTTAAAAGACTAGTAGAAGGTTCTTGATTAGGGAGCTTGGTCTGAGGGCTGGTTTGGCTACTCCTTTCAACCTCAGTGGCCAAAATTTAATCATCTCTCTAAGTCGGCTTTGGAAACCCTAGTTTGGGTAAGGCTCCCCAATTTGGGTATCCATCTCACACACCTAGATAACCTTAAAGGTGTGGGAAACTTAGTAGGTTGATTCATCAAAATTGAATCCAACAGGATTGCAAAAGGAATCCCGACATTTTTTCGCATATTTGTTGAAGTGGACCTTAGTTAAGGAATGCAAGAGAAAATCCTTCTCAAATGGAGAGGTAGGTTTTATTATCAACCAGTGGACTACGAAAACATTTCTTTTTGTTGTAGGATTATGAAAACCCAAAACCTTGTAGTTTCTCTTTGACTATAAGAGTTATCAACAAGAAATTATCACATTCCTTGGTGGTTAGTAAAGGGCTAACTCTTCGATTGTGAACAATTGTAATTGAGATGTTCATAGTTGCAGCTAGTTGATGCTGCAATTGATGCAACCCTATGTAGACTAATTGATGTCTTGATGTCTTCCTTGTAGCTTGATTGCAACTATTTGTGTCTTATTTGAGTTGGTTGTGTTGGCATTTGATGTCAACTTGGTGTTGGCCATTTAATGCATTGATGCCACACCCATGATGATCAAATGATGGTTTCTCATCGGCTAGTGGTGTTCATGGCCTAGTGCAGGAATTGATGCATGAATAGTTGTAGTTATCTGAGTGGACTTATGATAATGTTTGAGATGTGTTATAGTGTGTTGCAGGTATGTTCAGATATTTTACAGCTTGTGTAGGTGTTTGAAGAGAGTATAGGACTTGTTGGTAGTCATGTCAACCCTTGTTTGTTGGCCTTTAAGTGAACTTGGAAGTGACACATGGGAGACATGTTTTCCCTATTTGCAAGGGTGTCACAAGTCTTAACATAGGTTTAGAGGCATATATCGATGTTGGAGAAGGTGATCCAACAAGTGGCAAAGGTTTAGAGCTGAGGCCCTTATGTTTTTCCTTATGATTTTCCCCAATCGCAGGGATGTGGGCTTGTGTGTGCAGTTATAACTGAGATTTTCTAGTTCTCTCTGTGCAGTTATGGCTTAGAATGAGATTTTCTCTACATTTGTTGTCCTTTTCTGGAGCATTTCAAATTGTATGTTCTGCGAAGCTTCTAAATTAATGATATAAGGTTGAAATTTGTTGAGCAAGTGCTACAACAAGGTTGAAATTTGTTGAGCAAGTGCTACAACGGGTGTGAACACCTTTAGTGCACAAGTAGTGGTGATAGTGGTTGGATTTCGTCAACTTTGTGCACTCTTGATCTCAGTACAAAAGTGTAATTCACCCTGCATGTTTTATATACTTCATTTTGGAGTTGGGTGTTGGTTGGTTGAGTAAAGTGTGAGTGTGAGAAGTTTTCATCGAGGAGGAATGCTTTAGACCTAGTAGAGAGCAATGATAGACAGTGCATGAGTGCAAATGGTAGTAAATGGAGCAGATTGTTGAAGTAGTGCATCGATGTTTAGATCATATTTGATGGTGTTGTAACAAAGTTTATTCAGTGCATGGAGCAATTTTTTATAGAAGAGATGAGACATAGAGTAGAATGTCACATATATTTGCGACCGATCCATTTATTTTTCAAATTTGCTGGTGTATGTGGAAGATTGTTTTGATGTTGCACATTTATTGAGGGTTTAATATTATGGCTGAGTGTGAGATGTCTTTTTGTTTTTGGTGATACTAATGTTCATATTTGTTTGGATGGACTGTGGCCACTATTTGCTTTAGTAGAGAGCATAATTGTTGTGGTGTTTGTATTTTTTGATGGTGTCTTCCTGTTGGAGATCGTATTGCAGAGTTGTATCGAGTTGAGATGAAAGTCTTGGGATCCAGCATGAAAATATAAGGAATGAGGTTCACATAATGTAGAGGAGAAGTGACTTCATGAGAGCGGAGTAGTGATTTTGTAGCATTGGAATAAGGAACAATTTCTCAATCCAATGGCAGTTGGATAGTCCAATTGGAGTTGGGGGAAGATCATTGATCATGGTGGATTTCAACGGATGGTTGTCCATAGATCCATGTTAGAACATAGTCCTCTGAGCCGATCAAAAGAATCGAGTCTCCTGGATAATGGGGGTCAGTCGATTGTATATGAGGTTGAGTCTCTACGCTAATGGGAGTTAGCGATCGATGTAAAAGACATTTTTCTTGACATAATAGAGATTCAAAGAAACGTAGCAACAACAATGGTGGTTATTTCCGAGAAAGGTTTCCACCAAACATTTTGAGTTATCATGTGTGATTGATGTTGTGCATTATTTATTGATTAGGTAGTTACTTATACTTTTTGGTTTATGCTCATATGATGTAGATGTTAGATGTTAAATAGAGAAACTAAATTTAATAAAATTGTATATCTATGCTCAACTAAATTTAATAAAATTATATATCTATGCTCAACTAAATTTAATAAAATTGTATATTTATCACACTACTTATTCAGCCTGAGTAGTGCTCGAAGATTCTAACATTGAAAATGTTATTATAAGCTGCTATTCCTAAAACGAGTATAGGGGTTGAGGTCCTCATTCAAGATTTAATATTTATATGAGACAACCTAAAAGGGGCAGCACAGTTATGCAAATAAATGTCATCAATATTACCTACCTTAAAAGGACTACACAAATTGGTGCAAGCGATATTAATTTGGATGTTTCGTATCGGCAATGTTGCTTTATTTCATGCTTTCTCTGTCTGTAAAGTGCCAGGGCCACGTGATTCAATTGTTTTCCTTCCTCTACCGCGTTAAACTATGAACTAGATCCACCTTCCCGGCATCATCCTGCGACGCAGACTGAGTTTTATCCAACCAAGGGAGGGAAGGTCCGTGATCAGGTGGAAAGTAGTGAGTATCGACTTCCCCAGGTATTCACCTGTCGGTTATCACAAGAGTGCACGTGCGCGAATGTTGAAATGACCTTTGACCTGTCTACGGCTGGCTGTTGGAATTCGCGAGTCCCGACTACTGAAGGATGGGTCAAATTCATCATATTATAATTTTCCCTTCCACTTTGTTCTCGTTCACCGTCCCGTATCAAACATGACTTCATTATTATAACGACGACATCTTCAGCATGCGTTGACTGCAGAGTATTCCAAAACACATTTATCTCTCCCTTTTTCGACGTAATGTTTGTTATTTTAGTGTATTAATTTGATTTTTTTATTTTTCGATAAAAATACAGAAGTGTTATTTATCGTGCTTTTTTGAGGGGGCCATGATTTGATAGTGTCAAGACTAATCCGATATCCTCACTTAATGGTTTTTTAATTTTTTGTTTTTATTGTGAAAGTGAGATGTTAATATGATCTAATAACTTAAATTTTAATCTTTCACATCCATTCCAAAAACTTTAATAAGTTTTGTTTTGAATTTTTTTTAAATATGTTTTTTATTCATCTAGACTATCTCTTAAAGGTCCATGTAATACAGTTTTTTTTGTCTCAAATTTCCTTTTAGCATCTCATCTCCTTTACCACCTCCCATAAACATCCTTGGTGCTCTTTCAATAGCTTCTTTATGGTGTTTGAGTAGTGTCTTTATGCTTTTATCAATTTAGTAGCTTTCATTTATATTTTTTTGGGTTGAATTTTTTAAATATTTTTATAGAACTTATTAGGATTTTGTTTGGTTACAAATTTAATAGTTGTAGTCTAACCAATATGTTTTTTTCTTTGAAAATCATGGAAATTTTGGCAAGATTTTAATAAAATATGGCAATGATTTTTGTAAATCCAGGTAATAGCTATCAATTTTCAAGATTTTGGGTGCCCTAAAGATTTTTAATGTTGTTGAATCCATTTCCACTATAAAAAACATGATTCAAACACTGCTATTGCAAGATTTCTTAAATTTTTTTTGCTCGGATTCCGACTACTTTTGGCCGTTTGGCAATTCCTCCACTTCCGTAGACAACTCCAATTTAATTAATTATGATCCTAATATTATAATTATTGGATAGAAAATGAATAGTTTCAATTAAATATAAATTATTTTTGAGAGGATATATTTTTTTTTGTAGAATCCATTTTGTATTTTGTTTCGTTAGAAATATAATTAATTAGGATTCATTATTATTTTTTTGATAGAATATGAATAGTTTCAATTAAATATAAATGATTTCATTGGAATATATATTAGCACAATTATATTAAAAGGGGATGGCATACATTGATCAATGCTATTTTTTATCCTAAAAAACCTAATAACATCGATATGCATATAACAAACATTTCTAATGTGGTTGCGCTTGTTGATCACTCATGCGTGTGGGGAGGATTAGTAGACTGCGATTGAATACGGTTAAGTATGGACAAGTTATAGGTAATGAACATTACCATGTTGGCTAGTGTTGACCATGATGACTATAGTTAGCCATGGTTGAGCATGGATGACCATGGTCATTGTGGTTTTCCATTGTTGAGCTACTTTGACCAATGGTTGAAAATTATTTACAATAGTTGAAAAATTTAACCATGGTCAACATGTGGTTTATCATTGTTAAGCTACTTTGACCAAGATTGAAAATTATTGACTATAATTGAACATATTGACTATGGTCAACATGTATGACTCTCTTAGAGTTTTTTTTACGATGGTTGAATATGGATGAACAAGGTGAACCATGGTTGTCTGTAGATGAAAATGGTTGATCATGTTGACTATGTTGACAATGGTTAACTATTTTTCCCATAGTTGACCATGTAGGCCATAGTTCACCATGGTTTGACCATGCTTGACCTTACATCAATGAAATTTTGAGGTCTAAAATGGGACTCCTAGGAAGAATGTACAACCAAAATAAATTTTATAAGAACAAATAGGATTCAAGATGATGATGTAAACCATGAGGGATGATTTACCAATTTTTGGGTAAAAAAAGTAAAAAAATTAAAAAATAATAAAATAATAAAACTATTTTTTCAACTTATCTCTCAAAGGTTTTACTCAAATTTCAAGCAGGAGTGATCGTTGGATGAAAATAATAATTTCTCATCTAAGGAGTACCCATTTTACATACTTTCGATGGACCCCACTACATGAAAAATGAGAAATACATAAAAAATCATGATTGCAATCACGCTTTTCATGTATTTCTCATTTTTTTTGTGTAGAATAGTCCATCGAAAGTATGCAACATGGGTACTCCTTGGATTCTAAATCAAATTTTGCATCTAATGAGTGTTCCCGCTTGAAATTTGAGTAAACCAATAGGGAGATAAGTTGAAAATACGAGTTGAAAAAATAGTTTTTTTTCTTTTTTCCCTCTAAAATTTGATGATGTAATCTAATATTATTTTATTATTTCCACTATTATTTTAAAATTTCCTTAGGAGGCCCATTTTAGACCTCAAAATTCCCCTAATGGTTGATTATGTTGTTCATGTTGATTAGAGTTAAGTTCGATTTGATCATGTTCATTGTGATTGACCATTGTCAGCCATGATTGACTATTGTCATGTGGGGCTTCACTGTGTCGAAAAACATCTTACCACATTCATTCATAAAAGGGGGTTTTAAAATTGTGAAACATGGAGTCAATATATTATAGCTATCTGGGGGAGATGTGTGATAGTGACATGGTTATTGGCATTAGCGGGCTCATTAAGGGGTATTTTTTTAAAATAAGGGAATTCTATTAAAAGTAGGGGTTATTTTTATGATAAATATGTATTTCAAGAGTGGTTCAACATAAGTATTTTTGGATGCATTTATCAATATCTATTGAGATTAATGGTATTCTTTAATATTCCATAAACACATGCATTATCACACAACTTGATTAAGTTGAGGCTATGTAAATATAGTTGACCATGGATGAACACGTTTGACCATGATCAATCATGGCTAGGCTAGACATGGTTGAGCATGTTTTTCCATGGTGAACCATGGCTAACTATGGTGCACCATGATAAGTGTTGTTGAAACTGATTTTATTTGTTTCATTATGACAATGATATTTGTTTATCACATTTCGAGGTTGATTTTTATTTTTCAAACTATGATGTAAATTTTTTTCATCACATTGAGGCATTCATTTTTGTTTGTCACAGTTTGATGTCGATTTTTTTTGCTCAAATATTGATATTATAATTTTTTTTATCACATTGTGAAATAAATATTTATTTTTCATGATTTCACATTGATCTTTGTTAACCACATCACAATAGTGGCTTTAGTTTATCACATTTTAGCATTGATTTAGTTAACTAAAATATGATGAAATGTTTAGTTTACTGCATTGCAATGACATTTTTTGTTCCTCACATTGCCATGTTGATTTTTATTCGTCACATTGCAATGTAAACTTTTGTCAACATCAATTTTAGTTCACCACATTTGATTAATTTATTATTCATCACTTTGTGATCAATTTTTTTTTTACAATTCAACACTCCATTTTTGTTCATAAGAATGCAAAATTGATTTTCGGTTGTCCCAATATGACGTGAAATTTTTCATGAGATTCTCATATTGTTTTTTTTTTGTCTCTTTTGTCAAATGGTGATTTCATTTTTTGTTAATCACATTGTGACATAGTTTTTTTTTTTCACATTACTACGTTAATTTTTTAATGACCACATCACACTCATAATTTTAGTTCATCACATTGCAATCAGGGAAAATTTGAAGGATGGAAAATTATCTTGAAGTTTAAAAACATTGGTGAATCTCATTAGTCCCTGATATGCAAACTCTAAAATGTTTGTTGATGTATTTGTAAAATTATTCAATTATAATTATTTTACATATACTCTATATACTATTGGCGAATTTTAAGGTAAATTAATTTTATATTGTAAAATTTGGGCGAATCATTTTATAAAAAATGGAAATAGGTGAATATTTGTTTTCAAAAAATCATGGAAAAGTAGCCCACCTGTGAATATTAGCCCCTAAAATTTTCCATGATTGCAATGTAGATTTAGTTCACCACATTTGGACATCAACTTTTGTTCATCAAATGTGACATAATTATTCATTTTTCGCATTGTGACAATGAATATTATTCATCACATTGTAATATTGAGTGATATCACATTGCAATTTCTAGTTTACTTTTTACATTGAAATATTGGGCTTGGGTAATCATACTGTAAGGCTAGTTTATCTAAACACATTGAAACATTGTGTTATGTTCATCACATTGTGAAATTGAACAATTTTTGTCTCAATATGATTTTTATTTTTCTTGATCACATTGTAATACCGTGTTATGTTCATCACATTGCAAGGTTATTTTATATTCAACACATTGTGATATCTCAATGTTTTGTTACAAACATAATGTGATGTTTGGTGATGTTGGAATATGTTTACAACAATATCATTTTGGTGATGTTGGACTATGCTTTTCACATTGTGATGTAAACATATTTTGAAAAATAAGTTATGGCCAACCCTTTTGAAAAGTATTGTGATGAAATTATTATTTGTAACAAAGATTAGAACTCTAAATCCATGCAACATATCACACATTTTTTTATTTTTTTGGTAATGAGATGCAAATTAAAATTTATCATAGTTTAAGGCATTTCCATAAAATAAATTTTGAAAATCACTTTCATAAATTACTTCATTAAATTTGCTAGGATTAAATATAAGTCTCTTTAGTACAAAAGATGAATATATGCGTGTATTGAATAATGATGCTCCAAATATTGATAGTCACTATTTCATCAACAACTATATTTATTATTCCATTAATATAAATTAATATTTTTTAAAGTTTATATATTATATTATTACAATAATTATTAATATTTATCTTAAATAATATTCATTGTTATAATAATTATTATTTCTCTTTAATTTTTGTCATCTTTAATTCCCATTATCCCTATAGACTAAAGTTGTAGCTTCTTGTTTTGACCCACCATCCCACACCTTTATATCCTTTACATTATTTCAATATTCATTGGGTTCATTATCCTTATGGTTGTAGATGCAATCGAGGTCCATAGACTTCTCATTCTCAAATATCTCAATCAACTCTTCAACATTCTACTGTGAGATTTGTGACTAACACCCATTTGGAAATTCATAAGGAAAATAACCAGGGAGAAGAAGAATATAATGTGGAAAGAAGTTTCATCATACATACTTAAATTAAATAAGAAGTATCCAATTGGATTCTATAAACCAAAAAACATGTACAAGATAGACTCCATATATGTAGACAATGGACCTATACAAGTGGCTTACGACCATCGTGAGAGCATACTTGTGGAAATATTTAAGACTGCATGAGAAATCCTCCTTAGTGTTATTGATGCCAAAATACAATTATAGACATTTGAGAACAAGATTTCCTCATTAACAAAGAATTTTTTTGATCTAGAATTCTCTGTTTAAAATGAAGAAATTAAAGTACTTACTAGTATATATGTGGACTATCCTTCAATTTAAATTATTATCTAGGTATATTTGTTTTCTAGGATCAAGAATGACATTGTAAACAAGGATGGTTGCAAGGCAGCAAATTCCTGCCTTGAGCATGCTTGTAGCCTTGAGTGTGCTTGGGCAATGCACTTGTCAGTATCACTCTTAGTTCTGCATGCTTGACGCAAAAAAAATTAAGTTATGTTATGAGAGTGTGATAATGCTGTAGAATAAAAAACTTAAGAATGAAGTAATGCATCGTGTTAAGGTTAAATGAAAAGTCATATACAATTAGCAACTTATTAGCTTAATTTATTTCCTGAGTTTTGAATCTTCATATTATAGGTAGGCTACTCTTAGCCTAATAATATCATAGGGTTTAATTTATATAATCGAACACAACAAAATAGATAAGCATGCTAATTCGTTTGCCTTGATCTCGGATAAAAACTATATATATTTGAATTTTCATGAAAGCAACGTGCCTAATACATTGAATTTGCATGCAAGAAATGTGCGCCCAGGATTCTTCCCACTCTGCCAAATACATTAAATTTTCATTTATACTTATAGGTGCATTAATATTAACTTGTTAAAATATGTGATCCATGTTTTGGCTCGAGTCACATTTAGTTACTCCGCATTTAGTTCTGTGTATGTGTAGGCCATAACTATAGATATCCTTGCAGGCAAGGGTTCAAGGGTGTGACCAGTGAAGATGCAGATAAAATCATGCAGACTCGTGCAAGCCGTCATGGGACATTCCCAGTCTAGAGTAATTGGAGAGGCCATGCAAGCTGCAGTGAAGTTGAACGAGGAAAGAAGTATTACTATGGATGTGCCTACCTATATGTTGAATAAGGAAATAAGTATTAATCCCGTTGTGCACCAATAGGAACAAAAAACCATATAGGACGGAAGGAGCAGTTGGAGAGGCCCTGAAAGAGCCACATCGATATGCCTAGAAACTAAACCCATAGTGGTAATCCCTAAAACAGAATAAATAGAGGCCATGGCCAATGCCTAGACAAACGTTAGAGCCAAAGCCCAGATGACGGAAGCCAGAGCCAACGCCAGACAAGCGAGGAAAGTGAAAGGAACAAGACCCAAAGCAAAGGCCCAAGAGAGAGGGAGATGCCCCCAAACAATAGATGTGCATGCCAATCCTCCATATGTCTTCATTTTTCCTCAAGTCTACTCTTCAATTGTCCTCAATTCACATGGTAATTTCATTGCATGGTAATTGTTGGAAATTAATTCCAACTGCAACTGAGTAGAAGGAGGACTAAAATTCAAGTTTGATATAAATCTGAAGGATAGAAGGCAACAATAAATTTCTTGTTTAAATTTTCACACCACCATGCATTCAATTTCTAGGTTTGAATAACCCTACAGGTTCAAATTTCTGTTTAAAGGCCGTACCTTGTGTTTGCAATGAAGAACTGTGGTTTGACCATGAAATCCTGTGCTCATAAACCCACACAACCCACTCGCATTAAAACCTCACCAACCACTACATTTGCTGCCATTTGTTTAATTTTAAACGACCCCATGTCAACCTCTGTGTGGAGCCCACGACTCCACGTTGTACAACCCACAACCAATTGGAAGCCGATCGCAAGCCTTGAGCCTACGTCACCACTGTCCTTAGCTCGTACGCAAAAACTTTGGCCCACCTCTGCCACGTCAAAGGCCAACAACCAATAGTATCCCTATCGAATCGTTTGGGTGCACACTCAGCCGACCCTCAGATGGTTGCGATTAACCTTGAAGCATTTTGCATAAAGCATTTGAAATCCACTAGCATGTTAAGAGTCGGCCAATAGCAGGGCTATCACATAGTTTGAAATCCAGTCAGCTAGGAGCTAAATTGGATGTGATAAGCTTATGAAGAAGAGTTTTGTTTTAAGTTTTGAAATCCACGATGATTTTTTTTTTTTTAATAAGGTTCTAAACCTTAAGCTTAATGTATTTTTTTTAATAAGGCGAAATACATTTTGGTTTTAAACTTAGGTTATAAATATTTTATAATATATATTGTAAATATATTATATTTACAATATATATAAATATTGTAATGAAATGTGAAAAGAAAGATATATGCTGAGAGAGAACTGTGTCAAAATAGGAGATTAAAGACAGAGAGGGGCAGTAGAGTTTTGTAGCGCTGCGTGTATAGCAGTCAGAAGAATTTTTTTTTATTTTTTTTGTGAATCCAGAACACCATAGTTATAAAGAATTTCATTTTGTAACAGTGCCTTTGTTTTTAATGAAATAGAAGTGTTTTAATCCATCTCTGTCCACATTGTTTTATTGCAATCTATGTGTTTGGAAGAGGAATTTTCATTTCCTCTGTGTTTTTGCAATATTCAAAAATTCCAACATGGTATCAAAGCTAGTCTAGGCTCTTTGCATCTGCCAAAGAAGCTGAAGGAAGAAGAAGAAGTTTGTTGAAGTTTTCTCCAGTGGTGTGAAGGCTCAACAAAACAGGGTATTTATCAAAACATAGTCTTTTTTTTTGTTTTCTTTAAATAATATAGTCCAAAGAACAAGAAGGAAGTCCTTAGAGACAGAGTTTATTTCTCGGCAGTGAGAAGGTTGTTTAAAAGAAACACAGTCAAGTTTTTAGCATAGTCAATAAGCTAGCAATGGCAGGAGCCAACACAAGCACGAGTATGGGAAATACTCAACTCCCACAGTTCAATGGAAGAACTATGACTATTGGGAAATCGCTATGAGAGCCCTATTTGTCTCTCAAGATTTATGGGAGCTAGTTGAAGATGGTTTAGAAGAGCCAGTAGATGAACAAGCATAGAATGCCTTAACACAGGCAGAGAAGGATTTTCTGAGGAGCAAAAGGCCTCTTCTATCTCTATCAGGAAGTGCATAAAAGCATATTTCCAAGGATTGTAGCAGCCAAAAGGTCCAAGGATGCATGGGATACCCTCGAGAAAACCTACCAAGGTATGGAGAAAGTAAAGACAACAAAGCTTCAATTAATGAGAAGGGATTTTGAAGTCATTTGCATGAAAGAGTCTAATACAATAGACTCATTCTTCACATTGTTAATTAGGTTGGTCACCCAAATGAGACCTCATGGAGAGACAATAGGAGAAAGAAGAATAGTGGAGAAAGTATTGAGGAGCTTGTCCTTAAGATTTGATGTGATAGTAACAACCATTGAAGAGACAAATAATTTCTCGTTGTTTACTATTGATGAGCTTCATGCATCATTAATGACACGTGAACAAAGATTGAGAAGAATAATAAACTCATATTTGAAGCATGCCTTCAAGACCCAAATGTCCTTTGGGAGAGGAATAGGTCAAGGAAAATCAAACTACATAGGAAAAGCTAGAGGCAAAAGCCAAAAAAGAGTAAGAAACAACCCTGCAAATACTAGTGGAAGGGGCAGCAATCAAAGTCAGAATCAAAGCCAAGGCAACAGTCAAAAAGGTGGAAAAAATCAAGCACATGAACAAAGGTATGATAAATCCCAAGTCCAATGTCATTACTGTAAGAAGTATGGGCATTATGCCAATCAATGTAGGAAGAAACAGAGTGACATGGGTAATAGACCCAGTGGTAATTTTACTAAGGAAAATATTTGTCAAGAGAATTTGTTTTTAGCATGTAATATGGATGAATAAACGAGTGAAGATATATGGTTTCTAGATTCAGGATGTAGCAACCATATGACTGGAAATATTTTTATGTTTTCCATGATTGATGAAAATGTGAAGTCTCAAGTAACATTGAGGATAGACAGGGTGAAATCACGAAGTTGGGAAACACTTTTTGGCGGACGGCTAGAATTTGGGGGAAATTTTTAATTTCTCGTCTGAGAAAATAGTCAACTCTATTTCTCGACCGAGAGTTTTATTGGGTTTAACCAGAGTTAAAAATCTCTCGGACGAGAGTTATGTATTTTCTCGTCCGAGAGTTTTATTGATGGAAACTCTCGAGAAGACTTTCAGACGAGAGTTAAAAAAACTCTCAGACGAGAGTTAGAAAAACTCTCGGATGAGAGTTTAAAAAACTCTCATCCTAGAGTTTTTTCAACTCTCGTCCGAGAGTTTTATTCCTATAATAAAATGCCAAAATGATTAAGTTGTTAGAATTGATACTTTATTTTATATAAAACTCTCGGTACTTTAGAATTGGTACTTTATATAATTTTAATAGTACTTTATTAAAATTAAAAAATGATAAAAATTAATAAAATTACAATTTTATTTTAAATTATTTTATTATTATTAATGATAAAAAATACATGGAGATTGAATTAAATAAAATTTGTTACAATATTTTGTAATATCAATATTATATAAAAAACTAAAAATATTTTATATAAAACTAGTTAATATATTAATATAAATAAAATAAAATTCTCGGATGAGAGTTTTGAAAACTCTCATCCTAGAGTTTTTTCAACTCTCGTCCGAGAGTTTTATTCCTATAATAAAATGCCAAAATTATTAAGTTGTTAGAATTGATACTTTATTTTATATAAAACTCTCGCTACTTTAGAATTGGTACTTTATATAATTTTAATAGTACTTTATTAAAATTAAAAAATGATAAAAATTAATAAAATTACAATTTTATTTTAAATTATTTTATTATTATTAATGATTAAAAATACATGGAGATTGAATTAAATAAAATTTGTTACAATATTTTGTAATATCAATATTATATAAAAAACTAAAAATATTTTATATAAAACTAGTTAATATATTAATATAAATAAAATAAAATTCTAAAACATAAATCAAAATAAAAACAACTATATATATATATATATATATATATATATATATATATATATATATTTTGAAATTAATGAATAAATTTAAATTTAAAAAACAATTGACTAAATGTAATGAGGTGATAAAGGAGACAATGCATAGCACCTTAATATCGTTATAAATTCTTTGAAATCTTGAGAACTTTTTGAAGTGATATGAGCTGCTTGGAATGAGTCACTTTATCTTCCACTTCAGTTTCACACGATTAACTTGAAAGCAAGTCTATTTTCCTAGGTATGGATGTAAGGGGATAAACAATATTATTTGAACATTGAGTGAGATGCCCTTCTTGGAATGGGTCCTCTTATATTCCACTTTAGTTTCACAAGATTAAATTGAAATGAAGTTTATTTTCCTAGATATGGATGTAAGGGGATAAAGAATATTATCCGAAAAGGAAATGAATGTTAAGTGTGACATTCCAAGCAGAAGTGTATGGGATTGGAGAATTATGTTATTGCAGAAAACTAACCCTTGACCCATAACCCTTTTTCCCTTAACCCTTGACCCCTTAAACCCTAATTCCTAACCCCTAAACCCTTAACCCGCTAAACCCTAAACCTCTAAACCCTTAACCACTAACCCATTTACCCCCACTAAACCTCTAAATCCCTAACCCATTTAACCCCTAAACCCTTAACCCCTACCCCTAACACGTTAACCCCTAACCCATTTAAGCACCTAAACCCCAAAACCCCTAACTCCTAACCCCTAAAATCCTTAACTGCTAAATCCCCTAACCCCCTAAACCTCTAAACCAATCCTATCCCATTTAACCCCCTAAAACCTAAACCCTTAACCCCTTAAACCCTAATTCCCAACCCATAGCCCTTGACCCCTTAACCCTTGACCCCTTAAACCCTATTTCCTAACCCCTAAACCCTAAACCCCTAACCCCTTAAACCCTAATTCCAAACCCCTAACCAATCAACCACCCTAAACCCCTAAAAACCTAACCCATTTAAGTGTGGATTCCATTTAAGCCCCAAAACCCTAACCCCTAACCCCTAAAATCCTTCACTGCTAAATCCCCTAACCCCCTAAACCTCTAAACTTGTAACCCATTTAACCCCCTAAAACCTAAACCTATAAACCCTTAACCCCTAATCCCTTAAACCCTAATTCCCAACCCCTAACCAATTCAACACCCTAAACCCCTAAAAACCTAACCCATTTAACCCCATTAACCCCTAACTTCTAGCCCCTAAAATCCTTAACTGCTAAATCCCCTAACCCCCTAAACCTCTAAACCAAACCTAACCCATTTAACCCCCTAAACCCTAAACCTATAACCCCTTAAACCCTAATTCCCAACCCATAACCCATTCAACCCCTTAAACACCTAAACCTCTAACCCATTAACCCTTGACCCCTTAAACACTAATTCCTAACCCTTAACCCATTTAACCCCCTAAACCCTAAACCTCTAAACCCTTAACCCCTAACCCTTAAACCTAATTCTCAACCCCTAACCAATTCAACACCCTAAACCCCTAAGAACCTAACCCATTTAAGTGTGGATTCCATTTAACCCCCAAAACCTTAACCCCTAACCTAAATCCTTCTTCACTAAATCCCCTAACTTGCTAAACCTCTAAACCAAACCTCTAAACTGTAACCCATTTAACCCCTAAACCCTAAACCTCAAAACCCTTAGCCCCTAACCTAAACGCTAATTCTAAAAATTCTGAACCCTAACCAATTCAACACCTAAACCCCTAAAAACCTAACCCATTTAACTACCCATTAACCCCTAACTTCTAACCCCTAAAATCCTTAAGCACTAAATCCCCTAACCCCCTAACCCTCCTAAACCAACCCTAACCCATTTAACCCCCTAAACCTTAAACCTATAACCCAGCAAACACAATTCCCAGATTATAACCCATTCAACCCCTTAAACACCTAAACCTCTAACCCCTTAACCCTTGACCCCTTAAACCCTAATTCCTAATCCCTAACCCATTTAACCCCCTAAGTCCTAAACCTCTAAACCTTTAACCCCTACCCCTAACTCGTTAACCCCTAACTTCTGACCCCTAAAATCGTTAACTGCTAAATCCCCTAACCCCCTAAACCTCTAAACCAACCCTAACCCATTTAACTCCCTAAAACCTAAACCTATAACACCTTAAACCCTAATTCCCAACCCATAACCTATTCAACCCCTTAAACACCTAAACCTCTAACCCCTTAAACCCGAATTCCTAACCCCTAACCCATTTAACCCCCTAAACCCTAAACCTCTAAACCCTTAACCCCTAACCCATTTACCCCCACTAAACCTCTAAACCCCTAACCCATTTAACCCCTAAACCCTAAACCTTTAAACCCTTAACCCCTACCCCTAACCCGTTAACCCGTAACCCATTTAAGCCCCTAAACCCCAAAACCCCTAACCAATTCAACACCCTAATCCCCTAAAAACCTAACCCATTTAAGTGTGGATTCCATTTAAACCCCAAAACCCTAACCCCCAACCCCTAAAATCCTTCACTGCTAAATCCCCTAACCCCCTAAACCTCTAAACCTATAACCCATATAACCCCCTAAACCCTAAACCTCTAAACCCTTAACCCCTAACCCCTTAAACCCTAATTCCCAACCCATAACCCTTGACCCCTTAAACCTTAATTCCTAACCCCTAAACCCTTAACCCCCTAAACCCTAAACCTCTAAACCCTTAACCCCTAACCCATTTACCCCCACTAAACCTCTAAACCCCTAACCCATTTAACCCTTAAACCCTAAACCTCTAAACCCTTAACCCCTACCCCTAACCCATTTAAGCCCCTAAACCCCAAAACCCCTAACCAATTCAACACCCTAAACCCCTAAAAATCTAACCCATTTAAGTGTGGATTCCATTTAACCCCCAAAACCCTAACCCCTAACACCTAAAATCCTTCACTACTAAATCCCCTAACCCCCTAAACCTCTAAACCTGTAACCCATTTGACCCCCTAAACCCTAAACCTCTAAACCCTTAACCCCTAAAACCCTAATTCCGAACCCCTAACCAATTCAACACCCTAAACCCCTAAAAACTTGACCCATTTAACCCCATTAACCCCTAAATTCTAACCCCTAAAATCCTTAACTGCTAAATCCCCTAACCCCCTAAACCTCTAAACTAACCCTAGCCCATTTAACCCCCTAAACCCTAAACCTATAACCCCTTAAACCCTAATTCCCAATCCATAACCCATTCAACCCCTTAAACACCTAAACCTCTAACCCCTTAACCCTTGACCCCTTAAACCCTAATTCCTAACCCCTAACCCATTTAACCCCCTAAACTGTAAACCTCTAAACCCTTAACCCCTACCCCTAACCCGTTAACCCCTAACTTCTAACCCCTAAAATCCTTAACTGCTAAATCCCCTAACCCCCTAAACTGCTAAACCAACCCTAACAAATTTAACCCCCTAAACCCTAAACCTATAAACCCTTAAACCTTAATTCCCAACCCATAACCCATTCAACCCCTTAAACACCTAAACCTCTAACCCCTTAAACCCTAATTCCTAACCACTAACCCATTTAACCTCCTAAACCCTAAACCTCTAAACCCTTAACATCTAACCCATTTACCCCCACTAAACCTCTAAACCCCTAACCCATTTAACCCCTAAACCCTAAACCTCTGAACCCTTAACCCCTACCCCTAACCCGTTAACCCCTAACCCATTTAAGCCCCTAAACCCTAAAACCCCTAACCAATTCAACACCCTAAACCCCTAAAAACCTAACCCATTAAAGTGTGGATTCCATTTAACCCCCAAAACCCTAACCCCCAACCCCTAAAATCCTTCACTGCTAAATCCCCTAACCCCCTAAACCTCTAACCCATATAACCCCCTAAACCCTAAACCCTTAACCCCTAACTTCTTAAACCCTAATTCCAAACCCAGAACCCCTGACCCCTTAAACAGTAATTCGTAACCCCTAAACCCTTAACCCCCTAAACCCTAAACCTCTAAACACTTAACCGCTAACCCATTTACCCCCACTAAACCTCTAAACCCCTAACCCATTTTACCCTTAAACCCTAAACTTCTAAAACCTTAACCCCTACCCCTAACCCATTAACCGCTAACCCATTTAAGCCCCTAGACCCCAAAACCCCTAACCAATTCAGCACCCTAAACCCCTAAAAACCTAACCCATTTAAGTGTGGATTCCATTTAACCCCCAAAACCCTAACCCCTAAAATCCTTCACCACTAAATCCCCTAACCCCCTAAACCTCTAAACTTGTAACCCATTTAAGCCCCTAAACCCCAAAACCCCTAGCCAATTCAACACCCTAAACCCCTAAAAACCTAACCCATTTAAGTGTGGATTGCATTTAACCCCCAACCCCTAAAATTCTTCACTGCTAAATCCCCTAACCCCCTAAACCTTTAAGCCTATAACCCATATAACCCACTAAACCCTAAACCTCTAAACACTTAACCCCTAACCCCTTAAACCCTAATTCCCAACCCATAACCCTTGACCCCTTAAACCCTAATTCCTAACCCCTAAACCCTTAACCCCCTAAACCCTAAACCTTTAAAACCTTAGCCCCTAACCCATTTACCCCTACTAAACCTCTAAACCCCTAACCCATTTAACCCCTAAACCCTAAACCTCTAAACCCTTAACCCCTACCCCTAACCCATTTAAGCCCCTAAACCCCAAAACCCCTAACCCCTTAAACCCTAATTCCCAACCCATAACCCTTGACACCTTAACCCTTGACCCCTTAAACCCTAATTCCTATCCCCTACGCTACAACTAACGGCAAACCTGATTTTAACCCCTAACTAATTCTGCTTACCCCTAAACACGACTAACCCATTTAACCCCGTAAACCCTAAACCTCGAAACCCTTAACCCGTACCCCTAACCCGTTAACCCGTAACCTATTTAAGCCCCTAAACCCCAAACCCCTAACCCATTTGACCCCTTAAACCCTAAACATGTAAACCCCTAACATATAAACCCCTAAATCCTAAACATATAAACCCCTAAACCCTAAACATATAAAACCTTAAACATATAAACCCCTAACATATAAACTCCTAAACCCTAAGATATACAAATCCTGGAAAACCTAAACATATAAGCCTAAACCTAAACATATAAAACCTTAAACATATAAGCTTCCTAAAACTTTTGATTGACTTGACTGGCAAAACTCTCGGCGAAAATTTTCTAGCTCTCAGCCTATAGATTTTCTAAACTCTTAATCACAGTTTTCAAAACTCTACGCTTCAGGATTTCTCGTCTGCGTCCTGAAGTTTTCTAAATAGGCGAAAGTTGTCAGTAAACTCTTAAGCGCAAACTCTAAATAAAGGTTTTTAAACTTTCGGCCGAGAGTTTGGCCGTGAGTTTAAATGTAACTTTAGGCGGGTTAAACTCTCGGTTGAGAGTTTTATAAATTTCTCGTCCGAGACATTATCTCGGCCGAGAGTTTCTGGTCAACGAAAAACACAGAAAATTCTGCAGTTTTCAGGAACCTGCAACTTTGGAGGGGCAGAACACCTACAAAAACAAAATGTTATATGTCGGACAAAGTACCATTAGATTCATCTCTAAATCTAGTTTCTGATGATATGAGATTTGTGGAGTTTCATTAAAAAATTCAATTTTTTATTAATTTTTTACTAAACTGTGTCACTGTGGAATTTCATTGTTCGAAAAATTGCACTGAATGAAAATTCAATAACTTTCAAATGACGAAACCAAAAAATTCAGAAAAATCATATTGCATTTCCTCTCCCTGTCTACTTCAAAAGGGTACTCTCATTTTTCTTATTGACGATCACATTGAAAAGAAAATCTGTGGATCATAAAATGTATTGAAACATCACTGTTTTTTTGTCTTCATCCATTTCAAAAAATAATAAAAAATAGTAATTTAATCGTAAAGTTACCGAGAAATAGTCTGTGCACTAGTGCAATATATGTAGATTATGATGCTATGGTTTTTTTCCAAAAAATGAATAACCTTCCCTAAAAAAAGTTATGGATCATAAAGTGACTATTTATGTTTGGTTGAAAATTTGAAGTATATGTAGTTAGTAAACAATAAATTTACCCCTCTATATGTCAATATTTTTTTTATTTTTTTAAAATATTGGTATGGAGGTAAGACAATTCTTTACAATTCTTTTTTTTCTGTCAAAGCATAATTTGCAATAAAAATATGAGTTTAGTGGAGTTGAAGTTGAAAAACATAGAAAATTACAATTTTCAACGTCAAAAAAGGGTAAAAAGTGTTTCCCAACTTCACATTTTCACCCAGTCTTTGTCATGGGAAATGGCAGAGTAAGTGTTTTGACAAAGAAATGAGAAAGGAGATCCATATCAAATGTATATTATGTGCCTGGTATGAAGTGTAACATTTTGAGCATTGGACGACTCATTTAGAAAGGCTACAATGTTTTCTTTGAAGATGATGTATGTACCATCATGGGCATACCACCAAGAAAGCAAAGGATTTCACAAGTGAAGATGACAAGAAACAGAATGATTCCTCTCAAGATGAGAGTAGATTTGAAGAAAGGAGTTGCAATGGCAACAGTGACACAAGAGACATTCCAAAGAGAAGAAAAAGATGAAAACTAGTTATGGTACTTGAGATTTGGACATCTCAACTTTTGAGGTTTGAATTTGTTACACAAAAAAGGAATGGTAAAGGGATTGCCATTGATTGAAAAGCTAGACAACCTATGTGAAGGTTGCATCTTGGGTAAATAGGGCAGAGAAATATTTCCATCAAGAAAGAGCATAAGGGAAAATGCACCCTTAGAAATAGTCCATTCTGATTTGTGTGGACGAATGCAAACACCATCATTAATAGACAACCACTATATGCTGACCTTTATTAATAATTACAAAAAAAAACATGGGTTTATTTCTTGAAGTTTAAGAGTAAAGTGTTTGAGAGATTATGCTACTTTAAAGCTCTTGTAGAGAATCAAAGTGGGTAGCATATTAAAGTCTTAAGAATATACATAGGAGGAGAATATATCTCCAAAGAATTTATGCATTATTGCAAAGAAAATGGGATACACAAACAATTTATAGCAAGGTATACACCACAACGAAATGGAGTTGCTGAAAGAAAAAATAAAACCATCATGGACATGGTAAGAAGTATGATGAAGGAAAAACATTTTACAAATGAATATTGGGCTGAGATTTACATTGTGCAACATATGTTTTGAATATATGCCCAACAAAGAGTGTGAAGAACAAAGTTCTAGAAGAAGCATGGAGTGGCATAAAACAGTTTGTCACCCACATGAGAGTTTTTGGTTGTGTGGTTTATGCACACATTCCAGATCATCCAAGGAAGAATTTGGACAGTAAGGGGGAGAAATGCATATTTGTTGGATACATTGAAGAATCCAAAGCATACATATTGTATAACCCATCCACCAATAAATTTATGATAAGAAGAGATGTACAATTTATTGAGGAAGAAGCTTGGGATGGAAGCATTGAGAAAACAGTGAATGTAAAAAGCTATTTGTCTCATGATGATGATAAGGAATAAATGGCTGAAAGACATCCCTCATTAGCAGCACCACCTCCACCAACACAAGGACATCAAGGGACACCACAATAAGGTATGAAAACACCCTTGATAAGTGATGACAGTGCTTCTCCAAGCACATCACAAGGAGCATATTTGAGTGCTTCTACAAGCACAAGTTTAGCGAGTGAAAGAGGAACTAGATTTAGAAGTATTAATGAAAATTATGAGCAAGAGGCAGCAAATGAAGGTATGAACTCTTTATTTGCATTGTATTTTCATGTAGAATATACTATTCATTTTTAAGAAGCTGTAAAAGATAAGAAATGGATAGATGCTATGGATGAAGAGATAAATGCCATAGAGAAAAATAACACATGGGAATTAGTTGATCTCCCAAAAGGAAAATAAGTAATTGGAGTGAAATGGGTTTATAAAACCAAAAGCAACACTGAAGCTAAGATTGAAAGGCACAAGACTAGACTTGTTGTCAAAGGCTATAAGAAGCAACAGGGAAGAGACAATGAGGAAAATTTTTCACCAGTTGAAAGAATGGAAACAGTAAGAGAAGTGTTGTCCATAGCAGCACAACACAAATGAAAGGTTTACCAATTGGATGTGAAATCAACATTCCTAAATGGAGTATTGATGGAAGAGGTCTATGTTGAACAACCTTTGGGCTATGAGAAAGAAGGCCAAGAGCACAAGGTATGAAAATTGAAAAAAGCTATGTATGGGTTGAAACAAGGACCAAGAGCATGGTACTGTAGGATAGATACCTATCTACTGGAAAATGGTTTTGAAAAATGTGAAGGAGAACCCACATTATACATCAAAGAGAAATATGGCAAGATTCTCATTGCTTTTTTGTATGTTGATGATGTGATATTCATAGGTAATGATGCTTAACTCATTCAAGTATTTTAAGACAGTCATGAAAAAATAATTTGAGATGACTGATATGGGATTGCTGAGATACTTCTTAGGAATAGAAGTAGAGAAAAATCAAAATAAAATTTTTATTTCTCAAGAAAAATATGTTAAATACGTTTTGGAAATATTAAACATGCAGGATTACAAGGCAGAAATTTCTCCTACAGTGATGGGATTGAAGTTAAGCAAAGAAGACAGCAGCAAGGATCTTGATCCAAGTTTGTATAAGAGCATAGTTGGCAGCCTCATATATTTGACTGCAACTAGGCTAGATATTATGCATGCTGTAAGTTTAATTTCCAAATTCATGGAAAGGCCAAAGGAGGCACATTGTCAAGCATAAAAAAGAATTCTAAGGTATGTGAAAGGAACAAAGAGATATGGAATTTTATACACCACTTCATAAAATTTTGAATTGATTGGATATACTGATAGTGATTGGGCTGGATTTATAGATGACAGGAAAAACACCTCTGGATATGTTTTTCATATGGGATCAGGAGCCATTTCATGGGATTATAAGAAATAGCCAATGGTGGCTTTATCAAAAACAGAGGAAGAGTATGTGGCAGCTACAACAACAACATGTGAAGAAGTATGGATGGGAAAAATGTTGAGAAGTTTGTGTCATGAACAGGTAAAAGGGACAACAGTGTATTGTGATAATAGTTTAGCTATATCTTTATCCAAGAATTCAGTGTTTCATAAGAAAGAGAAACACATTGATGCCAAGTATCACTACATCAGAGAGTTAGTGAGCAATGGAGAAATAGCTTTGCAAGATTGCAGAACAGAAGAGCAATTTTCTGATATCTTAACAAAACCATTGGGGAAGAAAAGTTTTAATTACCTAAGAAAATGTCTAGGTATGCAAGAATGCAGCAATTGCAATTAAGCGGGAGTGTTGGAAATTAATTCCAACTACAACTGAGCAGAAGGAGGACTGAAATTCAAGTTTTATCGAAATCTAAAGGACAAAAGGCAGCAAGAAATTTCTTGTTTAAATTTGCACACCACCGTGCATTCAATTTCTGGGTTTGAATAACCCTGTAAGTTCAAATTTTTGTTTAAATTTCATAGCCTGTGTTTGCAATGAAGAACTGTGGTTTGACCATGCAATACTGTGCTCATAAACCCACAGAACCCACTCGCATTAAAACCACACCAACCACTACATTTGCCGTCATTCGTTTAAGTTTAAACGACCCCATGTCAACCTCCTTGTGGAGCTCACGACTCCACGTTGTACAACACATAACCAATCGGAAGCCGATTAGAAGCCTTGAGCCTATGTCACCACTGTCCTTAGCCCTCACATGAAAAATATGGCCCACCTCTGCCATGTCGAATGCCGACAACCAATAGTAGCCCTATCGCACCGTTTGGGTTCACAGTCAGTCAACCCTCAGATGGATGCGCTAAACCTTGAAGCATTTTACATAAAGCATTTGAAATCCGCCACCATGTCAAGAGTGAGCCAATAGCAGCACTATCACATAGTTTGAAATCCTGTCAGCCAGGAGCTAAATTGGATGCGATAAGCTTATGAAGAAGAGTTTTGTTTTAAGTTTTGAAATCTGCGATGATTTTTTTTTATAAGGTTCTAAACCTTAAGATTAATGTATTTGTTTTAATGTGGCATAATAAATTTTGGTTTTAAACTTATGTTATAGATATTTTATAATATATATTGTAAATATATTATATTTACAATATATATAAATATTGTAATGAAACGTGAAAAGAAAGATTTATGCTGAGAGAGCACTGTGTTAAAACAAGAGGTTGAAGATAGAGAGCAGAATCAGAGTTTTGTAGCGTTGCGTGTGTAGCAGCTAGAAGAAGTTTTTTTTTTTTTGTGAATCCAGAACACAATAGTTCTGAATAATTTCATTTTATAACAGTGCCTTTGTTTTTAATGAAATAGAAGTGTTTTAATCCATCTCTGTCCACATTGTTTTATTGCAATCTCTGTGTTTGGAAGAAGAATTTTCATTTCCTCCGTGTGTTTAGAATATTCACAAATTCCAACAGTAATTTGTTTCATTTAGGCCCTTTCCATGTGTATTAGCCAATATCCAATCCCACCAATACATAACTTTCCATCTCCACATGGATCAAGTGGACTAATTGATAAACTAGCGACTCTCTCTCTTTCAGCATCCTATGGGACCTTACCTGGATGGTAAATTTGAAAGTGAATGGAGTGGAATTTTAGGATGTTACAAACTATTGGGCAACAGGTGCATAAAATGCAAATGTAGAGGTAGATCGACCACTTGCACAAATAGTAGTTTACTGAGTGGAGGTGTAGTCAATTTGTTTGCGAGAAGTAAAGGGGTGGAGTAATCATTCCTCTGTCACTATTTATTGAAGTTGTAGGACTGGTATTACTAGCTCGGTCTTATCAATGTTCTCTGTATTATATACGTTTTTGTAGCATTGGTAATTAAGGTTCTCTATTCGATCTGATTCGTGTGAAAGATTCAGTGTCTGTCTCTTCTAAAATAAAACCGAGACCTTTAGTTGTATACAAATTCTGCATTGAAGATGAACGCATTATTTTCTCTAAAATGTCTTCCCATATATGTGTATGAGATGGATTTTCCTCTTCGTCCAACTCAAAAGAATCTGCCTCTTGAAAGTAAGTCACATTTTCCTTTACAAAGTGAATTGGAAGGTCTCGATGCTTTCTGTAAATTTTAAAAAATAGAAAAATAAACCAACTTGTCTATGATACAATTCTATGTGTATAATTAAGTCAAAGTTGCAAGCATGATTCTGAGGTAGAAAAAAAAAACCAGCTTGTCAATGCTACAATCCCAGGTGTCTAATTAAGTAGAAGCTGCAAGCAAGATTATGAGGTCAACGAAATTACAATTCAACCCTAAGATAAAGTGTCAAGAATCGGGAACACAACAAACATAGAAGCCTAGGGGCCATGGGAGTGCACGTAGAGGAGCAGCCAGGATCGACTTAAAGCCACAGCTAAAAATTAAGCTGATGATCACACAGATGAACCAGTGTTATTAATTTTTTTTGTTTAAGTTTAAATATTTTTGTTGTGCTCTTTATCACTGTAATTTTCAAAATATTGTTTTTTGTGCTTTGACATTGTAGTTTTGTTCAAAAGTTATTGTGGTAACAGGTTTAACATACAGTAATTTTGTTAATTTTTTTTTATTGTGGTCACAAGTTTAAGAGGCATACAAGCTTGTCACTTACATGCCTTATGGAAGTTAATTCATGTGAAGCTACAATTTAAATTAATTCATGTGGGTATCTCTGTTCATTTAGCTAGTTTATTAGCTTTGGTTTTATGGAAGATTATTAAAGACAGGTAAAAAAACAAAAGTTCAAGAAAACTGCTCAAAGGAGGGTTAAGGAGTCTACATCTAACTAAATTATTGTAGTATTTTAGAGCATTAAGAAGTATATGTGTAAAAAATAAAATAAAAATCAGCTCAATTATCAGTTTCTTCCGCTCGAGGAGCGAATTTAAGATTTTGCTCTACTAGCATAGGCCAGGGCTGATATAGTCAGGTCGATCCCAAAAGGTTGTAGTTATGTGAGACATGGTTATAGTTATGTGACACAGGGGATTAGTATATGTGGGAAGCTTGACAAATGGTTCACATGCGAACAATTGGTTACACAATACCTATAAACCTATAACTATAATTCGGTAGGTCACCCCGATTATGAGATAAGTCGGCAGGTCTATCTGATTATGAGATAAGTTGGCAAGAAAAAGGCAAAAATTGGTTATATGTTTCAGGCTATCTTCAACATTAAATATTAGAGAATTAATGCTAGCATTAGTTCTATGTTAGAATTGAGGAAGGAAAATTAATTCTCATTAAAGAACATAATCCATAGTTATGGCTTAGGTAAAGGCCAAAACTATGATAATTTTTTCTATTCATCTTCGCAAAATAATATGATGTAACTATTGATCCTCTAAGTTCCAACTACTAGAAAATTTGGTTTAACATTACATGAACTAATGCTAAATAGAGACATTCGATTACTATAGTCTCATGCCTTATGGAAAGGATTAATAATAGGCTAAAAATATTATATATTTCAAGAATATGGAAAAAAATAACTTGCTAATAATAGATTAAGGATATCATAGGAAGAAAAACAACTTTTCTATGCTAATGGTCTCTTATAGTGATGATCAAAACGAAAAAACATTGTGTTTTCTTTTGATGCTTTAAGCTTGTTATAATGATTTTTTTTGGGTCAATATAAATTTGTTTGAATTTTGAATGTGTTAATTTATAAATAAATATATGTTAATTTATAAATCAATTTAGTTTATTTTGTAATGATATGTTTTAGTCTAAGGAGATATATTCGTAAAAGACAAGAGAATCTCTTACACCTCTCTAAGGTGGCTCCTAAGAAGAATATATTGATTTTGACTTTGATATATTAATTTTAATACATTTAAATCTGGTATATATGTGAGTAGAAAACAATCTTAATCTCACTTTATTTGTTATTATACACTTGTGTAGAAAGCGAAATTAATGTAACCTTCTTTATTATCATAGTTCAATGTTGTATACTGACCACCCTCTTTCCCTCGCTTGCTAATTGTGAAGTACATGTAGCAAAGCGTGCACAAACGAGCATTAGAAGCTCAACATAACTATTTATATTGTAAATTTAGTTAATTTTATGCTAATTTTAGTGCATTGAATTTACAATTACTTAATTTATATTTAATTTGTAAAAGTGGTTATTTTATTAATTTTATATTAATTTTGATGCATTATGACCAATTAATTCACAAAATTTGTAGTTAATTTGTAAAGAGTCATTATTTTGTAATTAGTTATATGTATTTTAGGTTTACTTTTAATGAATTTATTTTATTTTAATATATTTATGTGTTAGAACTTTTAATTTATTTAATAAAATTAAAGTTAACTAAATAAATGTATGTATCTGCTAATTTTTAATTTTAATGAGTTTAGTTCAATAGTTAATTATATTTTGAATATATGTTTTATTTTAATTAAAGTTTAAAGTCATTATTTTATTATGATTTCGGGCTTGAAGAAAAGAATCTTACTCAATATTTATCTAGGTGTTCCTTTAGCTCCCAACTCCATGCATATAAGAGTTTGGCCTAACCGCATTTAAATTTTTACCAATCGATTGGATAGCTATACTTTTCATTCACTTAGCATAGCTGGCAGGATTATCTTCCTTACATATGCCTTGCATGCCTTAACAATGCATATTTTCTTTGCCTTTACAACACCCAAAAAAATCCTTCATGAAACTAAAGTCTTTCAAAAAACTTTCATATTGGGAGGAGTGAGAAAAGATTAAAAAAAATGGATAGTAGTTTCTTGGGAGAAATTATGTCTTCCAAAAAAACCAGGAGGACTAGGCTTCCAGGATCTAGAAACTATGAGCACTTCCTTAGGAGAAAAACTTTGGTGGTGTTACTTTAAAAAAGGCCAAGACTTTTGGAAGAAAATATGGTCTAGTAAATATGGCAGCCATACTCCTAATGAAAAACACATTCATAAAAATATCTTTGCAAAGGGTTCATCTATTTGAAATCTAACTTGTAAAGGAAAACATTTAGTACAAGAAAACTACTTCTGGGAAGTCAATGATGGAAAAAATACTCACTTTTAGGATGATTCTTGGAATCAATTTCCCAAACATTCTTCCCAGGGATATATTAAATATACACCATGCTATGTATTATTTGTTAGAAAATTATATATTACAGAGAAATGCAACACATAAAATATGCAGAAAACACAAACACACAAAACACATAAAACCAAAGAGACAGAGTTATACATGGTTCACACAGTTTGGGCTACGTCCACCCCGAAGAGCCAATACGTCCTTTTATTATCCAGCAAAATGCAGAGACACAACCTACAACAGTTCCACTCTAATATCCTCTGTTCTCTCTCAAAGTATCCCTATCTGTTTCTCGCTCTGAGAATACACATACAATACACAGCCACAATACAATACCCTCATATAAAGCGAGGGCGTTTCTTTCTAGGGAAAAAACCCTAAACTAAACATAACTTCTACCGTCACGTCATCCACTTAATGAACGCCCCAAATTGACTAGAAATTACTAAATTTTTGCAAGGAAATTTTACATCTATTTTTAGCTTTGGGGGTGCTGCCCCTGAAACCCCCCGCCCGGGGGGGTGGGGGCTCCATAAACTCACAACTGCCCCCCCTGGACCCCCCAGGAAGCATTTAATTATGGGCGGCGTTGCTGCACCATTAAGGTACAGGAGTCCAACGTTGTGATACAAAATAAACAAGATAATCAGGCTCCATACCCAATAATCTCCCACTTGGAGACTGATTGTAGCAACTCCACCACTGCTTCATTTGCTGGACAATGATTCCACTTTGGACCTGGATATTTCTCATCTTCATCATCATACTTGAAGACCAATTGAAACTGAGCACATTCTCAGTTTATCCTTGGTTACAACTTTTGTTAGCATATTTGCAGGGTTCTGGCTAGTGTGTATCTTTTCCAGCTTCAACTCTCCGTCTTCCAATACTGACCGTATGAAATGGTACTTGAAATGTATGTGTCTAGTCCTGGAATGAAATGATGAGTTCTTTGCAAGATGAATGGCACTTTGGCTATCACTGTATAACGTGCCCATATCATGCTTCTTACCCAATTCACCCATAAGCCTTTGTAACCAATTCATTTCTTTACTAGCCTCTGTACTTAAAAAACATACCTTACATTTGTTGAAAGTACAACAACACTTTGGATTTTTAAAACCCAACTGACAGTTTTTCCACCTACAGTAAATACATATCCCGTAGTGCTCCTCTTGTTATCTCTGTCACCTGCATCAACATATCCTTGTAGAGAAATGTTTGAACCACCAAAGCATAATGCTTGATTTTTGGTACCTCTCAAATATCTGAGAATCTATTTCACTGCCATCCAATGTTCTTTTCCTGGATTGTTCATGTACCTACTTACAACTCCCACTACATGTGAAATATCAGGCCTTGTGCATACCATTGCATGCATTAAGATTCCAACTACTGATGCATATGGAACTTTAGACATATAATCCATTTCTTCTTGGGTCTTGGGCACATCTCCTTACTAATTTTGAAATGGCTAGAAAAAGGTGTACTAACTGATTTTGCATTCTGCATATTAAATATTTTCAACACCCTTTGTATGTAATAATTCTGAGACAGTGTTAATTTGCGATTTTTACTATCTCTAGTTATTTTCATACAAAGGATTTGTTTTGCAGCTCACAAATCCTTCATTGCAAAGGAATTTGCCAATTTTATTTTGAGTACATTAATTTCTTGCATGATAGACCCTGCAACAAGCATTTCATCTACATACAATAATAATATAATATGGCTACCATCATTTTGTTTTTTCAAATAAACACAATGATCAGAGTGACATATAGTATAACCTTGTTCAGAAATAAACCTATCAAATTTTAGATACCACTGTCTTAGAGCAAGTTTTAAGTCACACAAGCTCTTCTTTAACTTGCACACTAGTTTTTCTTTCCCTTTGACCTCATATCCTTCTGGTTGCTGCATATATATCTCTTCCTCCAAATCTCCATGGAGAAATGTTGTCTTTACATCTAATTGTTCAAGATGCAAATCTTCCACTGATACAAGACTTAAAATAGTTCTAATTGAAGTCATCTTAACAACAGGAGAAAATATTTCATCAAAATCAATACCTTTCTTTTATGCAAACTCCTTCACCACAAGTCCTAGCTGTACCTCTATTTTCCTCCATCTTCTTCCTTGAGACTGTAAACCCATTTATTCTGCAATGTAGTTTTACCTACAGGAAACCTGACTAAGTCCCAATTCTGGTTATGCATTAAGGAGTCCATCTCTTCTTCCATGGCTAGCTCCCACTTCTTCATGGTTTCAACCTGCATTGCTTCTTCATAACATTCAAGTTCACCAGAATCAATCAACAAAAAATAATATAATGATGGAGAGTATCGTTCAGGGGGTCTACTTATCCTAGTATATCTTCTAACACCACTTTTAGGTGTTTGAGATGCTTGTTGCTGTTGTGGTGGTTGTTGTTGGTGTGGCTCTTGATTATTATTATTTTCAGGCACCTTTACCTTTTCTGTGATCTCATCAAGAACTGTGTATTCTTTGTTTTTTTCCTATTTCTTTTCTGCCAAGCTGATTCTTATATAAGAAATTTCCACTTCCAGATATTACAGATTTTCTCCTAATGATTTTGTGATTTTCATAATCATATAAGCAATAACCAAAATCATTAACACCATATCCAATAAAGGTACATTTCTTTGATTTTGCCTCAAGTTTTTTTCTATTTTCTTTATTAATATGGATAAAGGCCTCACAACCAAAAGGCTTTAAAAAAGAGTAGTTTACATTTTTACCTGTCCATGCCTCCTATGGAATACCACCATCTAAGAAACTTGAAGGCCCTTTGTTTATTAGATAAACATCAGTATCTACAACATCGGCCCGAAATTTAAAGGAAATCCTACATGCAATATCATACACCTTACACGATCCATGATTGTTCTGTTCATCCTTTCTGACACACCACTTTCTTGTGGTGTTCTTGGAACTATCTTCTCTCTGCGAATTCCATGCTCTGAATAGTACCTATCAAACTCTTTGCTGCAATTTCACCTCCATTGTCTAATCTGAGACACTTCAACTTCTTTCCTATTTCAATCTCAACCAAAGATTTCCATCTCTTGAAAGTATTAAATATATTAGATTTATTTTTAATACAATAAATCCAAGTTTTTCTAGTTGCATCATCAATAAAAGTAACATAATAACGAGAGCCATCGAGAGAGGATACCTGAGCAAGTCCCCATACATCTGTATGCACAAGCTCTAATTTTTCGCTCTTTCTTTCTTTCCCAACTCTGAGAAATCTGACTCTCTTCTGTTTTCCATAAATGAAATTCTCACAGAAATCCAAATCAATATTATTCAAACCCGACAAAAATTTTCTTGAGTGAAGAATCTTCATCCCCTTCTCACTCATGTGTATGAGCCTATGATGCCATAATGCTGCATCTTCTCCTTTGGAAGTTAAAGCATTAACAGAGTTAGAAATACCATTACATAAATACAATTTACCAACCTTTTTCGCCTTTTGATATTACTAGGGCTCCTTTGGTGACCTTACAAGTTTTATCTGTGAAAGTGGTCACACAACCTTCACCACCTAACTGCCTCGTTGAAATCAGATTTTTCTTCAGATATGGAACATGCCTTACCTCCTTTAATAGCCATTGGTTTCCATTCTGTTGTTTTACAAGAACCTTACCCATTCCAACAATTTTATAGGGTTTATCATCAACTAAATAGACTTGTCAAAAATCTCCTTGAACATAGTCATGAAAATATTTCTTATCAGGTGTGGCATGGAATGAGGCCCTTGAATCTACCACCCAGGATTTAGTAACATTTTCAAAATAAAGAATCAAAGAATCTTGTAACACATCACCTATCACATTTTCTTCATCATTGTTTTCTTGATGTGCGTCTCTTTCTTTTCCCTTCCGAGATCTACAGTCTTTCTTCAAGTGTCCTTTCTTTCCGCATTTCCAACACACTATCCCCAATCTAGACTTGGATATACCTTTCCTTGATTTACTGTGATATCGAGAGCTCTTTCCTCTTTCCACTTTTCTTCCCCTGGACTCTTCACTCAAAGCATTACCCGATGTCTCACCGGAGCTTTTCCGTCACATTTCCTCACTAAGGATAGCACCGACAACATCATCAAACTTTAAAGTACTAGATCCAGAGACAGAGTTACTAATGGCCATAACTAAACCATTAACACATATTTCATTAAATTTGGAAAACAATTACTACAATAACACCAATAAAATTGATCTCTTTAGTTATTTTGAAATTCTAGATCCACTCTTTAATTCCAAATTTAATGAAATTTGTGTTCATTCCAACTTTCTGGAAATGAGCACAAAAATAACAGAGTCCTAACTTCATCATCAAATTTTACCCCTACAGAACCTAACTGACTGGTAGTTTTATTAAAATCATTTAAATGGTCTGCAACAGATCCACCTTCCAACATCTTCATATTAAATAAATGTTTCATAATAAATACCTTATTTGAGGCCAAGGGTTTTTCATATAGTTTAACCAATGCCTTAATCAAACCCTTTTTTGTTGTTTCCTTCGAAATATTGAAGGCTACCAATGTCGCAAGGCACAACCGTACTATTATGAGTCCCTTTCTATCGAGAATCTCCCATTCTGTGTAAGTCATAGTCATCGGCTTATTTGTTTTTCCGCTTAATGGTAGGTACAAATCTTTCCAATACAGATAATCTTCCATCTGCATCTTCCACAGCGGGAAGTTTTGGCCATTAAATTTCTCGAACCTAAACTTACCATCTTCCTCCATTGCGCCCACTCGAACTAGGAACTCTTCTTTCCTGCGAGCTTATAAGCCAAATAGACCTTCGGCTCTGATACTAGTAGTTAGAAAATTATATATTATACAAAAATGCAACACATAAAATATGTGAAAAACACAAACACACAAAACACATAAAACCATAGAGACACAAATATACAAGCTTCACCCATTTTGCGCTACGTCCACACCGAATAGCCAGTCCTTCCTTTCTATTATCCAACAAAATGAAGAGACACAACCTACAGTAGATCCACTGTAATATCCTCTGTCCTCTCTCATAGTCTCCCTATATGTTTCTCGCTCTGAGAATACACATACAATACACAGCCGTAATACAATACCCTCATAAAAAGCGAGGGGGTTACCTTCTAGGGAAAAAACCCTAAACGAAACATAACTTCTACCATTAGATCATCCGCTTAATGAACGGCCCAGATTGACTATAAATTACTATACTTTTACAAGGTAATTTTACATATATTTTTAGCTTTGAGGGCTCTGCCCGCAAAACCCCCTGCTAGGGGGGGGGTTCCATAAACTCATAGTTGCCACCCCCCTGTACCCCCAGGTAGCGTTTAATTATGGGTGGCGTTGCTGCCCCATTAAGGTACAGGGGTCCAACATTGTGATACAAAATAAACAAGATAATCAGGTTCCCCACCGAACAATATTCGGGAGATTTTTGTGTCTGGTTACTATAAAACATCTCCCTAGATACCAATTATAACCAATGGAAATATCCTTCCTCCCGGGACATCCCCTTAGTAGCCCATGCTCTTCAGAAGTTCAAGGAAACATTATGCACTGGAAAATCCACTTTTCTGAAGACCTGGACAAACTATTTTTGGGATATTGACCATAGTGTTCTTTCACCATAAAAGAAGTTTACATCCTTATAGCTAATCACACTCACACACTAAATCTATAGGTATGGTATAAAATCTTGCATAACAGGGTTTCATCTAAGATAACTTATTTCTTTGTCTTCTCATCCATAGAAAAACATTAACATGGGATAAGATTCTATCCAGGGGTTTTGTTCGTCCATTACTATGGTTCTTATACTGATCAAATGAAGAAAAACCATGAACATATTTTCCACTCTTGTATTCTTACTATTTTTCTTATGTTGAGAAAATGAAGAAAACCATAAACATATTTTCCACTATTGTCCTCTTTATCAATATCATTGGAACTGGTTCTTTGATCTCTTTAGACATCCTTTTTTACTAGATACATGCCCACGAGACTTGATTAGTAATTGGTGTCTCGCCCCATTCTACAATTACATTCTCAATAGAGCTTGGATGATTTCACCTCGATTTGTCCTCTGGATTCTTTGGAAATAATGCGATCAACAAACCTTCAACAACTGTCTATACTCTAGCCTCTCTCTTTGGAACACCTTTCTCATAATCATAAACAAACCATCCTTATCTACAATTAGTTAGCCTCATAATATAAAGTCCAAGACTTCGAGGAACCTATTATCATTTCTATCAATCTGCTCTCTTTCCCTACCAAGTATTGTCTCCCCCTCCCTCATGTAATCCCTCCTTCCCCTCGCCCTAGCGACTCCCTACTCTTAATCTTATCAAACTAAAATTCAATTATCCCTTAAAGGTAAACCTTCGTCCTACCAGCTCTAATGGAGTCTTTCATTCATAAACAAGTAACTCTATTGTATATTTTAGTTCCATTGGCCATAATAGTAAAAACGTAGTGGAACTCAGAGCTCTTCAAATGGGCTTGAGAATTGAGTCTCCCCCCAATTTCTCCCACCTAATATGGGAAGGTGACTCTCCTCTCACTATTTACCTGATTACTAAGATCCTTTATGGATCTTCCCCCTTCAAAATTGCTAAAATATAGAAACTCGAAAGTTCCTTGCATGTCATTAAACAACTCCTTCCTCGAATCATTGCTACAATTACTTCACATATCCATAGATCAACTAATAAATTCATAGTTCGATTAGCTCATGAAGTATGTTCTATATTTCTACATTTAACCGTTCCTTTTGGTCTTCATTTCACCCTTCCTTATTAAGGAAATAATTCAAAGAGATAATAACTCAAGATATTAGTAATCGACTGCGGCTGTAAATCAATTAGATAAATGGGAGTTCAGTTATAGTTATATTTTTATCCTCATGCTCGGTTTAATTTTTTTGTTATCACAAACTTTTTATCTCAACAAGCTTGCTATTTTGGTATCTTGTTGCTAGTCTCCCCTTGAGTGGGAAACAAATGGTTTTTATCACTTTTTTTCATGGAATCTCCTCTAATTTTGCAAGTTATTGACCTCTACTTTAGTGCATCTACTTTGGTTTCCAAGGTGGCAAGCTAGAGGCAATCATTTTTCTAAAATGATGTAAATATTTTCTATTGTAATTTAAAGATAGCTTCAAAAAATGCTTAAAATCAATATTCTAATGGAATTAGTTTTAAATAAAATTTAAAAATCAATGAAATTCAAATATTTATTATTAGATTTAATTGATTTTATTAATAAATAATAACTAATGTTCACTCTATTAATGATTAATTATATTAAGATTAATCTATATTTTAATAATTACTTTATTAAAATTAAGTTTATAAACTTCGATACAAGTTTAAAGTTTATAAACTTTAATAAAACATTTCCCTCGATAAAGTCCACATGGAGATATTAATGATGCTTGTGGCACGTGGATTCCACACCCTACTATAATGACAGGAGATGGTTGGTTGATGGCACAATCAATGCTTCACCTAGGTTTGAGCACCTTTTAACTCCCATAATTCACATAATTGGGAATAATTATGCTTAAAATGAATTACTTTCATTTATGAATTTATTGTTTATTATGGGAAGGAACTCAAGATGTTACCTTATTAGAAGGATTTTTTATTATCATGGGCAGATTATACTAGGTGCAAAGGAATATGAGAGGGGTTGGCTCCATATTCATAGGTATTCCATCATGGGTTAGTATGGGAGGGTCTCTGTGTAGTTGCATGGCATATTATTTTTATCTCATTATTTATCGTGGATGTACACTTGTGGGGTAAATTTACACCATTTTTTTATCTACTTGTCTCGTGGCCTCCCTGTCCCTCTTGATCTTCCTTTTGCCCCATGTTTCTTAAAATTCAGGTTGATATCTCCCTATAAAGTGGCTCCTTTTCTTTTTGTGTCACACTGCACTCCTATTTTGCTTCATTTTTATCAAATTTCATAGGTTAGGTCCCATTCCATTATAGTTAGTTGTATTTCTATGGTTATAAGGGGACTCAATGTATTCATTAACATCAACATATTAGTGAGACTCAAAGTTTAAATCCACCATGACAAGGTAGTGTATTGGACCTAGAATATTTGTAGAATAATACTAAAGATGGAGTGGCTCTCAAGCTCATATTCAGGCTAAAACTTGAGCTAGGCATTATTTTGCAGCATGCCCCTTAGGGCTACAACAAGAAATTGAGGAGGTTGAGATATTTTTCTCTAGTGACAAAGAATGGCTCTTCAATACCAATGTCATACAAGAAACAAAAAACATGATTCTACACCTTCGGCACACTAGGGGACAATATAATTGATACATGCACACAATAGGCCTCTATTGGAACACGAAGATCCTAAAGGTTAGAGTGTCGTTGGAGAGGAATGAGCCAAGGAGGAAATACTCCTATTGTTCGATGCAATTTAGGACTCGATGAAGACTATGGAGAACACATTGGAAAAAATTGAAGAGCATTTTGGCACCCCACGATGAGAATCCCTATCATGACAAGTCCAACCTCTCTCATATGCCTTTGTAAATGGTATAATCTATTCCATGATAATAAAACATCCTTAAAGAAAGGTTCCAATAGTTATCAATGTTGCCATAAATGGTAAGGTAAAAATATGAGTTACTTTCCATACTAAACAATAAATTCAGAAATGAAACTAATTCAATTTAGAGTAGTCTAAAAAACCCACAAAGTAGCCTTGAAAATAATGGAAATTATAGCAAGATTATGACAAAATTTGGCACAATTTTTTGAAAATATGGGTTATAGCTGTAAAACTTCAGGATTTTGGGTGTCCCACGGGTTCTTGATGGTGTTGAATCCATTTACACCATAAAAAAGAGATTCAAACATTCTAGCATTATGATTTTTTGAATTTTTTTTTGCGAGATTCAAGCAAAACAAGTGTCATCCAATTTTTTTATGTGGCATTGATAGAAAACACCATTCGCTTTAAGAATCATTGTTCCCAATTGCGTTGATGATGGGAGTTAAAAGGTGCTGAAACCTAGGTGAAAGATTGATTGTGCTATTAAATAACCATCTCTTTTCATTATAGTATGCTATGGAATCCATGTGCCACGCTCATTTACGGGTCCATGGGAACAATATCAAGGGAAATGTTTATTAATTTTTAGAAACTTTAAAATTTTATCAAAATTTATAAACTAAATTGTAAGAAATTTAATTAGTAAAATTCTGATTATGTTAAAAAATTAAAACTTAATTATTAATAAAACCAATTGAAGTTAATAATTAATATTTAAATTTCATTGATGTTTAAATTTTAATTAAAATTAATTCAATTAGAATATTTATTTATTTTTTATTTTTTATTCTTTGTAAGATGTCTTTAAATAACAATAGAAAATATTTACATAATTTTAGCAAAATGAATTTATTTAGTATACTCCCTTGGAAACCAAAGCAGAGGAAGTAAAGTAGAGATTCAAGAACTTGCAAAATTAGAGGAGAATTCATGAAAAACATAGACCAAAACCGTTTGTCGCCATACTGAGGGGGAGACTTGAAACAAGATACAAAAATAATTGGCTTGTTGAGATGCAAATTTTATGCTAAAAGGAAAACTAAACTGAACATGGAAGAAAAAGAAAACATAACTATAAGCCAACTCCATTTATTTCATTGTTTTCCACCTGCATCAGATTACTGATACCTTGATCTATTATCTCTTCACATTCTTGTTTTAGTAAGGAAGGGGAAAGTGATACCAAAAATAATGGTTGAACGTAGAAAGTGTACCACAGAGGATAATGGTAGAAAATAATGGTTGAATTTATTATTTTATCTATGGATATGTGAAGGAACTGCAACAAAGGATTGAGGAATTAGTTTTTTAACACTATTTAGGGAGCTTTCGAGTCTCCAATGTTTAGGAATTTTGGGAGAAATTAATTGATAGAGGAGCTTATTAATAATGGAAATAATGATACTAGAGTCACCGTCACAGATTAGGTGGGAGAAATTTAGGGCAGAGGAAATTCTCAACCTAATTTCAAGAGCTATGAGTTCCACTACTTTATTACTATTGTGTCTAATGCAAATAAAATACAGATGAATAAATTCATTTGTTTATGAGTGAAAGAATCCATCATAGCTGTTAGGACTGATATTTCACTTATAGGCACAATTTAATTTTAGTTTGATAAAATGAAGAGCATGGCAAGACTAGTGCGAGTGGGAGGAGGGAATCGACGAGGAAGGCGGAGATGGGAGTTGGGCAATGAAAATGAGTAGATTGTGAGAAACGAGAATAGGTGCCTCGTATTCTTGGACATTATAGTCTGAGGCCAACGAATTGGAGATAAGGATGTTTTTTTTAATATCCCCAAAACCATGCATATGCATTTGGCGATCATGAAAATATTATTAATTTTAATATGTTTAACCATTTCCATCAAGAATTAGTTATAAAAAAGAAGATGATTGTATAACTTTGGGAACTTCCTCATTGTGTCCTATGAAAACCAAGAGGTTCTTTCATTCCACTTATTTTGGGTAACAACTTTATCCTTGCTAAATTTTGGCAAGAATGTCAATTGCATGGCTGCACTATGTAGTCATTCATCTCATGTCACCTCCTGTATTGGTCAAAAACATAATTTGTATAATAATATTTGTGTGCATAATTAATATATATATATATATATATATATATTCTATGATCAATTTTTATCCCTCAATCTTTTGGAGTGAAGTCAAAACGGAAGGGGTGGTGGGTGGTCCTTGTTGGAAAATGTAACTAGGCTTGGTCTTTATAATGATATTTGTACCTATGTCATTGTATATTTTCTGTAAAAACAAAAAGAAAAAAAATGAATTTTATTTTTCAAGCATGGGTTTCATTCTCAACTCAAAATTATTATTTTATTTAAGCAAGTTCTTCGTGCTCATTATTATTTGTACTCGTCAATGTAAAAGGATTATTTATAACCTTGAAAAAGAGTTTTCAAATATATATTTTTGGTCAAAAATGATTTTAGATTTGATTTCATTTGTTCCCCAAAAAACATGTCTATTTGAACTCCTCGAGAGAGTATAAATAGAGGGAGAGTTCAGCTTATTTGGACACACACAATTCACATGATTGTTTCTTAAATTGCATAGAAAAAAGGAGAGTCGAAGTCTAAAATTGAGAAGTGAAGAAGAGTTTATCTTAAGCTTAGATTTGTGGAAGTTCTAACTTGATGTATCTCTTATTGAAGATTTGTTTCTGATGATGTACATGTTACTGGTCTCTTGCTGTTGATGGATTTTCTATGTAGAAGGAGGGCTTCAATTGAAATATCGAGGATTGGAGTCTCTTTATACCTAAGGGTCTTGGATATCTCACTTCAATCTGATTCTATAAGAAGAGATTTTTTTTTGGTTTTCCCCTTGGAGGGGTGTTTCCCTAACTTGGAGTCTAATGCTTATGTTCTTTGTATTCTTATGATATTCATGTTTTGTATGTTTGATAATTGTTTGATGGAGAAGACATAATAATCATTAATAAGAATACAAAACATTCATAAGAAATCATTAAAAATGAGAAACCTCCATATTTCTCAACATGGAATGAGAGATAAGGCTTGATGAAGGAGGTTTGAATATCACTCTATTGGAATTTGGTTTGAAGTATCGTACATCCTATGGCTTGGCTTAGAGATGTTTTATGCCAATGTATGTATATGTTCTTGGGATCACATTATATTAGTGTATGGCTGAAAGTATAATATTAGTATGTTGGCACACATTTAAGCCTCAATAAAATTTATATGTAATTGTTTCTTTCCTTCACCAGACTTGCATTTTGTATTCTGGTTTGAATATTACTCTATTGGAATTTGGTTTGAAGTATCATAAATCCTATGGCTTGTCTTAGAGATGTTTTGTGCCAATCTATTTATATGTTCTTCGGATCACATTATATTATTGTATGACTGAAAGTATAATCTTAGTATGTTGGCACACATTTAAGCCTCAATAAAATTTGCATGTAATTGTTGCTCTCCTTCACGAGACTTGCATTCCCTATTCTAGTTTTCACTTCAATATGGTTCTATAGCATCACATATTTTTATTTAACATGATTGATATTATGTGACATGAATTACTAAGGCTTAATATATAGTGGTTCCGAGAGGGTCTCTTTACAATAGCTTGGAAGTTCATACTTATTTCTCTATGGCTAAACAATGACTACCATTATAGTAGAAATCACATGTATTAAGTCTTCTATGGATCGTGATCTATATATTAAAAAAATTTATAAGTAAATTTGCAATGATGAAGTTGAAAATATGAAGAAAATTTAATGATAATAACGTTTTTATAGAATGTACCGCATACATGACCACGACTTGTTGATTTTTTTTCTTATGGTTTCCCCTATATACTTCTATAGATTTGTGACTAGCGCTTGAGACCACCCACATTTATTATTATATTGACATTACAATGAATTTATGAATTAAATATGGTTCTCTCTCAGAATGTGTGGATCATACCTCTATGGTGTCACATAGGATTACAAAGTGGCTCATGTACCTATGGCAACATTATATATTTTCCTAAGGATCAATTTCTCTTATACTTTGCTCACACTTAATGACAGGAATTTGGATCTCACATTGGTGGCTGAAATATATATATTTCTATGAGGCTCAAGTTTATATAAAAGTGGCTCGTCTTATGGATTGCATTTATGAATTTTGGTGACTCTCTTTTATGGGAATATTATTTTTATAACATTGATAGTGAGACTTTGATAATGAGAATATATATATATATATATATATATATATATATATATATATAGCAATTGATTATAGCCAACCTATCTATGAGTTTTTCAATACAATAAGAACCTCTTGAAGGTCACATACATATTCTTGTGGCTTGGACTCATGCTAATCCCTAATTATTTGAAACATGACTATGATCAACATAAATATGTCCTTAGCTGATGAGTGTGACTTAATAAAGTACAACAATGGAGAATTATGACAATTGTTCGTGTAGCCTTGAAAAATTAGTGACATTGTTGACAGGAAGATTAGTAGTAAAATAATTATCCATATAACAGTTAGAAAGTGACTATGATGAAAGGAATGTAATATATGTGACAGTGACTTGAATAGTATGATACTAAAAATTGTTGCATAATAGTGAAGTGTCAAGAATAACAATGATCTCATAAAAAGTTAGAAATATATATTAAAAATATGAATGAAGTTGATCAATGTCAACTCTAGAATCAGGACCAGATCTATGAAAATATGAACAAGTAAAAATCAAAGAGGTACGTATAATTTTTTATGTCTATCCTTTAGGTCATAATGGTGATCTTGAGAAGGGTTTGCATAAGTATTAAAATAGTGACATGTAAGAGTTTCATGATATTTTTCATATGAGAACTAGGTCTTGAAATCTAATGTAATAGATAAAAGGCATGTCAAATAGTATTATTAAGGTTTTGCAACATTCTAGAATATTACAAATGAGAGGTCTTGATGATTATGAAGTTTCTAGGGTTTACATAGAATTTGAAATTCCTTTTTGATAGATCTTCAAGACCTTAAAAATATAAGGTTTTGCAACTAACTTTAATAATGTAAACTTTGAAATGGGAAATATAAAATCAGAATGAGAACATTATCCAAAAAAAATCCCAAAAAACATGAAAAACAGATAAAAAACAAAAAGTGTGTATTTTGGAATGAGGTTTTATTTTCTTAGGGTTAATTTTCATCATTTTTTAAAAAAGGTAGTAAAAATTAATTTTTTTTTGCAAAAAAAATGGAAAACAACACACTGAAAACGAAAAATGTTGTTGGTAGAATAGAATTTTTCTTTTACAAGTAAAATTTCAACATTTTTTAGAAATGGTGTTAAATATGAAATAACGAGATCCGAAACACATTAAAATTCCAACAATTTTTATCCATGTCATTAAACATATAATATCATGACACTAAAAGTCACTAAAATTCTAATTGTTATCAACCAAGAATTAAAGATTATATATCATAACTCAAAAAAAACCTTAAAATTTTGATAAATTTTCAACCATAGAATTAAAGAACTTTAAGTTTCCAACATATTTCAACAATGACATTATGAAAAAATTATATGACTAAATTAATCAAAATATCAATACTTGTAGATTGAATGAAACATAAATTATTTCTCTAAGTTATTGTTGCATTGTGGATATTCTAAAAAAATGATTTCAACATAATTAAAACATATAATCCAAAAAACATAAAAAATGAATGGTAACTTCATGTAATATCATATGGATGTTAAAATATTTATTTCAACTTACCATGCAATAATCATTTATATAAATTGTCTTAGACAATTATTCAAAATCACTCATATGTTCTTGCACAACATCAAAATTCACATCTCCGAATGAATAATTTGATGCAGATGAAGATGGTCTATATTCTTCTCTTTCATCAACTAGTGCCCCACCTATTTCAACATGCATTCCCACCATTTCAGGTTTGAAAAGTCTTCTAAATCTACGACTTGGTTCAACACACACCCATCTCTACACTGTTTCTTTTGGTAGAAACCTCTTCAAAATATCTATCGCCATGAAGAGAATAGTTCCTCTCATTGTTAAATTGAAGTCATAAACAAGTATGCCAGAATCCTCAAATTTTAAAATGTTTGTGTGATGATGATTTATATTTGTACCATTTATTTTTCTCTTTCTGCCAATTTTTTTATCAACTACCATCTTTGGCTTGTACACACCATTGAATGGGTGAGTATTTTTGGCATACAATTGTACTTCAACACCTACAACATCTTCATTTTATGTAATTACCTTTATAACATTGGAAACCTAGAATGGATATACATGCACATCTCCATATAATAACACTATGATCATGCAACCCTTGTTAATATCTTGTACTAAACCCCTATAAAGGTTTTCCATGGCTTCACTTTGTGCATGAGATCTTCTTCACTTTGTGCAAGAGATATTCTAGAACTAATATGCATTTCTCTTTCCTCTACCTATAAATAATTAGTAATACCTTGAGATTGTTGTTGTTCAACAATGTTTCTTTCCTCATGTTCATTTGACACATTTTCTGGCCTAACAAATGGAGTCTTGAAAAGTATATCTTCATTTTTTGATCTTGAAATGATATCACTCTGATTATTGAAAAAATACTCCCACCAAACTAAATCAACAACATCAAAGTACTAATATGAATATCTAATATATTTTTTAATTTCCTCAAGGAATTGAAAATCATTTATATCTCTTCCACCTTCATGCATTATTAACTTCAAAAACCCATCGTAATAACAATATATTTGATACACATATTGGATGATGTGGAATTAATTTCAAAAATTCCAAACCTGGTGACGACGTCCATTCTGTAGTAGTTGAATACTTCTTGTCCCATATAAGTATTTTGCCATGAATTTTTTTGATATGAAAATTATGTTGGAAGCTAAGGTCATTAAGTTGTTTAATGCATTTCTACTCACTGGGCGATCCTAGAACAAACCTTTACATGTCAATAGTTTCTTCCAACACATGAAAAATTAGCTCTGGCATGTATGATTTCTTAATACATTCAATTAATGATGGAAAGCTCCCAACATCCTTCCTCCTCAATGTTACTGAAAAAATGACAGAACATTCGACCAATATGGTAATGAGTGTGCCCAACAAGAAAGAAACCAACCTTTACCTTCTGAAAATTTCCTAGTTCAACAAGCATGATTAGATATCCAAAATAAATATGATTTTTGTTTTCATGACAAGTGTTTTCCAATTGTAGATACAAAACTTCAGGAAGATTACTAGACCAATGAGAAAGCACATCATGAATTATGGTTATTGTAATATCCCCATCATTATGAATATTTTGAGTTGTGAAGTAAACACTTGGCGACATTTTCCCATTTAAGACCATACAACCAACCAAGTGAAACTAAATAAAATTTTCCTCCTATAAATTTTTTGGTGTGCGAAAAAAATGTGGTAGTTTTTTCTTCTGGTTGATACCATCAATTATTAAACCAAAATATTTATTTAGATTATCATAACATTTCTTTCAATGGTTGTAAAAAGTTTTCCTTTCACTTGTTTTATTTTAGCGATGCTCTTGAAGGTCTCTGACAATGGAATCTACACACAACATAAAAGAAACCTATTAATAAATACAATTTCATGGTTTATAACTATACAATTTTAGTGCTTACCTCTTTCTGAACCTTGACATTTATCCCTTTTTTATTTAATAGAAGCACATGTAATGAAAACCCCCATCCTTTCCTTCTTAGGGATACATAAATTTTTGAATTCTTTCCTCCACATCTTCACAAAATATTGATATGTAATAAAAATACCATCTCTTTCAACACCTTCTACATATTCCTTGTATAAGTTGTAGAATTGTTTTCTTAAGTAATTATCTGAAATACGTATCGTGCCTTTATTTAAAATACACTCTCGATGCTTTGAAAAGAATTATTGCATCCATGACATTGCATTATTTTCTAATGGAACAAACTCTAATATATGACGTACTTCTAAATAAAATGTTGGATCGTTTTCCAAATTTTCCTGGATTCTTGATAGAACAAAATTACTAATTCAATGACAAATTTTGAAAGCCTTTCTACAAAGCAAGAAAGACCGAATATGATTATCATAACCTGACAATGTTGATTTCATGCACCCCACTAAATATGAATTTTGTGTGATTTTTTTCATTGACAACTATCCCTTCCTTTTCTCCAATGCAAACTTGAAATCCATATGTTTCAAACAATATGTTTGACAACATTCACTTGAGTTGAGATCACTCATAGAAAATATTCTTGTGAGATATTCTTCCCTACCCCTTGTATAACTAAAAAATATTGGATTGATATGAAAATGTCTACTCCTACTCCTACATACAATATTTGTTGGCAATGTATCCATCATGTCATCATCCTTTGTATAAGATTTTTCATCATCATTAGGAGGAATATTATCCTCACTATGATCATTCTGAACATAGTTAGGAAATTCATCACCATCATTGCTTGAACAATATTCATTACCATCCTTAGTTGTAGGAAATGTTTCACTACCATAACTTGTGCTTTTGAAATACTAATTTGGAGGATATTATTCATCATCTTCATTCTTCCCTTCATGATTTCTACCCTCATAGTACTTATAAATAGGACTAAGTGGAAAATTTGACTCTCTATTTACTAGAAATTCTTCTTCCTGCACTTTGTCAGTATTTCTCTCATAATCCTTAGGATTAGGACTAAGTGGAAAATTTGACTCTCCATTTACTGGAAGTTATTCATCCTTCCCTTCGTTGCTGCTCCTCTCATAGTCCCCAGGATTAAGAATAAGTGGAAAATGTGACTCTCTATTTACTGGAAATTCTTCATCCTGCCCTTTTTCACTACTGCTCTCATAGCCCTTAGTATGAAGACTAAGTTGAAAATGTGACTCTCTATTTAATGGAAATTGTTCATCCTTCCCTTCATCACTACTGCTCTCATAGTACTTACAATTAGGACTAAGTGGAAAATGTGACTCTCGATTCATTAGGAAGTCTTCATCCTTGCCTTCGTCACTGCTACTCTCATAGTCCATTGGATTAGGACTAAGTGGAAAATGTGACACTGTATTTATTTGAAATTCCTCATCTTTCCCTTCATCATTGTTGCTCTCATATTCCTTAGGATTAAGACTAAGTGGAAAATTTGACTCTCTATTCATAGTGAAATAATGTATGTTATATCCATCAATATTAATAGAGTTGTTATATGACGAAGATGTTGATGCTTCACAAAGAGAAAAATCACTATCACAAGAATCCATGAGTTTGAAACTGAATATGTTGAATGCTACAAACGCACTCTCTCCCAATGAAAATATATAGCTTAAAGAATGAAAATTTCCCTCGAAATTTTCCTCCAAAAATTTTCATCGAAAATTTTCCCTCCAAAAATTTTGTTTGAAATATTTCCTTTCAAATTTTTCTTCTAGAATTTATTTGAAAACATTTGCAAATTTTGACCCTAATTTCCATTTAAATTTTCCACACAACTTTTGTTTAATACAAGACTTAAAAATTAAACTAAATATCTTACTTAAATTATATAATGTTTACAAGATAATTCTTTTTTTTTCTAATTTTTATTATAATTTTTATCCCACATGTAACGAAAAATTAGTGTATTGTCATAATATTAACTATATATTATTTTTTTTTAATTTTATTTTTAATATCACATTCAGAAGCGATAAAGGAGGTCAATAATGTTTTCTATATAATAACTTTCATTGTAACTATTCCTCACATCACATCAAGACATGTGGAGGTTTTTTTAAAAAGCTTGCAGTGATTTTGTGGAGGAGTACATTGTCATCGACAAAAAAATAAACGAGATATTTTCACATTTCAAAGCTCATTTTCCCTTCTACTTGGACCATTCGATGAGGAATTTGGGGAAAATAGGTTTTTATATGCTCACAAATACTTGTTTTTAAAATATTTTTTCTTTGCCTTGGGGGAAAATCAACTCATTAATTCAAAATTTAGGAAATTGTTGAAACAAGGTGGACATAAGTTCAAATACAATTGATTACAGGTGGTAAAGCCCCATAGGTTTACTAGTAGTTATGTGTTAGGTGGGTTGTTATATTAATCCACGATACTAGGAAAAAAACCCATTCCATGTTTTTTTTGCATTTATTGAACGAAATAGAAATTATTTTTCAAATTAAAAATTAAAAAACAAATTCGCATGGGCCAGAATCACTCAACCCTACAAATAATGGGTGTGCCCACACCTATCCAAGGGATAATGGCCCCTCCAGGGGGCATTATGCCATGGGCAGGGGCGTCGTTGGCACACACCCCTGCGGCACAATGCCCATACTAGGAGGGGTTGCTATGTTGTGGTCAGGAACAACCATGCGTTGTCATTCCCACTAGTGGAACAACACCCCCTTGGAAGGAAGGGGGCCACTATGGTGCTAGCAGGCACGCCCATGCCTGAGCATGTGCGCGCCCGCCTGCGATATAGTGGACCCCTGGCAGGAAGGGGGTCGATTCTGAGAATCGACCCCTTATGGGCATGGTTTCCTATGACATAGCAACCCCCTGCCAAGTAGAGGGATGTAATGCCCTGGGCAGGCATGCACACCAACAAAAAAATGGCCTCCATCTAGGGGTCGCTATGTTGAGGCCAGAAACACCCGTCGAGGGCACATCAACCCCTTGCGTTCAAGGCGACGCGCCCATTGATGGCATAATGACTCAATGGATGGTAGGGGGTTGATTATGATAATCACCTCCATGTCTTCTAGGGAGCCACTTGGAATCATACCCCCACCTGCTAGGGGGAATTATGTCGCAGGTGAGTACGCCCAAGGCTTGGGTCATGCTCGATAGTGGCACATCGACCCCTTGGCCGCTAGGGTGTTGTTATGTCCTGGGCTGGCATGCCCTCCCGAGACACATGGACCCCTTGGATGGTAGGTGTCCAATTCTCATAATCGCCACCTACCTACCAGGGGGTTTTTGTGCTACTGACGAGAGCACCCGAGATCACAGGGGGCCGTTGTGCCATCGGCGGGCATGCCCGAGCCTTGCGGGTGTTCGCCCATGATATAACGGCTCCCTACCTACCAGAGGGTAACTGTGTCGCGAGGTCATTTTTAGATGTGCTCACTGGCGCGCCTTCTAGGGGGTCGTTGGTCACTGTGATGTCAGGGGGCAAGCCCTTGTTGGGTGTGCCCTTTTGGTGGCGCAGTGGTACCCTCTTAGGAAGGGGTCTATTTGTCAGGCTAGGGGACCAATGTGCCACGAGTGTGCATGCGCATGGCTTAGCGCGTCTAGCAAAAAAACAGTGTCACCCTAGTAGGCAATGGAATTATTATGAGAATTAGCACCCTGCTTACTAGGCAGGGTCGGTGTGCCACCGATGGTGGCTCATTCAGCAAGCGATCCCAATCCATGATCATGCCTGCCTACAACACAATGAACCCATAGTAGGAGATCATTTTGATGTAGGTAGGGGACCGTTGTCCTATGGCGCGGATGCCCAAGGCACATTGGCCCTACCTGGTAGGCTCGTTGTGATGTGGACATGGGCGCCCATGGTCGGGGGGGGGTCGTGGGTGCCCCACTGATGGTAAGACATGATTTTCGACGACACAATGGTCGCCTAACTGCCAAGGGGATTCTATGAGATGGGTAGGCATACTCGCCCGGGACATAGTGACCTGTTGCTTGATTGGGGGTGCACCTACTGATGATATAGTAACTGCCTCACAGGAAATGGGTTGATTCTAAGGGGGCCCTGGATGGGCATGTGGCTTGAGCATGCCCACTAGCATCATATCATCCCCATTGCAAGCACAGGTCGTATTATAAGAATCTACCCCCTTCCTGCCAAACGATCATTTTGTTGCGGGGGAGCACACCTGAAACCTAGGTGTGCCCAGTGAGGACATAATGGTCTCTTGCCTGCCAGGGGGTAGTTATACCATATGTTGGTGCACTTGCCCACGACACAAAAACCACATAATAGGTAGTGCATTGATTTTTAGAATCGACCCCCTTCCTACCACAAGGCAACTGTGCAACCGAAGGCCACACCCTGTCCTTAGGCTTGCCCACATGTGACACAACGACCCCTTGGCAGGCAGGGTTAGTATTATCTTAATCATCCCCGTGCCTGCCAAGGTCTCGCTATGCCCCGCATGAGTTCACCTACCTGGGGAATGGAAACCTATTAACATGCAGGGAGTTGTTGTGGCATAGGCGGGTGTGATCAGGCCTTAAGCGTGTTCGCCCGTGGCATAATTGCCACGTGGAAAGCAGGAGGTTGGTGCGCCTTGGGTGGGAACACGCATTGTCAAGCTTGACCACCCCAGGCATAGCAACCCTGCTAGGCAGGGCTCCTCTGTCACGGCCGAGGGCACCCATGATGACCAACTTCCCCTACCCACGACACCGCAAACCTTCCAAGCGGGCCTTTTTTCCATGTTCAGGGGCACTCATGGTGGCCAGGCACCCCCGCCCATGGATTGGCATGCCATCCAAAGGCACAACGACCCGCTGGTAAGTAGAGGGTCATTATTCTGCTGGCAGGTGTTCCCAAAAGTGGGAGAACGTCCTCTTGTGGTAGAGGGTGTTGGTGTGTGCATGAGTAGCATAGTAGCGGGTGCGACCAAGCCTTGTGCTTGCTCACCAATGATGAAGCGACCCCTTGGAAAGTAGGGGGATGATTCTAGGAAGGCTCACTATGCCGCGGGTGAGAAAGCCTAGTCCTGGGCATGCCCGACCATGACACAACAACCCTCTGGCAGCTAGGGGGTATATTCCCAGTATCGACCTCCTTCCTACCAGGGTAACTGTAAAAAAAAAAAAAGGTTGATGGAATGGGTTTTTTTTTTGGTATCTTGAATGAACTTAACAACCCATCCGAGATGGGGGCTGATGTGCATCTTTCTGCTATTTTTTAGTTTTTTAGTTTTTTTTTTTTAAATTAAGATATTAGTGTTTTTGTAATTTACTTATATATATATATATATATATATATATATATATTCTTTTTGTGGGAAATTGGCATCAAGGAAAGTTTCTGTGAATATTTTTTAACCAAAGACAATAATTACATCATCTAGAGTTGCATGTGGACCGTCAAAAAATATTGTTGAGTGGACCCGACCTGAGCTGATTAATAAAAATCTAGAAAATGGCTCCTCAAAGGAAAATAAGTTGATTTCATACTAGAATAAATCACAAGAATTGAAGCATATAAAATTTGCATGGTATGTGAATGATAGAGAAGGAAAAGAAGATATGCAAATATATCTATATGATGATATGATTTACAATGGTGGAAGTTATGAGGTGTTGGGAAAATTACTAGACATATGTTTGGTGCAATATACTGAAGTTTTTATGTACTTACAAAACCTCCCACATCAGATGAGAATATTATATATCATTTACATTGTCTATGTATGAAACAATGGAATATTCTACAAAGATATGTAAAGAAATCATAAATAACATTGCACAAAATATCGTAAGTATTATTATTTATATTTATCTTTTTTGAGTTATTGTAACTGTATCATTATATTTTTTATAACTTACTTATTATTGACATATTATACTTTATTTGACAAAAAGTTGATGATACTCTTTCAATTATGTTGGGGGGATTTTATTTTATAGAGTTATATATTATGAATGTTGTCAGTAATTTACACTTAAAGTCGGAGGAAGATATGAGAAACAAGAAAAAAAAATTACTTCATGATGCTACAAGACTACATACAATATATCAACAAAGAATTCTTATAGTGGATCAATCTAGTAAATATAGACATGTTAATTTTGAAGATGAGTAAGTTGAAGTTGAGGAATATGTTTCCATTATTGAGAATTATATTAGAATTGATGTTACAAAGGAGAAGATCCATAAAATACCAAAAAAAAAAATGCCCATGAATGTCTCCCTTCTAGTTGATGATGAGGATATTGTTATGTAAAATAAAATATCATAACCGATAGGAGCAAGAAATTAAAAGTTGGTCATTTTGGAAAAATCATGGACAACAGTGAAGATCCTAGTGAAAAATCAGAAGGAATCAGGGAAATCATTACCTTAGGAGTTGATTTAGGGGATGGAATTATTAAAAAAAATACATTCGAAATAAGCTAATGAAGACAAACTTAATTGAGGGCGGTTGTACGTTTAAACATAATGTTAGCCAAATATATAAGCCAAATGAAGTTCAAACTAGATATCAAATTAGAAAGCCACACCACCTGCATGTTCACAACTTGAAAACATCGATCAGATACAATTCATATGCATAGGTGGTTTACTATGTGCTTCTATTTTATCCAATTCAAGTTCCCATCAAAGAGGCATTTGATAAGTCAAGATGTTTTGAATAAAAATATTATGTACTTGGGGGTAACCATTCTGTGGAAGCTAACATGAAATTGATGAAGGAATATCCCAATCACCTGCTTTTTGAAATAATGATTGTATCATTTATGCTTGTTTAACAGATATATAAGAAAGGTTATTAGAATGGGATCATAATATAGATAATGAGTATAAGATGCCTAAGACTTCCATTAAAAGTTTTATATTTGTTCACAATGAATTTGAAGAAAAATGTGAAGGGGATAAGACAAAGGTTAGTCTATTCTTTCAGAAGGAATGTCGTATGGAAGTAGGTTATCAAATTCAGGAAAAAATCAATGCAAAAGGTGGCAAAGTAAATTATGAAATCTTCAATGATAAAGATAAAATTTTCTAGTTGGAATTTAAAACTGGAGATATATGGGAATTGATTAATGATATTTTCAATAGGTGGGAGAACATTGGTATAAAAAATCGGAAGGTCAAAATTTTTAAACCAGTGTTATGTACCAACAGTAAATCAAGTCCCGAAATGAAGCTCCTTCTGGAAGATATGACTATCACGCCTTGGAGAGGAATGCAAGGAGTGAAGGATGAAAAAAGTTTTCAAAACAATATTATCTATTGGGAAGTCATGTGAATTATCATTGGATGAAATGTGGGATAAATTTCAAAAGTATGTTTGCTGAATTAATTTTAATTATTTTTGGATTATAAGTTTATTTTAAATATAACATATTTTTTTTGGTAGTAATTGTTATACACATCATTATATTAACATTTTTTACTTTATTTATTCACTCACAAAGTTTATATGAGAATACAAGAACAAATGGTTAAATTGTTGAATTAATATAGTTGGGATGATGTTGTACAATACTACCCAGATTCAAATTCTACATCAACACTAAGATATTTTTATATTGCATTTAAAATGGTTTGTTGATTTATACATTCATTTTTATTAATATGTATACTATTTTTATTTTGTAACTTATCAATATATTTGTTTATTTGATTAATGATGTCAAAGAAGGATGCAAATCAAGTGTCATATAGTTTCAAAAGATTTATTGAAAAAGTTAAGAAGCAAAGGATGAGAAAGAACCATCCTAGAAATGTTGAACTTGATCTTAGTATTACTCATTTCCTTTTGAATGGGCTCTGGATTATTCAATATCAAATAATACAAGGTGATTGTGAATACATTACAAAACTCATACCTAAAAGGGATTATTCCCTAGTTATTGTAGATATTCCTCATGGTTTCAATATCCCAAAAATTGAATATGATAGTGACCCTTATACTTATCAAGCTTTTTCTAAAGTGGTTGTGGGATTTCTAGAAGTCACAACATCACCAATTTGGAGATTTGTGAAATTTAATTCAAACACACAATTTTCAATTTTATTAACAAGCTTCAATTTTATGAAGTTGAAATTGTATGTCTAATTAATGTTAAAAAAATAATTTATGTACAAATTAATTGAGATTTTACTATTTCATGTTACAGGAAAAAGTCAAATATTATTAGTTGTGGAGATCAACCAATTATAAGTGATTGTGAGTTAATTCATGTTAAATGTTGGACAAAAAATGATAGCTATAAGCATATTCTTTCGAATCAGGTAGATGGAAAGAGTTATGGCCAAGTACTGGTTCATGGTGTTGTTGTAAAAAAACTAGCATATGAAGATAAAGAAGAAAAATAAGAGATAGTTAACATTTATCAAAAACCATAGTCATTCATTAATTGTCTTATAGATTTATATTCAAATGAAGGATATTGGGTTTTGGATTTATTCTTGGGCTGAGGTAAGTTTTATTATATAAAATTGAATTTCACTATTTTAATTTTTTAATTTTTATGTGTTTATACTAATTTACTTAATTATTTCTTTTGTACTTGATGATTAGGTACAACAATAGCATGTTGCCTAAAAAATGAATAAATTGCTTACCATTGAAAAAGACTCAATACAATACAAATTTTTTTAGTAAATAATTAATGCTCTTCAATTTATTTCAGATGCAATGCAAGAAGTTATTTTAAGCAAAGGGGAATTTAATGAACCACGTGTGGCAAAAAAGGAAAATTAACCTCAACAACCATTAGATGGAATGATTGGAAAGGCATACTTTCAGATATTCACAGACATTAAAGATCCATCGAAAAAGGAAAATGACCAAACTTAAGCACAAAATATTATGGAAGAAGACAATAATGAAACTCTAGAAGACAAAGAGCATGGATTATATGATATTATTAATTAAATTTAAATTATGCTTGCAAATGAAGCTCATTTATATAACTATTAATTAGTTATACTTGTAATGTTTTGAATTTGAGATTTTATGAGAAGAATAAGTATTCAGTTATTGTTATTATATGTTTGATATTTGTATTATGTGATTTTCACTTTACTTTTTATGTGAATCATTATTCTTTGAAAAATATTTGTGATAATTATTATTTTTTGACATAAAATTCATAAAAAATGTTTTTTTTTTTTTTTTTTTTTAACTTTTTGTTAATATTTTCCTATAAAAATCGTTTATTTGACATGTCACTTTTAGCCAAAAAGTCTTAAAATGTCTATTTTTTTGTTATATCTATATTCAAAATGTGTATTTTTATGTTAATTGTTAAAAATTATTGTTTTTAGTGAATATTATTTTATTTGTATTGAAATATTTATTAATGATACATAAATATATAAAAGAACGAAACTTTTAAATATCGATCTTTTTTTTTTTAAACTATGCAATAGAAAAAATATATCACTACAAAAAAAAAACAAAAAATGAAAAACACAAACCTGAAAAACACTAAAACAAATATGTCAGAGAATAATAAGACGAGTATTTCAAAATTTGTTAAATTTAGAAAATAATTATCCACACTTAATATATTAGAAAATCTAAAGTAAAAAAATAAGTCGTCTAAAAAAGGGGGTTGACATTACATCAACACTTTTCAAAATCAGCATGAAAATCACTAACATTTTTAAAATAATGTTTATAATTGATACATAAGATAATTTAAAGTGTCAAAAATATGTTAAAAAAAGTGTATTCTGAATCGGCACTTTGTAAAACCAGATTACTTTTTTCTACCTCAAAAACGGGTACTTAGTACAGTTCTCATTTGATAGTTTACATTTTTCCTTCTTGTGTGGTTGTATAACTACAATTTGTAAGTGACCAATATTGAAATATAGGGTTTGTAAACCTTATTAAAGTATGAAATAAAAGGACAAATCCTAGAAATAAAAACCCTAACAAATTTTTTCCATTGTGAAAGGAAAATTGAACCTAGTCGTTAAGAATAGGAGGTATTATATCATGATGATGTGAATACAAGGTTTCATGAAAAAGTGTCCAAGATTAAGAGAGAGCCAACCTTCCTCCAAAGATAATTATTTAAAGTATTCTTGATTATTACTAATGCCAATGTCTTTATTTTTTTTCTCCTTGTCAAGGTAAGTTATATCTAAATCTTGACTAAGCAGATGAAAGACTTGAAGGAATATGGCATGGCATGAAAAGTGTGAAGGAAAGATGAGTTTAATGTATCAAATGGAAAAATTTTTATAAGGAGTTGTAAATAATATAATGAATATGATATTGAATCTTATTGATTGGATTTCTCCTAATTGATGATTAAAAGTTGAAGAGCATAAAGCAAAATTCTATTGCAATATGAGATAGACCATGCAAAGGTATGTTTACCTCATAGACAGAAATTAGAAAATTTTGACATGAAGAATCCCACACCTTTAATTGAGGCCATTGTGATTTGGTAACATTATTATTGATAATTTATTTGAGATGTGGTTTGGCTCCCTGGGAAGGAGTATTGTAGAAGCATATACAGAGTTCGAAGAGATAGTAGTTGAGATAATTTATTGGATGATATTGATGTACCTAGAACTACATGGTTTGATCATGAAACACATGGATTGTGTGATAGCACTAAAGATGGACTACAAGAGCATAATGGGATAATTATATTTGGAAAGTTGATGTGACTTACTATAGATTATGAGGCAGAACTCTGTTATAAAGAATAGAAGGCATATGATATCAGTTGTGAGGAATTTTTTCTTGTTGAAGATAAAAAATAAACCATTTTATGATAAATTTATTTGATGATTGAAAATATATAAAAAAATTGGAGTATAATATGATGTGATGATATAAAGAGATGAGAAACCATGCCATGAAAATATAATGTGAAATTTTTTGGTCAAAGCTTAGGTATGATGTAATGTGACAAAAGAGCTCTGCAACTACAAATATATCTCTATACAAGAACAAGTAGCTGATGTATTGATGAAGTATGAGAGCTGCTAAGTATTGTAATGATGTATCCCTGGTTGAGACGGAGAGAGGATCTACTCCATATTTAAGAGGGAATGAGGACTAGCTCCCTAATTGATAGGGAGTGATGTGGGACATTACATTATCCATATGGCATACGCTAGACCAGGAATAATAGCCTTAATTCTAGTGAATTCACTAGTAGGGATAATGGAGGATTAGAATAACATATAGGAATGATTCTCCTTCGGGATTGAGAATCCAAGATAATAAGTTGTCCCATCGACCGATACTCTTTGAGTACGTCACAGGGTATCCAAGATAAGATTAGTTACAGAGGACCGATATTATTTGAGAATTCAGAATCCAAGATAAGAATAGCCTTGGAAGCACATACCTGATGAGGTTCCTTGAGAGTTTGTGGTGTTAGTGTTCATATGTATGCCTCCCTACATTGTGCTCTAATATTCTGGAGATTTTGAGATTGTTATTCAAAGCCTTTCTATGTTGCTATTTGACAATGTTGGTTATGATATTGATGCTTAAAAATGGCTTATCAATACAACTCTTCTTATGATAATATTTCAATTTGAGAAGTATCCTTATAAAAGTAATGTAAATATGAATACCTCCTAGATAATAAGGAGTCTTGGAAAATGTAACTACATTTAGTCTTCATAATCATACTTGTACTTTTGCCATCATATATTTTATGTAAAAACAAAATGAAGAAAAATGAATTTTATTTTTTAGGCATGGGTTTCATGCTCAAGCCAACAAATATTATTTTTTAAAGCATGTTATTCATGCTCATTATTATTTGTATTGGTAAAATTAAAAGGCTTAATTATAGCATGATGTTTGTTTTTTCAAATATGTAATTTAGGTCAAAATTTCCTCTATATGCCAAGTCTGTCATGCTTGTCAAATCGACCCTATCCTAGAAAACATGTCTATTTGAACCGCTCTAGAAAATATCTCATTTGGACACATAAAATTAACATGATTGGTTCTAAAATATTTCATAAAGATGGAGGGTCGACGTCTAAAATTGGCAAGTGAAGAAGGGTTTATATTAAGGTCAAATTTGTCGAAGTTCTTCCTTGATGTATCTCTTGATGAATATACGTTTATGATTATGTACATGTTGTTGGTCTATTTATATTGATGGATTTTATATGTGGAAGGAGGGCTTGACTTGGAACCTTTAGGTTTGGATTATCTTTATTGTAATGAGTCATGGATAGCTCACTTTGATTTAATTCTATACGAAGATAATTTTTTTGGGCTTTCCCTTTGGGCGAGCTTTGCCCTAGGTTGGAGCTTATATATTTTGTTATTTATATTCTTTTGATATTCATTTTTCGTATGTTGATAATTGTTCGATGAAGAAGAAATAATAACCATTAATAAGAATCCAACAAAATTCATAAGAAATTATTAAAGATGTACAATCTACCCTTATTTATAAGCCTCCAAATTTCTCAAGAACCCTTGCAATAGAGGTGATGGTAGTCCAAAGAATCCTCTAGCACATCAAGTGTCCCATAACCAACAATACAATATAAATTATAAGTTGTTTATTACACACAAGTAGAAAACATTCAAACTAATTTTGTTAGTTCATATCTTTCTTTTTTGGCCACCATGCAATGCAAGAGGATGGAATAAAATGGAGAAATTACGGCTTTGTAATAGATCTTGGTCACCAAAAACCCCTAATACATTGAGGATGAGGCCCAATTATGGAACTTCCAAAGGAGGACCAAAGCTATAAGCTAAGGGAACAAAGGGAAAACTCTTCAAGAAAAAGAAATTTAATTGTTCGTTCAAATTTTGAAAATATTGCAGGGATTTGTTTGTGGAAAGATAGATTATTAATTTCAGTGGAAATATTTGCATGGTTTCTATTCATTAGACTCTTGAAAATATTTCATGTATTTGTGTGTGCAAATATTATTTTATTAATTTCCTTCTAAATATTTTCATTAGACTTTCTAAAAGATTTGAGGGATTTGTGTGTGGAAAGAAATATTGTTTTATTAATTCCCTTAGAAATATTTGCATTGGAATCTTGAAAAGATTGCTGGGATTTGTGTGTGGAAAGGTAGATTATTTTACTATTTTTCTTCAAAATATTTGCATGTTTCTTATGCGTTAAACTCTTCAAAAATTCACAGGTATTTGTGTGTATAAAGATAGGTTATTTTTTCAATTTCCTTGGATTCAATATTTGGATGGTTGCTATGCGTTAGTCTTCTAAAAATATTGCATGTGGACCTTGCACATAAAAATATAAAGAAACCATGTTATATTCTTTAAAATATTTCATGGTTCTTGTGCATAAAAATATAAGTAGACATGTTATTTTCGTGAAAAAGGTTGCACATGAACCTTGCATATAAAAAGGTAAAGAAACCATGCCTTTTCTTGAAAAAAATTGCATCATAACCTTTCACATAAAAAGATAAATTAGCCATGTTGTTTTCTTGAAAAATATTGCATGTGACCCTTTCACATAGAAAGATAAAGAAATCAATTTATTTTATTGCAAAATATTGCATGGTTCTTGTGCATAAAAAGATAAGTAGCGATTCCATTTTATTGGAAAAGATTAAATGGTTCTTGCATTATAATCTCTTGAAAAGATTTCATGGTTCTTGAGTGTAAAAAGATAAGTTAGCCATGATGATTTCTTGAATAAATGAAGTTTGGTAACTATATGTACATTATTTATTGGCATGTGATTTAATATAAATATGGTTGAATATTAGACATAGATAAATCACATGCATGCTTCTCATTCACATGAAAATTGTGAGTTATTAGTATATAGCTAAAGGTGATGTTGTAGTTGAAATAAGCGTTAAAAGGGGAGCTTTTATGCCTTCAATTAATGCATATGAATAGGCATGCTTAGCATTATTTATGTATTTTACTTAATGCATGTGTGATGTGGATAAGAAAACATGATTATATAATTATAGGAATGTGTTTAAAGTATGATAAATATGAATAAGAATGCATGCTTTTATAAGTGTATGTATTTAATTAATGCAAGATATATATGCATTGTTTTAGTATGTATTTATTAATACATTGAAAATATGAAAAAATAGACATGCAATTGTAAGTGTGTGCATTTTTATAATGCATTAAAATAAAAACAAGAAGATTTTATTTGAATTTATATTAATAACCAGTGTTATTACATTGGTACAAACAATAATGGTATTAAGGGAACAAACTTAATTGTTATTTATGGTATGGAAACAAAAATGGACGTAAGAAAAATGTTGTGGTTGATCCAATTTGTTTCCATAGTTTTACATTTTGATTAAATGCATCATTTTCATTAAAGGTATTAAGGTATGGTTTTGAAATTAGTAACTAAGGTGTTGCATGTGTTAAACATCTATGATCTTGTACTTTATGATGCATGTAAAAGTAAAAGACTGGAGATTATTTTTATGTTTAATTATGCAACATGAAAAGAAGTATAACACATGGAAGATTATTAGTGATAACTGGTAGATATTGATTATTGGGGTTTTGTTAATGGATATTTTACCTAACCGTGATGTTATATCTGTTGATGATAGCAATTTCAAGAAAGAAATGTGACTTATGCGAAGAAATGATTGATAGTTTATAATCTATCCCTTTTGCAACACTCAAAATATAGATGGTAACTAAAAATATGGTAGGCAATGAGGTCATCATGTTAAACTATTGGATCATGAGGAGTGAAGGATCGTAGGATATGTTTACAAGGGATATCTTACCACACGATGAAGATATTGTGCTCGAGAAATGTGGGGTAAAGTGTTCGAGAAACATGACATCATGTCAAATGTTACGTCCTCTAGTTAATTATGGTTTAATTAAAAATTATGTTTAAATTTTAAAAATAAAAAATGAATGGACTTCTTTGTTGACTTTATGTGATGGGTGAACTCCCTTATAAAACATTTATAAAAGGTATTTTTGTCAGTTTTTTCCTTCGCCGTTTCTCAGGTATATCAATGTTCATTTATGTTTTGTTATTCTGATGATATTTATAGCTTGCATGATGTTGACATTGAAATCACCAAATATGTTATTAACTAGACCAATTAAATGGAGGATGATAATGATGCAAGGTTACAACATAAGTCTTTAAGTTGACAAGTCGCTTTAATGGCTATCATGTTATGTGACTTTGTTATTCCATTTCTAATGTTAATTTATTTAGTGATGGTGATTTTATCTAATGATCATTTAGGGAATATGGAATAAGTCATTGGGAATATTACATGATAGTAAATCCGGTAAAGATTTTCGAAGCCTGTGCATTAGGGATGTTACAGTTTGTTTAATATTATAAGGAAAGGTATTCCAAAGAGAGAGGCTAGGGCCCTGATAGTTGGAGAAGATATGTTGATCACATTCTTTCCCGAGAATCTAGAGGAAAAATCCAAGTGCAATAATCCAATTTCTATTGATAATGGAATTGAAGAATGGGGAAATACACCAATTACTAATCAAGTCCCTTGGGAAAGTATCCAGTTGAAAATGATGTCTAAAGAGATTGAAGAACTAGTACAAAAGTTCTTGAGTAAGAGGATAAGAGTGGAACATATGTTCATGGTTTTCTTGATTGGCTCAGCATAAGAAACACAGTGAGGGAACAACATAACCTCTCGAGAGAATATTATCCTATGTTAATGTTCTTCTTTGGATGAGAAGACAAATAAAACAAGTTATATTCGATGAAAGATTCTTACACTAGATTTTAGACCATACCTACAGATTTAGAGTGTGAGTGCGATTAGCTACATGGATGCAAACTTATTCAATGGTGAAAGAACCCTATGGTTGATATCCCCAACAATGTTTTTCTGGATCTTCAAAAAAGTCGATTTTTCAATGTAGAAAATTTTCCTTGGACTGTTGAAGAGCTTGGGCTGCTAAGGGGATGTCCCAAGAGCAAGGATATTTCCATTAGTGATAATTGGTCTCTAGGGAGATATTTTCCAATAACCAGACACAAAATTTTTCCCCTGAGATTACATAGAATAATACATATTGAATATATTCTTGGGAAGAATGTTTGGGAAATTGATTCCAAGAATCATCCAAAAAGTGAGTAGGTTTTCCATCCTTGACTTCCCAAAAGTAGTGTTGTTGTATTAATTTTTTTCCTTTACAAGTTAGATTCCAGATAGATGAGCCCTTTGGAACGATAGTTTTGTGAACATGTTGTTGATTAGAAATTTTCTTGCTATATTTACTAAACCATATTTTCTTCCATAACTCCCGACCTTTTTGCAAGCAACACCATGAATTTTTTTCTCCTAAGGCAATTTTGGGAATTAAATCTAGATCTTGGAGGCACAGTCCGCCTAGTTTTTTTGGAAGACATAATTTCTCCCAAGAAACTACTACCCATTTTTTTATCCTTTTTCACTCCTCCCAATAAGAAAGTTGCTGAAGGACATTGGGTTCATCAAGGATTCTTTTGGGTGCTGCAAAAGTGAACAAAAAATACATATGTAAGGCATGCAAGACATATTTAAGGAGGATAATTCTGCTAGCTATGCCAAGTGAGCGGAAAGTCCAACTATCGAATCGGTTGGTAAACTTTTGAATGTGGTTAGACTAAATTTCGGTACACATGGATTTGGGAGCTGAAGGAACACCTAGATAGAAATTGGGTAATATGCTTTTCTTGAGGGCCAACAAATTAATGAGATAGTTTCTTTAAACTTTAATTAAAAATAAAACATATATTCAACTAAATTCATTAAAATTAAAAATTAGCAAATATCTAGACATATCCAATTAACTTCATATTTATTAAACTTGAATATGCCAAATTAAAAGTAACCAATAATTCTATTAAAATAAAATCATTTCATTAAAATTAAACCTAAAATACATATAACTAATAAAAAATAATAATAATTATAAATTAAATACCATTTTTTAATTAATTAGTCATGATTTAAATGTATCAAAATTAATATAAAATTAAGGCATTGTCTAACTTATAAATAAATGACATTTTCACGATATTTTTTCTCATTAATTTCAACCAAAATGTGGTAGAGATTTTTAAAAATTTGAGTTTAAGTTGTTTAATCTATAGAATTTGAGTGCCCACGGGATTGTTCATGGTGTTGAATCCATTTAGGCATTCAAGAATATATTATAAACAACAAAAAATCACATTATACCTTGAAATTGTATGGCTGGTGAAAAATATTATTTTTTCTATAATTTAGACTACCCTAGAATTAATAAAATATCCACTTTTACAAATTTATTATAAATTAAATAATATTAAATTGAATGCAATAAAATTAACATTAAATTAAATAAATTTACAACATAAATAGTTACATTGAACCTATAATGCTTGTTGTGCACGCTTTGTTTCTAATGCTATGAGGTACTTCATAGTTAGTGAGGGAAAGAGAAAGGGAAAGGTACTTCATATTTAGCGAGGGAAAGAGGAAGGGGAAGGAAAATTATGGTTGATATACATCGTAACTATGATAACAAAGAAGGTTAGATTAATTTCTCTTTCTACACTAGTATATAATAACAAATAAAGTGAGATTAATTTTGTTTTCTACAAAGGTATATTAGATTTAAATCTATTAAAACTAATATATCAAAGTTAAAATAAATATATTAAAATCAGAATTAAAAAAAATAACTACAAACTAAGCTATATATTAAGTTAACACATCAAAATTAAAATTAATTTATATATTCAAGATCAAAATGATTAAATATATTTATTTTCAATATAACATAGATATTGAAAATTCAAACTAATGCATATATTGACTTTAAAATTAAAACTAGTAATTGCCTCTAATGGTGCAAAGGTACACCAAAGGAATAACAAATTTTGAACTAAATTATTTTGAAAAAATATATTTTGAATAACTAAATCATGAAACATTAAATCACTAGACATCGTGTATACTGAAGCCTTGACTTTGAGGTCAAATTCCATTTCGGCATGTTGCGTACTTCAAGTTGTGAATTGGATCATGAAAAATACTGTATTTAGGCCCTTGAATTTGGCCTTAGTCTGAAATTTGTCCTGTCGAGAATAAGACTTTTAATCATTTTAGAAATTTGTTCTATCGAGAAGAAGACTTTTAATCATTGTTCATTTTAGAAATTTGTCCTATCGAGAAGAAGACTTTTAATCATTGTAATTAGAAGGCCTGATGGGTGGGTTTGGAAGAAGGAAGATTATTTAGGGGAGGATTAAATACTTGTAACTTCTTATTTTTAATTGGCACGTTGGAATAAAATATTTTGTTAGAGTGGCTTAATCTCAATTTTGTGTAAATTATATTTTAAATATTAAAAAATATTAAATTCTTCAAAATGGGTTTGTTTGGATATCAACAATCAAGAGTTATTTTTTCTTTTATTTTTTAATGTATATATAATTTTTTCCATTTATCATTTAAAGACTTGTAACTTCTTAATGTTAATTGGGTAGTTGGAATACAATATTTTGTTAGAGTATCTGCATGTTAATTTTGTGCAACTTACATTTTAAATACTAAAAAATATTAAACTTTTTAATTGGCTTTGTTTGGATATCAGAAATCAAGAGTCATACAATAAAGCTTTATTACTGCTCTATGGAAAAAACATGTATATACGCATGTGATCTATATAATAGTAAATATTTGATCTCACTTTTCTATCTAGATGTTCTTATTTTCTTGGTTTTCTTTAGTATTCTTAGGTATTACTCATGATGTATTTTCCAAAATTTGCAATGAATATTTTGGATACAATTTCCTAAATCATTGATGTGGAAAAAGATTGCACATTGCTAAAACTTTCTAATTTTGGGTTTGTTTGGATACCAAAAGTCAAGAGTTATTTTTCCTTATATTTTTTAATGTATATATATTTTTTTCCATTTATTATTTAAAGACTTGTAGCTTCATAATATTATTTGGTTCATTGGAATACAATATTTTATTAGAGTTTCTTCATCTAAATTTTGTGTAACTTACAATTTAAATATTAAAAAATATTAAACTTTTAATTGGCTTTGTTTAGATATCAAAAATCAAGAGTCATACAGTTAAGGGTTATTTAAATCTCTATGAAAAAATAATGTGCACTATAAAAGAGTAAAGTTTCCATCTCACGTTTCTATCTTGATGCTATACTTTTCTTGGTGTTCTTTAGTATCCTTAGGTATTACTAATGATGTACTTTCTAAAATATGAAATGAATCTTTTTGGATGTAATTTCCAAAATCATCGATGTGGAAAATGATTGCACATTGCTAAAACTTTCTAATTTTTGTGTTTTGACCAAAATTTCTAATTGTTGTGTTTTGCCATGTGTTCAAAAAAATTTGGATAGAGGAGGACGAAATTAAGCCTCTACTATCGGTTGTATCTGCTCAACCAAACCCATAGTAGGAACACCTTTGGTGTAATTAAAAAATAATTATAAAAAATTTATTCACTTTTTTGGTAGGGATAACTAGATATTTATAATACTATATGGTAAAAATACAATATTTTTGTTTGTTTGTTTGATCACCAATGGTTTCTTACTAAAAAATAGGACATTAGCCTAGAAACATTGTTATTCTTGATATGATATTCTTACCCTATCATTAGTAAGTCACTTTTGTAGATATTCTTGAATATATGATATCATTAGCCTATCATTCACAATGTCAATGTTGATGTAAATAATTAAATATACCCTACTAATAAATTAAATTGAAGGAGAGTCCACATATATACTTGTAAGTGCTTCAATTTGTTCCTTTTAGATGGAGAATTCTATATCAAAATAATTCTTTGTTAGCGTATAAATCGTGTTATCAATTGTGTATAATTTCCTTTTGGCATTAATAATACTAAGGAGGATTCCTTGTTCGGTCTGAAACATTTCCGTGAATACTTTCCCATGATGGTTTTAAACCCCTTGTATAGGTCCATTTTCTAAATTTATCGAGTCTATCTTGTACATGTATTTTTATTTTATGGAATCCATTTGGATACTTCTTATTGAATTTAAACATGAATCATGAACTATCTTTCCACCTTATATTATTCTTCTCCCTGGTGAATTTCCTTTTGAATTTGAAAATTTGAATTGGTCACATATGTCACATTCAGTTGATGATTGAGCTCTCTGAGAATGGGACGTATATCCACCTCGATTCATATGCGGCTAGAAGGATAATGAGCCCAATGGATACTGAAATATTGTAAAGGATATAAACCGTGGGATAGTGGGTAGCAACAATATTAAGATACAACTTTTGTCCATAGGGATAGTAGGAATAAAAGGTACAAAAATAAACGTTGTTCGATAGAGGGGGGGATAAGAAGGTACTCAACAAAATAACCTAGCTAACAATGGCCCCAAGAAATACCACTACTCAATTGAGAGAGAAATGAAAGGAATAAAAACTAACTACAATGGCCCCACACTGACCCAAGAAATATCATACACATAAGGAACACCATAAATTTAAGACAAAGACTTAACCTAGTTGTAAGGAATAATGTACATCAACCATATATAGAACCCAAGATTTAGAAATAATGATCTATAGAGGGGGGGACAAGGAGGTCCTCAACCAAAATATCTAGCTAATATTGACATGAATAAAGAGAAATGACCAACTAAGAGAGAATTAAAGGAAGAAAAATTGAATATATTTCCCCTCAATGAAGAGCCCATGAACACTAATCTAATGAAAATTGAAATAAGGAAAAAAATTTGAAATAGAAACTTAACTTTGTTATTCAGAAGTATGTGTGAATCCCATAGAAAACCCGAGTTTCAAAAATATAGCAAGAAAAAAATAAATGAAAATATCAACCACTTGTTGAAGTTCATGTTCAAACCCATGAGTGAAGAAGGAAATCTTACCAAGGAGATATAACAAAGAATTGTTCCAAAGGAAGTAAACCCGTCATAAGCTAATACTTTCTTCTAGAAATTATTTTTAGGTTGAGTTTAAAAGACCTTAAAAAATTTTCTTCATATATCTTTTCCCTCTCAAATAAGATACAATAACATAGGCTAAAAGATCCCTTTTCAACAACACAAGTAATTCCAGTTTTGAACGCGTTGAACACATTTCCTTTCCATGCACTCCATTGCTTTTCATTCATTTGATCAAACTCCAAAATCTCCACCATGATTTGTATTGAGCATTGAGAAGAATGTCCAATACCTGATATAAACGCCAACCACTATGATACTATCGTAAATGCACTCTTACATATTCCATCTAGATATTAATATTCTAAGTGCGTGGGGCATTATAACCCCAATTGTACCCTCTCTAAGATGTTAATTAATCATGGGTTGACTTGATGGCATCCTAACGAGACACATGTATTCAAAATTAACACTAGTACATATGTTCAAAATTAAATCAAAGGCATATGACGTTTTTAAAATTAAAACAAATACAATCAAATGAAAACTAAGACGCTTAGAAATTACAAGCATGAATAATGAACATCAAAATTAAGATTAACACATATAAATCCAATTAGATTGAAGTTGGTTATTTTAAACTAATAAAAAAATCATATATATATATATATATATATATATATATATATATATATATATATAACCTAACTTATGCATTCAATCAAACCTAACATCTATTTTCAATCATCATATATTCTTAATGAAACATAATGCATTAAATAAAACTCGTGTATTTGAGGAATATTCAATAAAAAAATAACACATTAAAAATAAACTTAATATATTAAAAATAAATATATTATATCGAAAGAAAAATAATGAAAGCTAATTTGGGGAGAATTAAATTATCTAAAAAATGTCCAAGCTTAACTGAGATTTACACAGTCCCAGGGATAAAATTTCGCAATTGGGAATATTGTTTCTTCAATCCTTTGTTAAATTGGAATATTGATGTGATTTCTGTAGATTTTATTGAACTGCAGGTTTACATATATCCTTCTCTAAAAAAATGATAACACACAACTGAAAAATAAATAAGCTAAACTACTAAACTTCCTAACTGATAAAATACATAATTGTACAATATCCCATAGGGTTACAACATTTCCCCCCTTAATTTGAAGGGACATCTGACATACCAAGTAAGGATCTAAAGTTTTCGAACTTTGCATGCCCTAATGCTTTGGTAAAAATATCTGCAATTTTTTTTGAAGTTGGACAATGTGTTAGATGAATTGCTTTGGCCTCTATATGATGTCTAATAAAATGATACTTGGTGTTGATATGTTTGGTTCGACCATGAAAATTTGGATTCTTGTTCAACTGAATTGTAGAAGAGTTGTCAACAAATAGAGAAGTTGAAGCTTTTTGTTTCTCCTGCAAATCTTCGAGTATTTTCCAAAGCCAAATGATTTCCTTAGTGGCTTGAGCTACTGCAACATATTCGGCTTCAGTGGTAGAATCAGTAGGAAGAGATTTCTTGTGCGATCTCCAACTGATGGCTGCTGATTTAAGAGTCATCAAATAACCAAAAGTTGAGACTCAATTTTCTTTATCTCCATCAAAATCAAAATTTGAATAACCAACAAGATGGAAATATAAAACTTTGGAATATTTTATGATGTAAGTTTGAGTTTCTTTTAAATATTTCAAAACTCTTTTTGTTGCTACCTAATTCCCCCCAATGGGATGATGCATAAACCTGGAAAGTATTCTAACAGGAAAAATTATATCAGGATGAGTAATATACAAATAAATCAAATTTCCAACAAGTTGCCTGTACTTTTTTCTTCAAATGGTTTTCCTTCTTCAAAAGTGAGTTTCAAACTCCGCTCCATTGGTGTATCAACAAGATTACAATTTTTCATACTAGATCTGTTCAATAACTTGCCAACATATTTCTTCCAAGAGATGAAAATATGTTGTGGTTATTTATCAACTTCAATTCCAAGATAATAATGAAGAAAACTTAAATCCGTCTTATCAAAAACCTTTTTCAATTCCTTATTTATAGATGATATATATTCATCATTGTTTCCTATGATCATCAAATAATCAACATATAAAACTAGATATACTACTGATCTTTCAAATTTCTTAACGAAAAGAGTTGAATCATCTAGGTCAAAATTTTTATAGTTTAATTTAAGAAGATCTTCAGTTAGCTTCTCATACCATGCTCGTGGTGCTTGTTTCAAGCCATATAAAGGCTTCATTAGTTTGCAAACCTTTTTTTCTTTCCCTTTAACGAAAAACCTTCTAGCTAAAACATGTAAACATGTTCTTTCAAATCTCCATTTAAAAAGGTAGTTTTGACATCCATATGATGAATTTTCCATTCTTTCTGAGCTGCAATATCAAACAAATATCTAATAGCACCCCATTTAGCTGTACTGTAACGAACCTCATTCTTCACTAATTTTTTTTTCCTATTAATGCATTAATTCCCTTTGTTAGCAATAGCGCATACATTCAGAAAGTTCACCCTTCATGTTGGCTATATCAGTACAGTAAATTTATTTCAATAACAATTTACATTTGTATACCTAATGGTAACATTTTTTCTAGAGTGTTAGCTTTAGACTTGTCACCTTTCTTTTAACTCCCCTTTTTAAATTGGCCCCTATCTTTCTCTTGAGACCGTTAAAATATTTGTTTCTCTATTGATTTATGGTCCCTTTTATACCCAAATGTCGATTATAGTATTTACTATAGAGTTTCCATGGTGTACATCTCTCTAACTCTTATGGATGTATAAAATTTGGTTGCACCCATACTATAAATCGTGATTATGGTCACGTTCTATCCCATTTCTATGGGACTTTCGAACCATACACCTCAACATGTGTCATTATATCATTTCTCACGATGAAATCGATCTCTCAACAATGTGTATGAAACGAATGCTCTTTTCTATTTTGTCATACATGGTATTTAAGTGACATAGTGATATATCGTTCAACCGTCTCATGTCAATTTATTTAGGTTAGATAATTTGTCTGACATGTAATAAATTCTATTCTCGTTGGAATTCGATGCAAGTACCTTCACATTAACATTCTATTCCCTCTCGGATTCCCAAATCCATATATGTGGTATTTTATATTGTTTTTAATGGCGAAATGCTGAGCTTCGTTAAACGCTCCTCTTTGTACTGGTACATTTGGTAATTAACATGGTACGTTTAGCACTTAATGTGAAAGGCTTGGGTCATATCACTCAAACGCTCCTCCATCCGTGTGTGGACCGCCCGATGGTTGCCACTTGGAGGATTGGATGCGTTTAGGGTTTATGACTCCAAATGTTATAAAACTTACCGTCTCAACTCGAGTTTATTTCTTCGCTCTCCATTCTCAGAGTGCGTTTTCTTTTGGCTTCATTCCCCGGTGATGCGTATGGACTGCCTCTGCACTATGGCGAGGACTTCGCTCAAGTCGATGCCTCCTCCCTCATTAACCAAGGTATGGTATTCTATCCAGAACTTATTTGACATAGGCATTGATGTTTTCCAAGATATTAAGGACTGTGGCTCGTATTTTGTTTTTGTCACAATTATTATTTAAGTCACAACGTCTGGAATTACTATGGCATAGTATAATGATACATTCGTTTTCATAAGTTTCTGTGATTTATATTTGGGAAGATTGATGTTAATCCCAAAGCGCTTATGGTCATATTACACAGCCCATATGGCTTCGTTGGATTTGTTTTTATAATTTTTTTTAATGTTTTATGAATTATTACTACGTTCCTTCCAATACCAGTATTGATATTCATACATTGTATGACACGATTGGCGTGTTAATTTCTTTGACATTGTCTCAGCATGGGAATTTCCTCCCCAACTCTATTCGTTTCAATAGGCGGTATACGATTCGGTTTCTACGTGTATGCCACAGATCTTTCTGCTCTAAACACTTCGTTTTATGCTAACCCTCATTCGTGCATCCTACAGTAGGTACACGATGCATGTGTGTCTTTATTTTTTTGTTTTTTATTAATCTGAGGTTATGATTTTGTCCTCAGTATTCGTCTGACACTACCATGTCATCCATGGAATTGTGAAATGCTTCCTTCTTATCTACATTCGGAATGTGCCCTTCCTCAATTTATTTAGGTACAAATCTGCTCTACTATGTGGTTTAATGTTATCGTAATTGTTATTTGAGTATGCACCCAGGGTTTATTAATTTTTCTTCTGTTGGTAATTCGTCAGGATTTCTCATCTCACCCTGGCTATCTCTCTCAGGTGAGAACGGCTACTTAACGCCTTCTTTCCTTGAATTATTACATTAAATTTAGTTTTGCTATAGATTTTATTTATATTGGCTTGTTTACACACAGACCTGCGATAGTCTCTAACTCACTCTTGTTGTCATGTGGGTACACGAATGGCGGCATTATTGGAATTCCAGGCCTTCCAGGTGAGGTTGTTAAATCGAGCTATTACTTTTGAAGTTTAGGAGTTAACGCTCTCTCTTAATGAAACGCTTGTTTTATTCCTATTCCAGGTCAGTATTCACCGGTTATTCTAGAATGAGTCAAGGAATTGCAAACTTGCCAAGACTTTTTAATTTCGTCTCCTGATTAGGTGTAGATTGTAATCGAATCTCTTGTGATTAGGACATTTTAATAATTTTAGAGATATATGCCCTATGATAGGGTTTTGGGTATACTCTACTAAAAAAAAACATTATTGTACGTACGACTATTATTTTATGGACTCATATATTTTTATGTGCTTCCTTTCTAGATATACATATGTTCTTAACTGAGAAATCTTTACTCTGTAGACGGTCATCATTCTTTTTATTCACTATGCATAACATTATTTCAATGAAATTCCTGTATATGAAATTACCATCTCAATTAAAGTGTAACTCTTTATTTCCGGCACTTTCTTCACTACGATCTTTGAAATCTCAGATTGGTGGTTTTTGATAATTATCTCTAGTACATATTCTAGAGATTTTCCACTGTTCATGCTATTTTTAGATTATAATTATTTGTTGGTTTGTAACAATTGGATTTCACTATTGACATTTCACTACTATATCAAAAGTAGGAAATTTCCAAATTGATTAAGAGTTCCTGCTTACACCTATTCTGCATGCAACTCATCTAGTTAATAATTTATCTAACAACTAGAGAGATAATGCTTAGCTAGAATGAAGAAATTTCTTATTTTACTCTTTCTGTCATTATGGTATTATTAATTTCTTTGGTACTGTTCAAATTTTCTGTTTGAATGTATATAGTTCTGTGAACTGATATTGGTTATTATTCAGCTCAGATTTTTTTTGTAACATCCCTAGTTTATGTGTTTGAAAGTTAAAAATAGACATTGAACTTTAATCCTAAGGGGAGTGGACCCCAAAGGATAAGTATTTTGTGAATGTAATTAAATATTTAAATTGAGGAAATGAATAAAATGAACTTGTGCAGATTGACCAAAATGAGATTATGAGATCACTTGCTAAATCCATGAGGATGGATAAGGCAAATACTTCCCCAAAATATTTCAAAAAAATCCTTGAAAGAAATTAATTCTAATTTGGATTTTTGAGGAAAAATATAAATTCCCCAATGATGAGGAAAATAGTTGGGAAGAGGTAAAAAAAGCTGGAAAATCTGGGAAAAGCATAAAACAGCTTTAAACAATTCCTAAAATGGGAAGCCTAGGCAAACAGGAAGAAAATCATCCTGATATTCTAGACGCAGAATTAGAAACATGCTTTGGGGAACAACAGCTTAAATAAGCTGCTCCTAAATATATTAGAGGTTGATCTGAACTAGGAGGGATCTCAGCTCGGGGGTGAATTCTGGAGACAAACGAATTCTACGGTTGGGTGGCTTGGTCATCAAATTAAGTGGTATGTCCAATTCAGTTATATTTTCTACTTACAAGATGTGGGTGTAAATTTTAAGTTATATGGAATGTGAAAGTATTATATATGCATGCTATGTGTTTGCTATAATATTCCATACATTTAACAGAAATCTTAGCAGAGTTTCCTTCCATTTCTGTACAGTTGTAGGAATCAAATAGATGGGAAAGAATTCATCAGAATCTCTAAACCATAACTGGTCTAAATCTGAGAATACATGTTTCCCAAGGATGATTTCCAGTTTAACTTTAATCTGCTTCTGTTTCATGAATGAAATCTTAAATCCTAACTATTGAAACAAAGAGTCAGATGTCAAATATAATTACTTGGAGTAAGAAGTGAAAAGAGTAGAGTATAAACTATAGAGTCTAAAATTGATAGCACCAACTGGACAGAGTTAGAAGATACTAGAGCCAAAATGACAAAAATCTGCATATGTTACCAGTATACTCATAAACTAAGTCACAGAGTATACTTCATTACAACATGTCAAAGAAAAAGGGGTATACTTACTACCTGTCATAAGTATCTATATGAAATCCAAAGGCATGTAATATACAGATGATTACAGGCCTAAGTAGACTAGCATACTATACATGAGAGTGAATTATAATTATAGAACACATCTCCAGCAAAACCAAAAATCTAGGGAGATGATAACTGAAATGCTATACATTCATTCTAGCAATAAAATTTACAGATCTGGAAATTCTAACAATTTCATAAGAGGACAGAGAGTTCATGTAGGAACAATATAACACCTGTCAGGAATAAACAATGCTAAATTAAATTTACTGAATCACTGTAAATTTGGGAAAAGATGCCAGTATATAGAAATATACATATAAGAGTAATAATTGAAATAAAACAAAAGAAACAAGGAGATTTATACATATTTGTGGCCACTAGCTTAACTCTCCATGGAAAAATTTAGTGTGATACACAGGAAATGTATATAAACTAATAAACTGGAAAATTGTGAAGCTTATACAAAATCCAAAAAAAAAAAAAAAACAATCTCAGCGAAGAAGAATGTCCAGGTCGACATATACATGTCCGAGGTCGAGCCTCTTATGAACAAGCTAAATAAAATGAGCCGTGCGCATCCCAAATCAAACACAATATTTAGGGTGGAAGATTATTATCATACAACCGGAAATTTGTAATAATTACAGTTTCGGAATGAGTCTATAAAAATTCGATAGACTAGTAACACTCGAGGAAACTAACAATTCCACCTAAACGAGATGGAGCAATGATACTGAAGGATGGTTCTCTCCGCGCAGACATATACCAACCTGGAATGTAAATGAAGATAAAATCATCATCAATCGGAAAGAGGGCTCTCATAGCTGCCTTCACTAAATGAGTAGAGAATAGGCATTACCTGGAAAAAAAGACGCAGACATGTTAGTAGGACTGTCAATAAAACTAATGGGAAAATTTTTACCAATAGAGGAATGTATCCAGACTAGAAAGGGTTACCTGTGAGGGAAAAGATCCTCGTTCTTTCCAAGTTAACTGCCACCAAAATCGAGACATAAGATCAACTGAATTGAAAGATAGAGGGTTCACAAATGGAAATAAAAAAAAAAAATATAAAATCTCAGGACGTCCTTGCCTGAGGACTATCGCTCAGCCATGAAGAGACGAGCCATGATAATACATCGCCATCCTGAACCTAGCACTCTAATCACATAAAATGAGCAGAGGAAGACATGCTAAGGAAACATGCATGTTAATATTACACCTCGTTAATTATAGAATTTATTAGAAGGACGCAGAGATGGTGACTGAACGAAACCAGAGGAAACATGTAAAAATGTTGGGACATGAAATTGATGTGAGGATAAACGAATCCAAATGTGGCTCAACCATAAATGATATAAAACGAATGACACCAAGTGTAGTGGCATTGCTCGAGACTTCCATAGAGACAGAGGTGTGGTAAGCTCTGGAACGAGTATGGTCTGCAAGGGATAATGAAAGGAGGGCGTGTGAAGTGCATAACTGGTGTAGTTTCCGTCGCCTATGCAAGCAGACCTGATTGATGAAAAAAAAACCCATGCGTTAATTCTGTAGCAAACAGAGCCTTGAGGCAGAGAGGTAAACCAACCCAACGAGGGCCAAAGAAACTGGCGCCACACAAAAACGAAAACTTATATAACAACACTTCATTCCAGAAAAACCCTAACGCGGTGAGACAATCTTAACCATCCACATGGCATGATCTCGAAGAGGGAAGACACGGATCGAATGGTTGGAAGAGAAATTATGCCAGTCAGTAGACATTCAATGTGACAAGTAAAACCATTAAATTCAAGACAGTCTGGCCGTATAAAAAGAAATTTCCACATATCCACAGTAGGATGGCATGGAAAATTCCATATCAACGTGTAGGGATAGAACGTGAATGGTATGGGAAGAAATCTATCCCATCCAATACCATGAAACCAAGAAGTAGTGTGGCACCGGTGGTGGTGAAGTAATAACACGTCTCACTTACCTTATCACATAAAACCGGCTCGAGTCAGGACGTCCATACGTGGAAGCAAGGAGTACATTCAATCTCCACATTAAACGCTGATACAACCCATATGTATTGAAATAAATGCGATAATATTAACACAGATCAACAAGGACTTTGAAACTATATCATCATATGGCCATAATGACGATAGAGGCACCAATACAAAAACATGTAACAAAAATCCAACCAATGCTCATAACTCAACTATAGAAAAGAGTACGTTATGGGGTAAAATATATTCAGTTCCTGTGAATATAAATACATAGAAATGTGTTGAATGCCCCAAAGGTCAAGAACATTAAAATAAAGGTCGGACATGGGTTGGTAAGTGCGACCCTTATAAGGAAGGGATTAATGTTAAATAATTCCACCATGAGTTAATAAAATTACCCTTAGATGAAAAGGAATTTAAAATGGAAGGGAATATATAGTGACGTTGGAGAATAGTTATTATGTGGAAAACAATTGGAATTGAAAAATTCATTAACCATTAACCAGGTCGAGTTCCAAAAGGGATGGTATGACATTCTGTCAAAGTTAATCTTGCAAATTTTGGAATGCTAGAAAAAAAAAAAAATTGGTATAGGAAAAGTGAATGGGAGGTGTGACAAATGGTATCAGAGCCCAAGTTATAAAACTGAGCTATTGACATTGTGCTCACTGTTGCTGTGTGTTCCCTGTATAAGTAAATACTGTGGAATTTTTTTTTTTAATTTTACTGATCTGTGTTGTGTAGTGTACAGTGGTGCTGGAATGGCAGAAGGTGAAGAAATTTATGTGGATATGCATGATGAGTATAGTACGCCAGATCCCAACGCAACGGTGATGGCTATGTTGCACAGGTTGCAATGAGAATTGGCTGAGCTGAGAAGCCAGAATGACAGGTTGTCATCAGCCAGTAAGGAGCAGGAAAAGCTCATCAGAGAGCTAACCTCACGGAATAGCCAAGAAGGCGAAGGTTCCGGAAAGAGGAAGACTGATGAGTCGGAGGATGATGATGCTGTTAGGCATCAATATAAGTAGAAAAAGGAATTACAAGGGGAATTTCGAAAGATCAAACCTCCCTCCTATGATGGGGAGAAGGAGGAAGATGCTGAAGCCTGATTGCTGAATATGATTAAGTCTTTCTAGGTCTATGAATATGAAAGCAATCTGAAGGCCAGATTAGCTTTCTACCAACTACAAGGTAAGGCTACCTTGTGGTGGGAGGAGAAAAAAATGGTTCATGCCATTGATGAAAAGACAGTTACCTGGGAAGATTTCTAGGTTAAGTTCAAAACATGCTACCTAAATGAACGTTACTATGATGATAAAGCCAAGGAATTTCATGAACTTAGCCTGGGACAGCTCACTATTGATGAATTTGTTACTAAGTTTACAAATCTGTTGAGATATGTACCCTACATAAGGGAAGAAAAGGAAAAGGTACAAAGGTTTCTGAACTGTTTTCCTGCTGTGTACAAGGAGAAAATCGAGTTTGACAACCCAAAAAATATGGAAGAAGCTGTTAGGAAAGCTAGATTTTGCTACCAACGGTTCAAAAGAAAAACTGAACATGGAAAAAGCTGGGTCAATAAGAGTGAATTCAAAGGGAAGAAACAGAAACCAGCCTATTGGAAGAATTTTGGCCGAGATCATCAGCGGAAAAAGTTTAATAAACCCAAAGAAAGTCAAACTGCTCAATCCCAAGTGGCTTCAAAACAAATAGATGGAGACAGTAAGAAGGAAGGGACAGTCAAAATGAAGGAACCCCTGAAATGTTGGGGATGTGGAGAACCCCATCTGTTGAGAGATTGTCCCCATCGAAACATTCAGATGATTATGAGAGATTGAGAAGCCACTACAGTAAATGACATAGCCAGAAATATACCAACTATCAGTGCAGCCTTGGAAAGTCGACAAGCAGAACATCAAGCTACCATGGTGGAAATGGAGGGTAAGATTTATGACCAATCTGTTACTGTTCTGATTGATCCGGGTGCTTCTTTGAGTTACATTAGTCCAAAAATTGTAGAAAAATGTAAAATTAAAACTGAAAAATTTCAGCAGTCATGGTTGGTACAGCTGGCCACTGGAACTAAGAGAAAGGTAACACATAAATTGCCCCGAACCACAATCAAATTAAATGATTTCCAAACAGAAGTAAATTTGAACATTCTGCCTTTAGTTCCATATGACCTGCTGATAGGAATGGACTGGATGGAAAAGAAGAAAGCCTTGATGAACTGCTGGGATAAGACTCTGCATTGTGTAGATGAGGAAGGGAAATCTTTTATTCTCAAGGGAAAACCAAAACCTATCTCTGTAAGACAAATATCAGCACTGCAATTAAAATGAACAGCTAGAAAAGGGTACCAAGTTTATGCAGTACAGGTGGAAGAAACAGAACAGAAAAATGAAGAAAGATCAATGGATGCTGTACCAGTGGTAAGATAGTTTAAGGAAGTCTTTCCAGATGAGATTCCTCATCTGCGCCCCAAGAGAGAGATTGATCTTTCAATCGATTTGGTGCCGGGAGCAACACCTGTTTCCCGAGCCCCTTATCGAATGAGTCACCCTGAACTTATGGAACTGAAAATGCAATTGCAAGAATTGTTAGATAAAGGCTATATCAGACCGAGTGTGTCTCCTTGGGGAGCACTGGTCCTATTTGTGAAAAATAAAGATGGAACTTTTAGGATGTGCATTGATTACCATCAACTGAATAAGTTGACCATAAAAAACAGATACCCCTTGCCCAGAATTGATGATCTTTTTGACCAAGTGAGAGGAGCTTCGGTATTTTCAAAGATTGATTTAAGGACTGGTTATCACCAGCTCAGAATTAAAGAAGAAGACATCAGCAAAACAACATTTCGAACCAGGTATGGTCACTACGAATTTGTAGTCCTACCTTTTGGTCTGACAAATGCCCCTGCCACTTTTATGTGCCTAATGAACAGTGTGTTAAATAAGTACTTGGATAAATTTGTACTTGTGTTCATAGATGATATTCTAGTCTACTCAAAAAGTGAGGAGGAACATAAAGAACACTTGAGGATAGTATTGAAAACTCTGAAGGAAACCCAGTTATATGCCAAGTTCAACAAATGTGAATTTTACAAAGATAAGATCCAATACTTGGGTCATATTATTTCTGAATAAGGCCTTGCTGTTGACCCTGAAAAGATAAAAGCTATTAAAGAATGGCCTGTCCCAACTGATGTTTCAGCAGTGAGGTCATTCATGGGGATTGCAGGCTATTATCGCAGATTTGTGGAGAGATTTTCTGCTATAGCTCATCCCATAACCTCATTACAAAGGAAGGGTGTCAAGTTCGAGTGGACTGAAAAATGTCAAAACAGTTTTGACCAACTAAAAAAAAAACTTACTACAACCCCTATCTTGAAGATTGCAGATCCTGATAAAGAATTTGTCGTATGTATAGATGCCTGTAGAGAGGGGTTGGGAGGAGTCCTGTTGCAGGAAAATTTAGTTATTGCCTATGAATCTAGGAAATTGAAGATACATGAATAGAACTATAGTGCCTATGATTTAGAGTTGGCTACTGTTATTCATGCCTTGAAAATGTGGCGACACTATCTCCTTGGAAAAAAAATTAAATTGATGATTGATCATATTAGTCTCAGATATTTCTTTTCCCAAACTGATTTGAATGCTAGGCAAGCCAGATGGCTGTATTTTCTAAGTGAATTTGATATGGACATAAAAAATATCAAGGGAAAAGAAAATAAAGTTGCTGATGCATTGAGCAGAAATGCTTGTTAGAATATAAACAGCATTGGAAGTAGTGCCTAGATCGATGTAGAAGATTCGGTGAAACAGGGAACAAACCAAGATCCAAATTATGAGACACTACTGGTGAAACTACAAAAAAAGGAGAAGACGGATTTCACTCAAAAAAAAAGGGCTGATCTACTACAAAAATAGATCGTATATCCCCAATGTAGAAACTTTAAAAAGGCAGATTTTAGATGAATATCACAAGAAGCCATATGCAGGGCATCCTGGATATCAGAAAATGTTAACAGCTTTGAAGAAGAAGTTGTTTTGGCCAGGAATGAAAAGAGATGTAGTAGAATATTTAGCTAGATGGATGGAGTGTCAACTAGTTAAAACTGAACATCAGCATCCTGCTGGTCTTCTAAACCCCTTGCCAATTGCAGAATGGAAATGGGACACAGTGTCCATGGATTTTATAACAGGATTACCCAAAACGAAATACCAACATGATTCAGTGATGGTAGTAGTAGACACTTTAACAAAAGCTGCACATTTTATACCAGTGAAATCTACCTTTGGGACAGCTCAAGTAGCGAATGTGTTCTTGAAGGAGGTAGTAAGACTCCATGAAGTTCCGAAGGTGATTGTTTCTGACCGAGATGCTAAGTTTACAGCAGCTTTTTGGAAAGGGCTATTTGGAGGGATGGGTACTAAGCTAAATTTTAGTACTTCCTATCACCCTCAGACTGACGGGCAAACCGAAAGAACTAATCAGATTTTGGAGGACATGCTGAGGATGTATCTGATGGACAGGCCAGCAAAGTGGGAAGATTATTTTCACTTAGCTGAATTTTCCTATAACAACAGCTACCAATCCTCCATCAAAATGAGTCCGTTTGAGGCGCTGTATGGAAGAAAGTGTCGTACTACTTTGTGTTGGAGCCAATCAGAAGATAAAATGATGTTGGGACTAGATGCTTTACAAGAGATGGAAAGAATTTTTAAACAGATACAAAGAAACATTAAGACAACACAAGATCGCCAGAAAACCTATGCTGATAAGAAAAGAGTGCACCGAGAATTTAAAGTGGGGGAGCATGTGTACTTGCGTATTAAACCCAAAAAGAGCATACTTTATGCTGGAATTTGTGCAAAACTGGCTCCTAGATATTGTGGTCCTTTTGAAGTATTAGAAAGGGTGGGACCAGTGGCTTACAAGTTGGCCTTACCGCCCCATGTTAGAGTTCATGATGTGTTTCATGTTTCGTTATTAAAAAGATATGTGCATGATGCTTCTCACATAATTGATTGGGCTGTTGTACAGGTGGAACTAGAAGGGGAATTTCTGCCAGAACCGCTTCAAATATTGGAACGGGAAGAAATTGAATTGAGAAATCGAACAGTAACAAGAGTAAAGGTGCAGTGGAAGCACTTTACTGCTGAAGAAGCTACCTGGGAAAGAGAAGCTGAAATGATGGAAAGATATCCATTTTTGTTTGAAAAATGAACTCTAGTAGTTAAATAATAACACCAAGGACGGTGTTTGCTTTCAGAGGGGGAATATGTAACACCCCTAGTTCATGTGTTTGAAATTTAAAACTAGACATTGAACTTTAATCCTAAGGGGAGTGGACCCCAAAGGATAAGTATTTTGTGAATGTAATTAAATATTTAAATTGAGGAAATGAATAAAATGAACTTGTGCAGATTGACCAAAATGAGATTATGAGATCACTTGCTAAATCCATGAGGATGGATAAGGCAAATACTTCCCCACAATCTTTCAAAAAAATCCTTGAAAGAAATTAATTCTAATTTGGATTTTTGAGGAAAAATCTAAATTCCCCAACGATGAGGAAAATAGTTGGGAAGAGGTAAAAAAATCTGGAAAAGCTGGGAAAAGCATAAAACAACTTTAAAGAATCCCTAAAATGGGAAGCCTAGGAAAACAGGAAGAAAAACATCCTGATATTCTGGACGCGGAATTAGAAACATGCTTTGGGGAACAACAGCTTAAATAAGCTGCTCCTAAACAGATTAGAGGTTGATCTGAACTAGGAGGGATCCCAGCTCGGGGGTGAATTCTGGAGACAAACGAATTCTACGGTTGGGTGGCTTGGTCATCAAATTAAGTGGTAAGTCCAGTTCAGTTATATTTTCTACTTACAAGATGTAGGTGTAAATTTTAAGTTATATGGAATGTGAAAGTATTATATATGCATGTTGTGTGTTTGCTATAATATTCCATACATTTAACAGAAATCTTAGCAGAGTTTCCTTCCATTTCTATACAGTTGTAGGAATCAAATAGATGGGAAAGAATTCATCAGAATCTTTAAACCATAACTGGTCTAAATCTGAGAATACATGTTTCCCAAGGATGATTTCCAGTTTAACTTTAATCTGCTTCTGTTTCATGAATGAAATCTTAAATCCTAACTATTGAAACAAAGAGTCAGATGTCAAATATAATTACTTGGAGTAAGAAGTGAAAAGAGTAGAGTATAAACTATAGAGTCTAAAATTGATAGCACCAACTGGACAGAGTTAGAAGATACCAGAGCCAAAATGACAAAAATCTGCATGTGTTACCAGTATACTCATAAACTCAGTCACAGAGTATACTTCATTACAACATGTCAAAGAAAAACGGGTATACTTACTACCTGTCATAAGTATCTATATGAAATCCAAAGGCATGTAATATATAGATGATTATAGGCCTAAGTAGACTAGCATACTATACATGAGAGTGAATTATAATTATAGAAAACATCTCCAGCAAAACAAAAAATCTAAGGAGATGATAACTGAAATGCTATACATTCATTCTAGCAATAAAATTTACAGATCTGGAAATTCTAACAATTTCATAAAAGGACAGAGAGTTCCTGTAGGAACAATATAGCACCTATCATGAATAAACAATGCTAAATTAAATTTACTGAATCACTGTAAATTTGGGAAAAGATGCAAGTATATAGAAATATACATATAAGAGAAATAATTGAAATAAAACAAAAACAACAAGGAGATTTATACATAATTGTGGCCACTATCTTAAATCTCCATGAAACAATTTAGTGTGATACAAAGGAAATGTATATAAACTAATAAACTGGAAAATTTTGAAGCTGATACAAATCAAAAAAAAAAAAACAATCTCAGCGAAGAAGAATGTCCAGGTCGGCATATACATGTCCGAGGTCGAGCCTCTTATGCACAAGCTAAATAAAATGAGCCGTGCGCATCCCAAATCAAACACAATATTTAGGGTGAAAGAGTATTATCATACATCCGAAAATTTGTAATAATTACAGTTTTGGAATGAGTCTATAAAAACTCGATAGACTAGTAACACTCGAGGAAACTAACAATTCCACCTAAACGAGATGGAGCAATGAGACTGAAGGATGGTTCTCTCCGCGCAGACATATACCAACCTGGAATGTAAATGAAGATAAAATCATCATCAATCAGAAAGAGGGCTCTCATAGCTGCCGTCACTAAACGAGTAGAGAATAGGCATTACCTGGAAAAAAAGACGCAAACATGTTAGTAGGACTCTGAATAAAACTACTTATGGGAAAAATTTTACCAATAGAGGAATGTATCTAGACTAGAAAGGGTTACCTGTGAGGGAAAAGACCCTCGTTCTTTCCAAGTTAACTGCCACAAAAATCGAGACATAAGATCAACTGAATTGAAAGACAGAGGGTTCACAAATGGAAATAAAAAATAATATAAAATCTTAGGACGCCCTTGCCTGAGGATTATCGCTCATCCATGAAGAGACGAGCCATGATAATACATCGCCATCCCAAACCTAGCGCTCTAATCACATAAAACGAGCAGAGGAAGACATGCTAAGGAAACCTGCATGTTAATATTACACCTCGTTAATTATAGAATTGATTACAAGGACGCAGAGATGGTGACTGAACGAAACCAGAGGAAACATGTAAAAATGTTGGGACATGAAATTGATGTGAAGATAAATGAATCCAAATGTGGCTCAACCATAAACGCTATAAAACAAATGACACCAAGTGTAGTGGCATTGCTCGAGACTTCCATAGCGACAGAGGTGTGGTAAGCTCTGGAGCAGTATCGTCTCGAGGGATAATGAAAGGGCGTGTGAAGTGTATGCAATTGTAGTTACGTCGCCATATGCAAACGGAGACTGAATGATGAAAAAAAAACCCGTACGTAAATTAAACAGCAAACGGAGCCTCGAAGACGAGAGGGTAAACCAACCCAGCAGGGCGAGAAAAGCGCGCCACACAAAAGCGAAACTTATATAACAACCTTCCATTCCGGGAAAAACCTAGCAACGGTGAGACAATCTTAACATCCACGGCATGATCTCAAATTGGAAGAGAAATTACGCCAGTCAGTAGACATTCAATGTGACAAGTAAAGCTATTAAATTCAAGACAGTCTGGCCGTATAAATAGAAATTGCCGCATATCCATAGTAGGCTGGCATGGCAAATGCCATATCAACATGTAGGGATAGCACGTGAATGGTATGGGAAGAAACCTATCCCATCCAATACCATGAAACCAAGAAGTAGCGTGGCACCGGTGGTGGTGAAGTAATACCACGTCTCGCTTACCTTATCACATAAAACCAGCTTGAGTCAGGACGTCATACGTGGAAGCAAGGAGTACGTTCAATCTCCACATTAAACTCTGATACAACCCATATGTACAAAAAGAAATGCGATAATATTAACACAGATCAACAAGGACTTTGAAACTATATCATCATATGGCCATAATTACGATAGAGGCACTAATACAAAAACATGTAACGTAAATCCAACCAATGCTCATAACTCAACTATAGAAAAGAGTACGTTATGGGGTAAAATCTATTCAGTTCCCGTGAATATAAATACATAGAAATGTGTTGAATGCCCAAAGGTAAAGAACATTAAAATAAAGGTCGGACATGGGTTGGTAAGTGCGACCCTTATAAAGAAGGGATTAATGTTAAATAATTCCACCATGAGTTAATAAAATTACCCTTAGATGAAAATGAATTTACAATGGAAGGGAATATATAGTGACGTTGGAGAAAAATTATTATGTGGAAAACAATTGGAATTGAAAGATGCATTAACCATTAACCAGGTCGAGTTCCAAAAGAGATGGTATGACATTCTGTAAAATTTAATCTTGCACATTTTGGAATGCTAGAAAAAAAAATTTTGGTATAGGAAAAGCGAATGGGAGGTGTGACATTTTTCTTTTTGCAGTAGTTTACCAAATACATGAGCATACACTTCAGAAAATTTATATCTGTAATGCTTATATAGCCCCTAATATTTACAATTTCTTCAAGTTCATAAATAATCTTCTAAGTCTGGATTCTTGACTCCTACATAATTAAGTTAATAATTTCACAGAAGCAGATTAAGGTTATAATCTTAATGGATTATGGGAGTAGTATAAATCTCTAGATTTAAACCAGCAACAGGTTTAGAGTTTCTGGATGATTTTCCCCATAATTCCTATTGCTACAACTCTACAGAAATTACGAGGATTAATTTCTTCTCAACAATTCTGTTAAATGTATGGAATATCAAATTCAGATTTAAAATAAAATAACAGCCACAGTCATAAATCACACAATACAGTAGCAAGAAATTCAACCATACACAAACATTCTAGGCATACCACTTCTGCAATTGACCAGTCCTCCCAACCTTAGAGTTCCTCTATCTCCAGAACTCACCCCCAAGCTGAGATCATCTCCAAGAACATACCAACCCCCCAATCTATTCTGGGATAGCTTATTTAAGCTTTTGCTCCCCAAAGCCTGTTTCTAATTCTGCGTCCAGAATTAGAGGATGATTTTCTTCCTGTTTGCCTAGGCTTCCCTTATTTAGGGACTTTTAAAGCTGCTTTCCGCTTTTCCCAGCTTTTTACCTCTTCCTAACTACTCTGCACCTCATTAGGGAAAACTAGATTTTTCCTCAAAAATCTAATTTAGAAATAAATTCTTTCAAGGATTTTTGAAAGATTTTTGGGGAAAGTCTTAGCCTCTTTCCACAACTCATGGATTTGGAAAGTGATCTCATAATTCTTACTTGGTCAATATGCACAGAATTATTTTATTTATTTTTCATAATTAAATACTTAATTACATCCACACAATACTTGTCCATTGGGGTCCACTCCCCTTTGGATTAAAGTTCAATGTCTAGCTTGAAGGAAACATAAAACCAGGGGTGTTACATATTCCCCCTCTGAAAGAAAACACCATCCTCTGTGTTGACAACTAACTACTAGAGTTCATTTTTCAAACAAATATGGATATTTTTCTGTCATCTGATCTTCTCTTTCCCATGTATCTTCTTCAGCAGTAAAGTGCTTCCACTGCACCTTTACTCTTGCTACTGTTCGATTCCTCAATTCAATTTCTTCCCGCTCCAATATTTGAAGTGGCTCTGGAAGGAAATCCCCTTCTGGTTCGACCTATATCACATTCCAATCAACAATGTGAGAACCATCATGTACATATATTTTTAATAATGAAACATGAAACACATCATGAACTTTAACATGGGGTGGTAATGCCAGCTTATAAGCCACTGGTCCCAGCCTTTCTAACACCTCAAAAGGCCCACAATATCTAGGATCCAATTTTGCACAACTTCCAGCATAAAGTGTGCTCTTTTTGGGTTTAATACGCAAATACACATGATCACCCACTTTGAATTCCCGATGCACCCTCTTCTTATCAGCATAGTTTTTTTGTCGATCTTGTACTATCTTGATGTTTCTTTATATTTGTTTAACAATTCTTTCCATCTCTTGTAAAGCATCTGGTCCCAACACTATCTTATCCTCAGGTTGGCTCCAACTTAAAGGAGTACGACACTTTCTTCCATAGAGTGCCTCAAATGGACTCATTTTGATGGAGGATTGATAGCTATTATTGTAGGAAAATTCAGTTAAATGCAAGTAGTCTTCCCATTTTGATGGCCTATCCATCACATATATTCTCAACATATCCTCCAAAATCTGATTTGTTCTCTCTATTTGACCATCTATCTCAGGGTGATAGGTAGTACTAAAATTCAGCTTAGTGCCCATGCCCCCAAACAAACCTTTCCAAAAGGCTGCTATGAATTTACCATCTCTATCTGAAACAATCATCTTTGGGACCCCATGTAGCCTTACTATTTCTTTTAGGAACACATCTGCTACTTGGGCTGTCCAAAATTATATTTCACAGGTATGAAGTGTGCAGCTTTTATTAAAGTGTCTACCACTACCATCACTGAGTCATGCTGGTACTTGGTTCTGGGAAATCCTGTTATGAAATCTATAGATACAGTGTCCCATTTCCATTTTGCAATTGGCAAGGGATTTAGAATACCAACAGGATGCTGATGCTCAACTTTAACTAGTTGACACTCCATGCATCTAGCTAAATATTCTGCTACATATTTTTTCATTCCTGGCCAAAACAATTTCTTTTTCAAAGTTGTTAGCATTTTCTGATATCCAGAATGTTCTGCATACGGCTGTTTATGATATTCATCTAGGATTTATTTTTTCAAATTTTCCACATTGGGGATGTACAATCTATATTTGTAGTAGATCAACCCTTTTTGGTTTTGAGTGTATTCAGCCATTTCTTTCTTTAATATTTTCACTTGTAGATTCTCATAGTTTGGATCTTGGTCTACTACCTTTTTCACTAATTCTTCTAAATCAAAACTAGCACTGCTTCGAATGTTGCTTACGTTTTTGCAAGCATTTCTGCTCAGTGCATCAACAATTTTGTTTTCTTTCCCTCTGATATGTTTTATTTCTATATAAAATTCACTCAGGAAAGACAGCCATTTGGCTTGTTGAGCATTCAAATCAATTTGGGAAAACAAGTATTTAAGACTAATATGATCAATCATCAATGTAAATTTCTTTCCAAGAAGATAGTGTTGCCACATCTTCAAGGCATGGATTACAGCAGCCAATTCCAAATCATATGCACTGTAGTTCTGTTTATGTGTCTTAAGTTTCCTAGACTCACATGCAATAACATAATTTTCCTGCAACAGAACTCCTCCCAATCCCTCTCTACAGGCATCCGTACACACAACAAATTCTTTATCAGGATCTGGAATCTTCAGTATAGGGGCTGTAGTGAGTTTTAATTTTAGTTGTTCAAAACTGTTTTGGAATTTTTCAGTCCACTCAGATTTGACACCTTTTCTTTGTAGTGAAGTTATGGGATATGCTATTGCAGAAAATCTTTCCACAAATCTTTGATAATAACCTACAATTCCCATAAATGATCTCTTCGCTGAAACATTAGTTGGCACCAGCCATTCTCTAATAGCCTTTATTTTTTCAGGGTCAACAGCCAACCCTTGTTCAGAAATAATATGTCCCAAGTATTGAATCTTGTATTTATAGAATTCACATTTACTGAATTTGGCATATAACTGGTTTTCTTTCAAATTTTGCAAAACTATCCTCAAGTGCTCTTTGTGCTCCTCCTCAATTTTTGAATAAACTAAAATATTGTCTATGAACACTAGTACGAATTTATCCAAGTACTTGTTCAAAACACTGTTCTTTAAGCACATAAAAGTGGTAGGGGCATTTGTCAAACCAAAAGGTAGGACTACAAATTTGTAGTGACCATACCTGGTTCGAAAAGCTATTTTACTAATGTCTTCCTCCTTAATTCTGAGTTGGTGATATCGAGTCCTTAGATCAATCTTAGAAAATACTAAAGCTCCTCTTACTTGATCAAAAAGATCATCAATTTGGGGCAAAGGGTATCTGTTTTTAATTGTCAACTTATTCAGCTGACGATAGTCAATGCACATTCTAAAGGTTCCATCCTTTTTTTTCACAAACAACACCGGTGCTCCCCAAGGAGACACACTCGGTCTGATATAACCTTTATCCAGCAATTCTTGCAATTGCATTTTTAGTTCCATGAGTTCGGGGGGGGGGGCTCATCCGATAAGGGGCTCTGGAAACAAGTGTTGCTCCAGGCACCAAATCGATTGAAAATTCAATCTCTCTTTTGCGGGGAAGATGAGGAATCTCATCTGGAAAAACTTCCTTAAACTCTCTTACTACTGGCAGAATTTCCAACAGGTTTTCTTCAGGTTGCTGTTCTAATTCTTCAACATGTACTGCATATACTTGATATCCTTTCCTAGCTATTCTTTTTAATTGCAGTGCTGATATTTGTCTTACAGAGATTGGTTTTGGTTTTCCCTTGAGAATAAAAGGTTTCCGTCCCTCATCTATGCAATGCAAAGTTTTATCCCAAAAATTCATCATAGCCTTTCTCTTTTCCAACTAGTCCATTCCTATCAGCAAGTCATATGAGCCTAAGGGTAGAATGTTTAAATTTACTTCTTTTTCAAAATCATTTAGTTTAATTGTTGTTTGAGGTAACTTATGAGTTACTTTCCTCTTGGTTCCAGTGGCTAACTGGACCAACCAAGACTGCTGAAATTTTTCAGTCTTGAGATTGCATTTTTCCACAACTTGTGGACTAATGTAACTCAAAGAAGCACCCAGATCAATTAAAACCGTAACATATTGGTCAACAATCTTACCTTCCATCTCAACCATGGTAGCTTGGTGTTCTGCTTGTCGATTCTCCAAGGCTGCACTGATAGTGGGTATATTTCTTGCTATATCATTCAATGTGGTAGCTTCTCGATCCCTCATAATCATTTGAATATTTCAGTGTGGACAATCCCTCAACAGATGAGGTTCTCCACAATCCCAACATTTCAAAGGCTCCCGCATTTTAACTATTCCTTCCTTCTTATTATCTCCATCTAGTTGTTTGGAACCAACTTGGGATTGAGCAGTTTGACTTTCTTTTGGTTTATTAAATTTTTTTCGCTAATGATCCCTACAAAAGTTCTTTAAGTAAGCTGGTTTTTGTTTCTTTCCTTTGATTTCACCTTTGTTTACCCAAACTTTCCCATGCTCACCCTTCCCTTTAAATTGCTGGTAGCATAATCTAGCTTTCCTCACTGCTTCTTCTATGGTTTTTGGATTATCAAACTTGATCTTCTCCTTGTACACAGTAGGTAAACAGTTCAAAAACCTTTGCACCTTTGCCTTCTCTTCACGAATGTAAGGGACATACCTTAACAGATTTGTAAACTTGGTGACAAACTCATTGATAGTGAGTTGTCCCAATCTGAGTTCATGGAATTCCTTTGCTTTATCATCATAATAACGTTCGTTCAAATAGCAGTTTTTAAATTTTACTTGCAAATCTTCCCAAGTCACTGTTTTTTCATCAATGGCATGGACCATTTTCGTCTCCTCCCACCACAAGGTAGCTTTACCCTGTAGCTGGTAGACAGCTAATCTGGCCTTCAGATTGCTTTCATATTCATAGACCTGGAAATACTTAATCATATTCAACAACCAGGCCTCAGCATCTTCCTCCTTCTCCCCATCATAGGAGGGAGGTTTGATCTTTCGGAATTCTCCCTGTAATTCCTTTCTTTGTTTATACTGATGTCTAGTAGTGTCGTCTTCCTCAAAATCATCAGAGAAATTTCCTTTCTTCCTCTTTCCAGAACCTTCACCTTCTTGGCTGTTCCGCGAAGTCAGTTCTCTGATGAGCTTTTCCTGCTCCTCACTGGCTAATGACAGTCCGTCATTCTAGCTTCTTAGCTCAGCCATCTCTTGTTGCAAACTGTGAAACATAGCCATCACAGGAGTGTTGGGATATGGTGTATTATCTTCATCATGTAGATCAACATAAATTTCATCACCTTCAAATGATTGAATTCTTCTCTGCTTCTCAAAGATTTGAATACACCAAATAACACATGACGTTAATACAAAAATTTCAACAAGAAATATTTTATACAAAGGAGCACAACAATGTACTCTAGCTTTGTCTAAGATGAGTCTGATACCATTTAGAAATTCAACCTATCTTTCACTTTAAGTCTTTTTTTTCCTATTAATTCATTAATTCCCTTGTTAGCAATATACATACATTCAAAAGTCTCAAATTCTTCATGTTGGCTATATCACATTAATAAATGTATTTCATAACAGCTTACATTTCATACCTAATGGCAACATTTTATAAGAATAGACTGTCACCTTCCTTTAACTCCCTTTAAATATTCTATATTTAGACTTGTTAAAAGATTTGTTTCTTTATTGATTTATGGTCCCTTTTATACCCAAAGGTCGATTATAGTATTTACTATAGAGTTTCCATACTGTACATCTCTCTAACTCTTATGGATGTATAAAATTTGGTTGGACCCATACTATAAATCGTGACTATGGTCACGTTATATCCCATTTCTATGGGACTTTCGAACTATACACATCAACAGGTGTCATTATATCATTTCTCACAGTGAAATCGATCTCTCAACAATGTCTATGAAATGAATGCTCTTTTCTATTATGGCATACGTGCTATTCAAGTGACATAGTGATATATCGTTCAACCGTCTCACAAATGACTTATTTATAGATAATTTTTCTGACATGTAATAAATTATATTCTTGTTGGAATTCGATGCAAGTACTTTCAAATTAACATTCTATTCCCTCTTGGATTCCCAAATCCAGATATGTGGTATTTTATATTGTTTTTAATGGCGAAACGCTGAGCTTGGTTAAGCACTCCTCTTTGTACTGGTACGCTTGGTAATTAACTTGGTAAGTTTGGCATTTAATGCAAAAGGCTTGGGTCATATCACTCAAACGCTCCTCCATCCGTGTGTGGACCGCCCGATGGTTGCCACTTGGACGATTGGATGCATTTAGGGTTTATGACTCCAAATGTTATAAAACTCACCATCTCAACCCGAGTTTATTTCTTCGCTCTCCATTCTCGGAGTGCGTTTTCTTTTGGCTTCCTTCCCCAATCACTAGAAAATTTGGCACAATTTCCGATGGCCAAATCGTCGCTATTCTGACACACAGTCGTCGCAAGAGTGACAGTTCAAGGATGGGAAAAGCGTGGTTTACCATGCCATCACAATTCCTACACATTTACAAAGTGTCGCACTATCGACACTTTTTCCGTCACTTCCAAACAAGCGTCGCTCTTCTGACATTTCCCAAACCGTCATGATTCCGACGTTTGTAAACTGTCGCACTTCCGACGGAATGTGGTCCGACGTTTTTAACGTCGCTCTTCCGACGTTTGTAAGCTGTCGCAGTTCCGACGAAATGTGGTCCGACGTTTTGAATGCCACTCTTCTGATGTTTGTAACTGTCGCAATTCCGACAAAATGTGGTTCAACGTTTTTAACGTCACTCTTCCAACATTTGTAAGCTGTCGCAATTCTGAAGAAATGTGGTCCGACGTTTTGAACGTCGCTCTTCCGACGTTTGTAAACTGTCGCAATTCCGACGAAATGTGGTCTGACAATTTTAAGCTGTCAAAATTTCGACGCTTACAAGGCATCGGTATACCGATGACGGGTTCAATTTAAAAAAAAAATGAAACTTTAAAACAGGACAGTAAATCTCCAATATTTGTTATGAATTGTGGGCATTCCAATGACCGTGAAATATTAATATAATAAACTACCCCACAACGCTTCGACTATAAACAATCATTTTTTTTTCACAAGAGAAAAAACGTTGTTTTGAATATATTATATGAAGTAAAACAGTCCATGAAGTCATTACATTTTCACATCTGAAGATTGGAACCCAAATATCCATCCAGAAATGTGGAAGTCCCACCCCAGACAGTGATAGAAAAATACCCCATGTCACATACAGGGACTTGATATAAAACCTAGTAACGGTCCACATGGAGATTATCGACAATCTGAGAAAGCATCCAAATATGCCCGAGGCATCTATAAGAAAGTGAAATAGTAGTATGTAGAATAGTAAAGAAACAGATAGAGTACCGACGTCCATTGTTTCAAATACAAATTAAAGTACCCAAAATCCTTGAACAGAAAAAAATGCTAATAATGTGAGTGTGATATGTCAAAAATATAAAAAGACCATCAAACCATATCAATAAGCCAGCAACATAGACCAACATCGCTAGTTTTGAAGGCAGAGTGATAAACATTAATCATTTTTTTTTCACAAGAGAAAAAACGATGTTTTGAATATATTATATGAAGTAAAATAGTCCATGAAGTCATTACATTTTCACATCTAAAAATTGGAACCCAAATATCCATCCAGAAAAATGGAAGTCCCACCCCAGAAGATGATAGAAAAATACCCCATGTCACATACAGGGACTTGATATAAAACCCAGTAATGGTCCACATGGAGATTATCGACAATATGAGAAAGCATCCAAATATGCCCGGGGCATCTATAAGAAAGTGAAATAGCAATATGTAGAATAGTAAAGCAATAGATAGAGGACCGACGTCCATTATTCCAAATACAAATTAAAGTACCCAGAATCCTTGAACAAAGAAAAATGCTAATCATGTGAGGAGTGTGATATGTCCAAAATATAAAAAGACCATCAGACCATATCAATAAACCAGCATCGTTAGTTTTGAAGGCAGAGTGATAAACATTAATCATTTTTTTTCACAAGAGAAAAAACGATGTTTTGAATATATTACATGAAGTAAAACAGTCCATGAAGTCATTACATTTTCACATCTGAATATTGGAACCCAAATATCCATCCAGAAAAGTGGAAGTCCCACCCCAGACAATGATAGAAAGATACCCCATGTCACATATAGGGACATGATATAAAACCCAGTAACGGTCCACATGGAGATTATCGACAATCTGAGAAAGCATCCAAATATGCTCGAGGCATCTATAAGAAATTGAAATAGTAGTGTGTAGAATAGTAAAGCAACAGATAGAGTACCGACGTCCATTGTTCCAAATACAAATTAAAGTACCCAAAATCCTTGAATAGATAAAAACGCTAATCATGTGAGGAGTATTGGTAACCATCTCCGAGATGTAAGGTTCAGGCTCGCTTGTTTCCATTAGTAGCACGCTATAGCATCCACCCTGTTCATAGCAAAAATTTTCCTGTAGATATACAGAGAAAGAGTATAATATGTATACCATATAAACATGGCTCTGTATTTCAAAAAACAGGTTTAAAATAGAAACAGGGCAACATTTTTTTTTCCAATTGTTATGAACATAATTCGACCGTGAAATTTAATATAATAAACCACCCCGCAGTGCTTCGACTATAAACAATCATATAAACATGGCTCTGTATTTCAAAAAACAGGATTAAAATAGAAACAGGGCAACACTTTTTTTCTACGTAAAGTTAATCTATTAACAATGGGAATAAAATTACACCGAAGTCAAAAACATTGCCCAGACTCATGGCAAATTTGTCATCAAAAAATCAAAAAATTAAGAAGACTACCCTCATACGGGGAAACCAGTCTTGAACGTTTACAGAATTCAAAAATATTACATAGGTCCAGCACAGTAATATAATCTAAAAGCAGCCCAATTAAGTGGGCTGCGAAGAAAAAAAAACAAATTAACCAAACTACTCCTCCGGCTCCTCGACGATTCGGCACCATCCTTCGGAAGGTCCAGGATCGCTAGGTGCTACCTCCACAGCCATGCCACCGCTCCCCTGCAGAGAGCAGATACTGGCGGCTTTTACGAGCTCATTCTTCTGGGGCCAGGTGCCATTATTCTTCCATCCAGGCCTCCTCCCAGAAAAACCCGGTAATTAATCACTATGATCACATTAAATGATTCCAGAAGGCGAATTAAAAGGAAAAATAGAGTGGTGTCGTGGGAGAAAGTGAAGCGCTGGGGAAATGTGGAGCAGGGGAGCCCATACGGTGGCCAGATCCTACAACCCGACCCCGTCCACTTCTAGTATCTGGATAGCGCCTGCGTGATAATCACTGGACTTAGAAGACGACTCAGTTGAGGGGCTGGAGGGAGTGCGCAGAGGTTGACCTCTAGTGCTCCCCCTGCGGCAACGCATCCTATGACGCAGGTGAGGCATGGGTGCAGTCTCAGCAGTGGGCACAAGAGGAGACGGAGAAGCAGAATTCCAAGAAACAGAGGAAGACAGAAAAAGACCAGACCAAGAGAAATGCAGATATGCAGCAAGGTCTAAGAAGCTGTTCAGCTAGCCACTTCTCCTTCTCGTCATAGTGAGCAGGCAGTGTAACCCAGCAACCGGCTCGTCTGAAAAACCATAACGAAATTCCATTTTATCAATGCAATGCAATCGAAGGACACTCGTCATAATTAATCTCTGATCATTAATGAGAGCCGAAGGCCGGATCATATTGGAGCATGCAGAATCGCTAACGGGATTGGAGGTTCAATCTTGAACAGTGTTAAAATTTAATGCGATTTGATGTGAAAACCTTGGAACTTAATTGAACAACGTTAAATCTTAATGCAATTGATATGAAATCACCACATCCATCCCTTAGCCTTAAACGCCATGAGATGCACGACGGGAAACGAGGAAGTTTTAATTAGACCAGTGGCAGTGATTGGAAGGGGATCTTTGTTTGGCTAGAACTCGACGATGGAAATCGAACCTCTAAAATATTAGAGGCGGGTGATAAGTCGCATCCACAACTCTCCTCGCCACGCTTGGTAACCGGACAGAAAATATTAGGTAGAATTCATTTAATTTTCGTCACAAAATTGGTAGGCGTCGTGGAACTATTTTGGAACGCGAATTTGGTTTGAATTATGTTTATCACCATTTGAATTCCGGCGGGCTCGACTTAAGAACAATTTTGTTTGATCCCATCTTATAAAATTTGTATTGGTTTTCTTTGATAATACACATATTTATGATAAATCATGGGAATACCACACTAAACATGTGGAAAAGTTATATAAATTATTGAGAACAATCATTTTATGTAAAAATATCCAAATGTGCTTTTGGGAAATAAGAATTCGAGTATTTGGTTCATATTGTTTTAAAGGAAGGAGTGAAGTTGGAGCCTCAAAAGATGCAAGCTATTACAAAATGACCTATTCCTAAGAAAATCAAGGTTCTTAGAAGATTTTTAGACTTACATGATCAGTATGATGATAATTATGATAATTTCACAAAACAATCACTAGCTATTTTGAGGGATGAGATATTAGAACTTTAGCTTGATGAGGATTTTTTAAGAGCTTTATTTCTTCTTTTGAAATCAAGAAAATATTCTCCCAAACTAAAAATATGTGTTCTTGAGATAATTTTTGAAAATTATGAAAATGAAATTAAACTTTTGCATTCTCAAATTCAGTCATACAATTTCCGAAATCCTAAAGAATTCTTTGAAAATTTTCCTTCTCCTAAGCAAGAGGAAATTGTACTATCTTTTGACTTGCATATTGAGGATGATTATTCTTTCAAACACAAGACAGAAGAAATAGTTTCAAGGCTTAATATTCAGAATACAACTGAGCAACCAGTCATTGAAGGCCTAGAATTAAATAACATACATCATACTTTTATTGATCCTATATCAGATTATATGGAGAATATTTTTAGCCCAAATCTACAAACATGTTTTCTCTATAAGGATCAAATACATCAAAAGTAGCCTTTACACATCATATCATTTATTATAAAGGCACATGATTATAATATACTTCCAATTTTGATCACAAGCAATCAAGTTATCCATTTATTGTTACAACTACTTGATTGGCTTCATTGGCATTTTTGTATTACCTGATTCAATAAGATTTTTGTATTGGAAAAGCCTAAGTACTTGAAGTCATTCTTCATAACATTCACTCATTTCTAAACATCTTTTCCTAAGTAAAATCCCATTTTACTTAGGAAAATTATGCATTATTTCATAAAAAACCCTTTCAGATCAGATTTCAGTTTGCAGAAGACAGAAGACATTTAAAGATTCAGCAAGGTCAATGGATGAGGACAACTGACCTGCTGTTCTTGACTTTTCACCAGGAAAAGCCATCCCCAAGTGGAGCCAGTGTTAGAATCCTATACCAATAGGTGTTATATTTCATGATTGACTTGATGGGCTATGTAATATGTTCATACCTTTTCTTGTTTCAAAGGTTTTCCATATTATCAAAAAAATTTAAAAAATGTAAAGAGGGTATACCCTAAAAGAAAAATCAAAGGGTAAAAAGAATAAAAATGGCCAAAAAAGTAAAAGAAAATGAACCCCACCAAAATAAAGGCCAAGGAAAGTGTGCAAGTCTAAATGCCACTACTTTTTGCTCTTATGTAATAAATAAAATTGTGTGCAACTTGTATCCTATGCCACAATTTATGAATAGTCAAACAATTTAAGCTTGGCTATTTCATCTTTCAATTTCATGTTTTAGAGATAGAGAATAAAATCTGACCAAACTGTTTAATCTTGGCAGATAAGTAGATAGGTAGAGTAAATCAAAGGAGCTCAATAGCTTAATCTGAGCCCTTGGATGTAATAAGGTTAGACTTAGATAGATTTCTACATGTAAAAGAAAAGAAAGTGTGATAAGGGTTTGCCAGTCTAAGTGCACCCTAATAAAGAAGAAAAAATGGTAGAGTAAAGTGGGTAGGGTAGGTAGATGATGTTGTAGAATTGCATGTGATGGACAATGACTCTAAATGTGTTAATATTTACTTTCATCACAAAGTGCAAAGGCAGACACTATACTGGAAGAAATTCAAAGCAAAGCAAATTCAAAGTTATTAACTTCCCTTCTCATCTTCCCCTAAAGATTTCACTAATTTCCCCTAAGTACTAAGGTATTTGAAAATTAGAGGGGCTCAAGGCATTTCCTTGACTTTTGGAGGGACCGGACCCTCAGCCCAATAATTGGAAAAGCCTAAGTACTTGAAGTCATTCTTCATAACATTCACTCATTTCTAAACATCTTTTCCTAAGTAAAATCCCATTTTACTTAGGAAAATTATACATTATTTCATAAAAAACCCTCAAAATCACATTTTATTCTAAGTCTAAGTGATGAAGTGATTATAATGCAATTTGCTTTTAAATCTTCACTTTCTTAGTTATATTAATGTATTTTGAGTTTACATTGACCCCTTGTCATATTAACATTGATTTTATGTATTAAATCCTTACAAAAATAACCTTCTCCTATTATATATAACTCCTTTTTATATAATATCCCCAAAAACCCATTAATAAATTTTAGCCAAAGTTATTTATTCCCACATGTTTAAATAAAAAACCCACTTTATGCCCTCTTTGGCTAAATATATCGTAATATTAAATTCCGCCCCCTATGGTAATTAGATTAATCTGATTTAATTATCATATAATAAAAGTATATTGAAAAAATAATTAAAACATGTTTTATTACGTGTTTTAATACAAAAATAATTCTTCCCCTCTGTATTTTAATCCCCCGACTCCCTTTCCCAAGGTTAAAACTATAAACCCTTTGTAAAATCCCCAATACCTCCCTTAACCGCTAACCTTGGTTAAATCATTTCTCGATCACTTTCCTGCATTTTTATAAACAAATTGATTAATCCTCACGATTAATTAACTCCGCCAATCAGATTCCCCCCGATGAGATTAATTAACGTTTAATTGCGTCGGGCCCTCCATATTAAATCCCCGTCACTTCCACGTCCCCATCGCCGTTCGATCAACCCATCTGAGATCAACGGTTATTAATGATATCGCTAGCCATCCGCGTCCGAACAATAACGCGCGATGGCCCGGCGGTTTTCAAATAGTGCCATGCCACACGTCAATCATTCTATGGAATTGCTTGCCCTCCGCCCAAAACCACTTTTCCCCAAACGAGGTGCGATGGAAACCGCTTACCGCTTGCCTCCCGTGACTTATCCTTCGTACCTGCTGACGTCATCCATTAAATAAATAAATAAAACCCCATCACCCTTTGGACTTTGTGAATAAAACAATTTCGCCCGCGTCATTTTCATTATTCTGTGAACGACCAAAGTCTCATGCAGACAATTTCAAAAACAAATTGTCAAGCGCCATCAACTGTATTTTGCTGAAGACAATTGCATACCAGTAATCCAGAGTTCGTACGCCATAGCCTGTACCTGTTTAATCACTGTTCATCTCCCAAAAAACAGGTATTTACCCCAATTCCCGTTAAAACTCTGTGAAATCCTAGCTTTTGTTTTAAATTCCACACGAAAGACAGAAACATAGTTCAATTTGGTCTTGTTCAATCCCCAGAATTGTAAATTGCATTCCCAAAACTTGTAATTGTGTTTGTTCTTCACAAAAACCCAAAATTCATTTCTAAATCCACAAGAACCAGAAATGGAGGTTCCAGTGGCTTTGAACGTCGCACCTTTGAATGCCCCTCACAGAGATTTAGACTATCTTCCCCTAGCAGATAGAGATTTTCAAATTAAAGACCTCGTTCTTAGTGATAATCCTCTTCGAACCTTTTGCCGCTGCAGAGATAACTTTATAAACGGTTATGATATTATTGGATTATGGGAATCCAATCTCCCCATGTATCTTCTCCCCTCAGTCCATATTTTTCCTGAGTTAATTCATTACTGCCATGCAAACTATGACCCCAATCAAAGAGCAATTTTGTCCCTGAGTCAGAACATCCTTTTCCCAATCACTACTCAGTCGATAAATGAAATGCTGCAATTTCAACCTGGTCAAGCCCTCACTCCCCTGTCCATGGGAGAATTACTTGAAAAGTCTGCCAATTTGTCCCATGAAGAGTTAAATCACATTTGTCAAACCTTCATGTTACCAGAGCATCAGCCCAAAGGCCCTCCCCCCTATGGTTATAATTTTTTCACTGATGTGGGCATGCTTATTCTGAATATGATATCCTTTATCATGGGTTTCAATACTAGTGAATATGTTGATCAATTAACCCTAGTATTGTTGTCTATATTTACCCCTGGACAGTCCCCTGCTGTCAAGTATGATTTTGCATCCTACATTGCTAATAAAATCCATGATCAGTTCATGAGATTTGAGAATGAAAAAGTGTTCAAATATTCTTCTGTTATATATCATCTCATGATTTATTACCAATGAGAAAGTTTCCCTTTCCATGTTCAGAAACTTGATGCCAAAGGAAATCCTAGGTCTGTGATATTCTGGTCTACCATCACCCATAAATCCTTTGACTCTCCTTACTCCTATAATAAGTTTATTGACTTATTTGTACACCCTGCAACCACTTTTTTAATAGGAGTTTCCCCTCCTAGATTCAATAATGAAATCAAGAAAATTCTACAGCTCTCAAAACAATATAGGGTAGGTGACTGGTACTTGTATCAAAATCACACTGAGATCATAATATATGGATGTGAATTGTGCCCATTCAAGTTGCCCAAATATGTCCCCATGAGACTCTTTGCACTAGAGTATTTCAGGTAGATGATTAACTCAGATATAGTTCATTTCTGCAATGCAAAGAAAAAGGCTTAACTCGGGATCAAAAGTCAATTAGGTCCCTTTGTTTGTAACTCTAGAGATGCTGGAAAGGAAGCAGAAAGAATCTTAGAAGAATATCTCAGATTACAAAAAAGTTTTTATTGGGTGCCTTATGACCCAAATAGATTTATCTATGATAGAAGAATGAAAAATAAACTATCACCATACATTCATCACAAAATTCCAGAAATTGAACAATATGCCAATATGGATGAATGGATGGAAGGAACATTGGTAGAACATGATAGTGAGCAGGTCAATGTTGAAAATGTAATGAAAGACCTTGAGAAAATACTTGACCTAGACTCTTTTGGACAGGTGCAGATACCAGGTATTGGTCCTTCTTATGCAGGGACTTCTCAGCAAAATTTATAGGAGATCAGTGCATTGGCCACAGTACAATCAAAAGGAAAAGAAAAGGAGCCTGACATACAAGTATTTGAAAAATTCACAATGACAGAGCAACCTGAGACTTCTAAAGAATAGGGTCAAGTACAAATTCCTCCTATTCATATCAATGAGCCAGAAATTTCAATTTTACAAACTCCTATCAATATAGAAAAAGACAAGAAGAGAGATGTTGAAGTTGCTACCCCTGTTGGTGGATCTTCAGAACAACCTCATGCTAAAAGACAAAAATTAAATCCTCTTCCAGAAGTAGATTTTGTTAAGGAAATTCCTGATAGCCAGAGAGAAGATTTGGATAGTCAACAAATAGGTACAGTCAGTGGGGCATCCACTACTTTACAAAGAAAAGAGCTGCAAAAGCAACAGAGTGTTGAAATATCTTCTTTCAAACCACGAGTTAAAGATGCGGGAGATATAAAGAAAACCTTTATCAATATAAAAGCCAGGAATGATCCACTAAGACTCCAGGTTTACAATCAGTATTTGAATATGGCTCCTAAGAATCAAGAAAGATTGATGTCAGCTTATGACATTCAGCAAGGCAAAATGATAATGAGTCACTTCAAACCAAAAGTGCAGTAGCCTCAAACAGCTGCAGATTATATTGGAACAAATTTTGAAGTCTTAGCAAATGATATTCATCCTTTAGATCAGATTGAGTTACATAAGCAGACTGGTGAAATGATCTATTCTACTCTAACCGATAAAGCAATGGCAACTCAGAAGTTGCAGGATTCTTTGGAGAACACTAATGCACAATTGCAGCTTGAAAAAGCCTCTTCTCAGGCCAAAGACAATAGGATAAAGACATTGGAGGAAATAATCATTGGATTGGGTCACAATCCTAAAGATGTCAAAGGTATAGAGGCCCTAATCAAGAAAAAATATGATGATCTTGCAGCTTTGAGAAAGCAGTTGAAATTTCCAGCTTCAAGACATCCACAAACTGAAGAGATGATAAAGAAAAATTCTGAAGAAGAAATGATGGACTTGATTTTGAAACTGAATGAGCAACTAAATGAAACAGAAAAAGACCTTGAACAGGCATTAAAGAAAAACCAGTCTACTATTCTAGCATCAACAACAGAGGCAATTACAGGTACAGGTACATCCACAACAGGTCAGCCAACAGAGCTATCACAGGTAAATACTTCCAATTTGAGTTCTGAAAAATTAATAAAGTCAATGAATGAATTGAAACTTCAAGTAACAGAACTCCAGCACACAAAGTTACAGCTTATTAATTTAGAACAAAGATATGATCTCTCAAAAATGAGTGTTGCTGATAAAACAAGAGAGGTCAAAAGATTAGAAAAATTGGTTAAAGCATTGGAAAAGGATATCACATTGGAGAAACCTTTAAAGGAAATAAATGAAATTCTTTGGGACAACATTATCCAATCAATAAAGGATGTCTGGTCTTCAATTCAGATTATGTATGAACAGAATGATTTAGTCAAATTGGATATAGAAGAAGTTCAAAGTACAAGAGAAGAATTGGGAAATAGGCCTAAGGAAGCCAATCAACTCATACAGTTTCTAAACACTCAAACCAGACACCAACTTGCAGAACTTGGTATTCAGGACAGGACCGAAACAATTTTGGAAATAAAAAGAGTTTTTACTAAGAGAACCCTTATGCGGAATCTAGAACGAAGGTGCTCAGATATGCAAGAAGAAATCATTGCCTTTAGAGAAAGATTTGATATTTTGTTGAAAAAAGGATTGCTCAGTCCTATAGTTTCAGAGGATAAACTAATGGACCTTGAAAGCTATGTTGAAAAATTGGACAAGTATGCTGACAATCAGGCCAATTCTTCAACCAGTACATCAAAAGCAACATTGCCAATAGGAAAAAATCTTCATGACAGATTGGAAAATTTATTTTATCTTGAGCATGAAGTAAAGCATTTGTTTCCAATTCAGCCTACCTTTTTCAGATATACTGAGGCTGATGAAACATTGAGAAAACTTCAATGGACCAGAATACCAGAAGATAAATGGTGGGAAGAACTGTTGGAACTTTGTAAAATTTATCCTTATATGAAATTTTGCCTATTTACTTTGATTTTATTACATCCTGCCACAAGCCTAAATGTTTTATGATTCTCCAAAGACTCTTGGAAAATAATGCTTTCCAAAAATGATGAATATTCTTTAGTATCCAACGAATCATGTGATTTTTGGCTTGGAAATCCATTTCCATTTTACTATAGGGATGCCTCCTTTTCTTTTCCTTTCCTTCTAGATAAAATGAAAGCATTTTTTTCTAATATTTCCCAAGATACCAACAAGAATATAAGCTAGGGAATGCCAATATCCTGGTATGGACACTACTAAGGTTAATGTGCCACCCAAGGATAACCATATTGTGATTAATTTTCCCACTTTTTGATATGGAAAGAACCAATCTCCATACCTATAGTCATTAAATCTTAACATAAATCCCAAGTATTTGAAATGGGTGCACTTGGTTGATTGTTTTTCTAACATATCTTCCAAATCATTGAAAGTGATGGTAGACTTGAGTAGGTTTACTTATATTCCAAATGAAACCCAAAATGATTTTAGAGCTCTAATGAGTCTTCACATACTATTCCTATCTACTATATCCTGCAAGAAATAGGATAACATCGTCCACCAATAGAAGGTGCGTAGACAATAGCATATGTAAATGTGTGAGTGATCAAAATAGTAGCATTTCTTAATTTGTTTAGGCATGTATCTCTTGTTTTTCATCTTCCATATTCAAAAACTAATCATGGATTTGGGTGTTGATGCCATGTATATTCTAAATGGATTGGTATCCATACCTTTCCAGATGCCCCCACACTTGCGACCGGGTAAATTTTATTTTTTTAACATACTAGTTAAATAAATATTGTTGTAATATATTTTCTAATCTCTCTCTCTCTCTCTCTCTCTCTCTCTCTCTCTATATATATATATATATATATATATATATATATTATTTTATATATAATTTGTTTTATTCTAAGTCATAGGCATAGCTACTGTAACTTTAACACCCAATTACTACAACTAGATACAAGCAATAGTTTTATGTAACCATTGTTGCAACCTTAAGTTACTGTTGTTGTTCCATTACTCAAATAAAATAATTCTTGTATAAAGGTTGTTGTCGTGTCTCTATGCGTAAACTTCAATATTTACAAGGAATTGTTACGTATAATGATCTCTTAATATATATACTTTCTTTCATATATAATATTTTTTATTCTAAGTCGCGGATATCGTATCCCCAAGCCACAACTCCTACAACCTCAAGCCATAGTTGGCGCAACTTTAACGCATAGTTACTGCAAATAGATACAAGCAAATGTTATATGGAACCGTTGTTACAACCTTAAGTTACAACTATTGTTCCCTTATTCAAATAAAATAATTCCCATATAAATATTGTTACCGTGTATCGATGCCTCAACTTCAATATTGACAAGTATTTTTCAAGTATAATAATCTCTCTCTCTCTCTCTCTCTCTCTCTCTCTCTCTCTATATATATATATATATATATATAATGTGTTTTATTCTAAGTCGCAAATGTTGCATCCCCAAGTCACAACTTCTGCAACCTCAAGCCACAGTTGTTGCAACTTTAATCCATAGTTACTGCAGTCGGATACAAGTAATTGTTTTATGGAACCATTGTTGCAACCTTAAGTTACAACTACTATTCCCTTACTCAAATAAAATAATTCTTGTATAAAGGTTTTTGTCATGTATTTGTGCCTCGGCTTCAATATTTATAAGGACTTGTTAGGTATAATGGTCTCTTAATTCCCCATTGTTTTCAAAGTGAATATGGTTGATTGTAAATCCCACCATTTTCCTCTCACCATAATTTCCACTATCTTATAAATTAGTTGCGGGGAAGGGATTATGTCACTCTTTGAACTTCCACATAATCCAGAAATTTAATTCAGCATTTAAAATTCCTGCAAGTTTTTTTTGTAGACGGCCGCAGCCATATTTCTGTACAGGATTGTATTTAAACACAACAACCAGCATTAACGCAATTCACCAACTAGAAATTAAACAAACATAAATTTACCCCCTAGTTTTGTAAATTCAAAAGGAGGACACGTGGAGCATTAATATTGGATCGCATGAAATTGAAGGGAATCTGAAAACCTGAAAACCGGACCCGAATTTTTTATAAGGCACATTGGATTGAGAATTTGCGTTACAAATTAGGCAGACGTTAGCATCCCATTTTGGAACGCGAATTTGGTTTGAAATTCAATCTATTCAGACTTTTGAAGTCCGACGGAAAGGGTTCTTTAATGTTTTGATAATTTAATTTTATGTATGCTTTAATATATACATATTTTTTAAACATATGTTATATATATATCATATGCGAAATGAAAGGTGGGCCATAGAATTTAGTTTTAATTTTATTTTTTTTAAAAGAGGGTTTATTATAATATGTTTTATATGTTCCGGCATATAAAAATAAAAAGGTCGAAAAATCTTGGTAGTTTTTTTATAGACAGTACGTAAATTTTTTATTACATAGCAGTGTGTAAAAAGTGAAAAACTAAGTGTAACTTTTTAAGTGTGTATGCACAGCAGTGCGAAAGGGAAAAACACAGCAGAGTGTTTTAGAGACAGAGTATGTTTGTTTTGAACAGACAGTGAGTTGGTTTTATGCACTGCGTTTTGTAGCAGTCATAATTTTGTAATCCCTCTCGGTGAGGAAGTAGTGTAATAGTTTTTTTTGAGTTATTGTTTGTTTTCAAAGTATTGAAACTCTGTCTCCTGTCAAAGAAATTTTTATTTTCTCTGTGTTAGAGGAAGGGAGATTTATTCTCCATTCATTGTTCTGGAATTTTTCAATATTCCAACATGTGCAAGAACAACAGATGTTGTGGTTCCATCCCAGCTAAATCATTTGTCTTTGCCGCAGCTTGCCTTACCAACTTGGCCCCAATATTTTCAACTGGGTCCTCTAATTCAACCAATAAAAAGGCCAAAACCATAGCATTGAGATACATTTCATTACACTGTCAATAACAATAAAATTTGACTCAGCCATAACCCTTTCCTTTTATTGTTGTGAAAATCTTTATGAATTACTCTAATGTGGCTAGTCCATAGGCCAAGTAGACCATTGGGTAACAAATATGTTTCCTTTCACCTTTGAGTTTTCAAATTATGCCTACCAAATCTAAGACATTTAAGAGGGGGAACTAATACAACGTTAAAAAGAAAACGAGAGCACACATCTACAAATTACCTCCTTAGCTATTGTCACACCATCATTAACTATTTTTGGAGAACCATGCTTGCTCTCCAAGACAACATTTTTCCCTTCGCCCCAAGGGTGACTCCAACAAGATCAGCAAGTTTGTTCACACCGCCTACAAGACAAATTGACAATGCTTTCGGTAAGTGTGCAATTGAATGCCAGACCATATGCCAAAACAAACCTCCATGAAAAATTAAAATAACACATTAAAATTGAATATAAGTGGACAAGGAAAGATCCACCGCAGTGAAGTTTCACGTGCAAGTGACCTTCCTTTAAACATAATTTTTTCTCTGACCTGCAATTTTTTTGTCACTGAGCCATCCTTGTTGAAGTACAACTCATTTTCCATAGCTCTTGTATTAACTACCTTCTCTCTGTCGCGTAATCTTAGAGTCCCTCTTCTGCTTGAGCGATTAAAGGAAATGGGTGAAAAAACTGAAAGAGAAGACAATTGTCTGCCATAATTATCAAACATTGCACCCAACTTCTTCCCCTTTCCATTGTTGCCCAATGAGGTAGATGTGGCAATTGTTGTCATATTTCCCAAAGCAGAGGCCATCTTCTCTTATGCTGAATATAGAATTACAAGATCTTCATATTAGTATGAACCTTAAAAAACATGACTCCCATTGCTAAAAACCACTTTTAAGTTGTAACAGGCAAACTAAACAACTATCACAACTTTTGGCAACTTATGGAGCATTAAGAGAGAAACAACCAAAGATAAATACAACCACAATCCTCATTTTAATGAGACCGGACTATATATTTGCATTAAGATAATAGAAAGAAATCACGACTATATTAAGGCCAACACAAAACAATCTTTAACCGGTGTCTCTCGCGGCCTTCAGGTTGCCATGCTAGAGGTTGCATATTTTTAATTTAAATTCTTGACCTCTCGTGCCCATCTATGAATGCATCCAATGGGATATCTACATCAAATTCTCCTTTATATCCCCAAAAACAAATTCCCTACTACAAGAGGATTTGTACCTGCACTGCCAAGTCAATCAAAATCCATCATTATCTATACAATAAATACAAGTAATTGATGTAGTATTTTTTACTCTAAGATGCATTATTATGATAATGTTAGAACATATGTTGAAAATGTCAAAACATACCTGAATAAGCTCCTCTTTGTTTCAAGAACAATTTATTGGAGTCGCATGAACTTGGAACAAGCCTCCCACGATCTGAAAGAGTAGCAACTAAGTCAACAGTGACTTTTTTGTTGCTACACTGGATCGAGGGAGGTTTGATCCAAGATTAAATCGCTCCAATAAATTATTCTCTACTAAACAGGGCCAACCACGTGAAGGTGGAAGCTCTTATGGCCCCTCCCCCCACCCTCACATCACTCTCAATTCCCCAATACCCAATCTATATTTCATTTTTTACTTTCATGAGCATAAAAAAAAAATATTCAATAACTAATAAAAAAAAATTCAACAAAAAGTACGCAAGGAAACATTGCAATTAATGCTTGACATAAAAATAGTATGATAAATGAGTTTTTTATATAACGCAAAAAGCGTTCCAAGTATGGTAACGTTTGTCTTATAATAATACAATATTTTACATTATCGAATTTTCTTTTTCTTCTTCCTATTTTTAAAGCTCCTAATTACATCATCAATATCATCATGCTCTTCTCCTGTTTCGTGCCTTTCGACCTGCACTGCTGACCTAGTTGCGTAGTCACGATGTCTGGTCTCAATTCCCCAATACCCAATCTATATTTCATTTTTTACTTTCATGAGCATAAAAAAAAATATTCAATAACTAATAAAAAAACAATTCAACAAAAGTACGCAAGGAAACATTGCAATTAATGCTTGACATAAAAATAGTATGATAAATGAGTTTTTTATATAACGCAAAAAACGTTCCAAGTATGGTAATGTTTGTCTTATAATAATACAATATTTTACATTATAAAATTTTCTTTTTCTTCTTCCTATTTCTAAAGCTCCTAATTACATCATCAATATCATCATGCTCTACTCCTGTTTCATGCCTTTCGACCCGCACTGCTGACCTAGTTGCGTAGTCACGATGTCTGGTCTCATCCAGTGACGGGGCATCGCCTACAAAAACAGATAATATTAAATTTTAATTGTCAGTTTTTAAATATCATTGAACTAGTTCGGTAATATTAATTAAAAAAATTGCAATGAGATTATTTACCTGGTGCACCAGTTGTCGTCGTTGGGACTGTTGCCCTGTCTTCCTCTCTGGTGGTAAGATCTTCAAGGGAAACATTCTCTGTCATTTAAACAAAAAACGTTATAAGGACAACCATCAAGGTATAATTAGAAAAAATTATAAGTGGAAATTAATTACCATCATGACCCTCACTGATAGTAGCATTGTCGGCCTAGTCCCCACTACAATGATCAGGTTGCACGTGAGGATCATCTACATCTGGCTCTAAAACTGGGTTATTTGCCTCGTCGGTAGTGCTGCTCCCTTGATTTAAACAAAGTTTTTAGACATTAAATTTATGGACGAAAACAAACATATTGAAAGGTTAATGTTTTACCTTATCAGGCATTCTGGATCTTGGGACCTGCCCCAAGCTTCTGCGACGTTCAACTATGGCTTGATAGCCGAAATGGAAAGTGATATTTTTATCTTCCTCTGTAGTTTTTGTTCCGAAGTCATCACCCTACATTACATATGATTGTGTATTTTTAATCATATTTTATAGGATTACAAAAACGTTGGAAGTCGATACAATTAATTATAATATGTTTAGCTACTTAATTACAATTCTTGCGGCTAATTTCAAGTAGCTGCCCTGGCCTAGCTTGTGATGGCCCTTTTTTTCAATCCTAGCTTTGGTTTCCTTCGAGGTGTCAGGCAACCTAGCATCAAAAGATTGAAGTCAGATATGACGTAGCACACTTTTATTTTAGACATAGAGAAAATTAAAGCTATTGAATTAAAGTTGTAATTTACCTTGCGGGTCCAATTGGCATTTTTCCTTCTTTCTTTGCCCTTTTCTCTTTTCCGTCATGGATGAGTGCTCTCCACTCACTCTCTGGAACTGCGAGAGGACACTCATATCTAGGGTTAAATTGCAATTGCGTTCTATAGGTGTCCCTGGTATATTTCAAATATTTGCCGGCTACTCGAGCCACCGTTGTTCTGTCAAATGTGTCGACCCCAAAAAGGGCTTCTAGATAATCTAGAAGTTCTTTTTTCAGGTTGGAATTCTAGGAATTCCACCCTGTGCGTATGGTTGGGCCAAAAATTACCAACGCATGGCTCTCCAAAAACTTGTAGAACTCATTGTTTCCTACACAGAAAAAAATATATTATCATTAATTTAAAAATAAAAATCATGATAAATATGTTTTAGATAAAGTACATGAAATAGTTAAAATATTAAAATTTACCTGGGATTTGTACGTGCTTTATAGGGACACCTTCATCGTTCACCAAAAACATGCCATTAATGGTCCCTGTGGAGCTGACACGTGTAGCTCCAGGAAACGCAATAATGTAGTTGGCCATATCAGCCTCATCATTGCCAACACGTTCAGCAGTTGGCTGGGTGTCAGCTTGGGCAGGGTGTGTTTCTTGGCTAGCACCTAAAGGAGTAGAAGGTGTACGAGAGGGTTGTTGGGTAATCTCTTGCCCTTGTGTCCCACTACCACCAACACCGGGTTCAGCAAGTGCCAGAAAATGCTACATACAAAAGAACTTTTTGTTAGTTTAGTCAATGTAAAAATTAAAAATCAAACTATCACAAGTCATCTCATGCAGAACAAAAAAAATATCCTTTTGAATTTTTATTATTACCTGATATCTTTCTAGCTGCCTCATAAGATGTTGTATCCTCTCTTCTGTTTCAGGTGTTTGAGGCGCGTCTATCAAAGTATTAAATTTCGACCTTGCATCTCGTGCCTTTTTTTGCAACAAGAACACTGGAGATAGGGATGAAGAAAGCTCTTCCTCAAAGAGGGAATCATCAGGCGTACCATGGCTAGGTGTCTGCATATTTTAACAAAATTAATATTATTTCAATTATGTAAATAACTAAAATACCTAAAGATAGAGCAATGCTGGCACTTTACATGTTCTTCCGCTGGCCTCTTTCCGCGATCATCCCGTCTCGGGGTTGTTCCTGCACTGCTCTGATCAGTATGCCACATTGCAATAAAATTATAAATGTAAAAACTTGAAAACAATATCTAACTTGAAAACACAAAATGAAAACTGAAATAATTTTTAATAAGACACCGGAAGACAGAGTTAGAGTTTCAAATATGCCTTGCATTGAATTCAGTCCTGGAAACATGTCATTGCACATTAAGGCACCCAAACAAGAGATGAGTTAACAATGAAGACCTTATTGAATATATTGTTGGAGCAACTTCTAGTAAACTTGTTGTGAAGACCTTGAGGATATTTTTGGAGCAACATTGTTGAAGCTGATGGTATAGCATTGTTGGAGACGATCTTGAAGGGCCTTGAAGTGAAGCTTTTGGAGAAACTATTGAAAAATCCTTAGAGCATTTAAGTAAGGAACTTTCTATCTTCCATCACCTTTTTCCTTTCAATATCCTTTAAACAATTTTGTTGATATTTAATGTTTGAAATCACATTATAATTCCTTGATTATATGTGTTTGGGGACTTTCCCTTTGAAATTACCCAAAAATACCCTGGCAATTTTATCTTCAGGATGCATGTCTGACCCTATTGTTCAATATTTTGATCGATAGTAGTAAACATAGAGAGTTAGGGGGCTCTTGACTTGGTTTGGTTGGGCCATTATATCCCTAACATCTACTAGGGAGAACCCCCCTTGAGTTGGAGGAGAGCTAGCCCGAAGTGAAAAGAGGTTGGTGAGGTGACAATGGGACTATTGAATTACACATGGTATCACACTTTAGCTTTAGGACTTTATCTTGAGAAGTGCGAGATTTTGCTATATCAATTCTCAAATTGTTTACAACACTATTGTTAAGAACTAATAAGAAGTGAAGTTGAGGGGTTTTTGGGTATAAGAAACAATACCATTTAAAAACTAGGGTTCTCAGTCCTTGGCATTCCTTCACCTGGGCCTAGGGGCACACTAGAATAATTTCACACTAAATCATGCAAACTTAAAAGTAACTTAACAGATCCATAAAGTAATAATAATCATAATTCCTAATTCCCTATTGTACGATATGATGCAAATTATTCAAACATGAAGCAATGAGGACATGCAATGTCTGAATTTCAAGATTGATGAACCAATACAAGAAGTTAGAAACTACAACTTTGATTCAATACTTTGTGTCCTAACTCCAGGAAGGAATCTAGTTTGTAGTACAGAACATGCATCGTGTATTATCAATTCTTAATTGACAACAACTAAAGGACATCTACCTCATCAATTCCTTCCCATTTTGTGTTTTTATGTTATATTCCTTATAAAAGTGTCAAATTTCTCTCAAAGTAAGCAATCACTAAATAAAATAAAAAATAGTTGAGATATGATTGAGAAATGGTCATTTATTTCTTGAAAGGATCTTCACGATTTCTTTTGTTGTTTTTCATCTCAAGAAACAAGAAATGACCTAAGAAACTATCGTGATGTAATATAAGAAACAACACGGTGCAATGGCCATTTTCAAAGCCAAATGATGTCCATTGAGGACATGGCCTTTATTTGGTTCCTGCTTCATAGGAGTTTCGGGTAGAAATGGAACTTTGTTGTACCATTTCCAGTAGTAAAAAGGGAAAACCTTCTTTTTCCATGGGAAATAATTTACCTTTCCTTTTTCAAGATAATCTAAATCACAAAAAATATGAACTACACTGCACACATTCTTGGATAATGTGAAAGTGGAAAAGGAATACCCTACACAAGTGATGCACACATGTACATTTGAACACTAATAGATTTTTGTAGTTGAAATGCAATGCTTGTTTTCATTTAAATGTAGGGTTTCTAAAGCAGGGAGAAATAATGGCTGCCAAATTAATAAGTGTTTCTTTGGGAAAAATTTAAATCTTGTATTGGGTGATGAAGATAATAGAGGGTATTGAATTTTGATTCTTGACATTGTGTTTAACTTGAATAACTCAAATGATTATAAATATCAGTGGATGAGTTCTTTTTTTCAAGTATGTCACTCAAAAATCTTATGTCAAAGCATTGTATGATGGCTAGCATTTGCTTGTTTCCCTTTCTTCAATTCAATGTAAAAAGTATATTAATATATTGGAGCACGAATGATAACTACAATTGTTTGCTCTGCAGTATATCCAGCCCCAAGATTATGAAATTTTTTCTCAAGTGGAGCTATTGGTTATTTATGAAGCAGCTGCAATTCCATTGCCTATTGTAAAGGCTCTGCTCGGGCCATATTTAGTGTTTCTGTGCTCTACTGTAAATGGGTAATAATTATAAATGAGCCAACCAAAATCACAGATTTTGTAACCATTCGGTTTCCATGGATAGTGATGATGATATTAACCCTATATATCAGTGACCTATATCTATATGAGAATGATCTCAACATTGACCTTTATATGGTTGTATGGATGTGACCTTTGGTATGTCATCAGAAAATCCCCAAATCTGGAGAACTAAAGCTCATCACTTTCGATCTGGAGTACTACCCTTGTGATAAAGTTGATGAATTTCGATCTCCCATTCTCTACCACTTTTCACTTCACCTTCAATATAGATCAGACCAAGGGCAATTCGTTACTGGGTGTTGAGATGGATGAGTTTGTCGAACTAAAATCCATAGCTTAAACTTCATGAAACTAGTGGAGTCAAATTCATGCAAGCACAAACACATCTTACACATCCTCTTTGAAACTCATCCGAAAGAACATTGGAAGACATCTAGAGAGAACCTTATAGCCTAACACAATCCAATGGAATTGACCAAAAAAACCCAAATAGAGTCAACCCTACTATAGGAGGAAGGGCCTGCAGTAAGAACTTACCATTTTGCAAGAGCTGAGGGTGAATGCTGTTCTGCAAGAGCCGAGGGCGAACGTTGGCTCGCAAGTGCCGAGGGCAAATGATGTTCTTCAAGAGTCGAGGGCGAATGCGTTCGTTAAAGAGCCGAGGGAAACGTCGAGGGAAAATCTTGTTCGGCAAGCAGCCGAGGGCCGCCGTTGTCTTCACAAGAGCCGAGGGTGAACGCGGAGGGAGAACGTGTATAATGTTGTTTCGCAAAGAGCTGAGGGTGAATGATGTTCTGCAAGAGCTGAGGGTGAATGCTAAGGGCGAATGCTGTTATGCAAGAGCTGAGGGTGAATGCTCAGGGCGAATGCTATTCTGCAAGAGATGAGGGCGAATGTTGAGGGCGAATGCTGTTCTGCAAGAGCTAAGGGCGAATTCTAAGGGAAAATGTTGTTCTACAAGAGCTGAGGGCAAATGTTGAGGGCGAATGATGTTCTGCAAGAGTTGAGGGTGAATTCTATTCTGCAAGAGTTGAGGGCGAATGCGTGCTTGATATCAGACATTAATGTAGTTTTTAATAAAATCATTTTTATGTAGCGCGCATATAAGTGTCGTTATACCAATGGCGGCCAAAGTGTCTCTATTGCGACGGATGCCTCCAAACGTCGCAACTGCGACACTTAGACATTGTGTCACACTTGTGACGTTTGGAGGCAGCCATCGCAATAGTGACGTTTTGGGGCATAGTGTCGCAATTGAGATGGCTTCCTCCAAACGTCGCAATTGCGACACTTTGTCTAAGTGTCGGTATTGCGACACTTTTCTCTAAACGTCGGTATAGCGACGGTTTCGGGTGGGATTGAAAAAATTTGGGGAAATTTCAGACATTTGGTCAAAAGCGTCGAAACCAAGTGTCAGAATTTCCCCCAAATGTACTAGTGCTACTTTTCAGGAATGGATAATCTGCACTTTAATCATTGTTTTTCCTGTTGAGCTGGATGTGTCAAACTCATTTTGAGTAATGAGTCTCTGCTAAGATGGCGCACTAACAGGCTGGCCGCTAGAGGTCTTGATATGGTTGGTGTGCTATTCGAAGGATCAAAAATCTTCAAAAGGCCTCCCGCTATGAAACAGGGTAGTTTAGGCAGTTTTGTAGCGAGTTTTTGTAGCATATGAAATCCTGCCTTTTCACCTATCTCCTTGCCACCTTTGATGGTCAAAAAGCTTTACTATGCCAAAACATCTTGAAAAAAATCAATTTCACTCCTTAATACTTGAAAAAGCTGAATTCCAAAGAAAAATTTCACCTTCATAATTTTCGTAGCATTTTTCTTACTTCAAGCCTGAAGCATGCTACGAAACTGTCTAAAAAACCAAAATTTGTTGTTTTTGTAACTTTCTTGAAAAATTGATCTCCAGAGGAAAAATTTAGGTTCTCTACAAGTTAGGAACCTCATTAAACTTGTTTCAGCTTAATTTTTCACTCTTTAGGAGTTTCTTCTTCATTTATAATTAATTGGCTTATGGGTCCTTCAACCACTCTCATCTTCAGCCCTTTCTTCTCCATCTCAACTTGGATCAAATCCAGCTGCTCCTGAAGGTCTTCCACTTGATATTTTAATGCTCTATTTCTAGATTGAAAGTGTAATTTCAACTTCCTAATATGGTTGACCTCCCCTCTCAATGGATGAGTCCATTTCATCAACATTTCAGCATTTTCCAAATATTTTGAAACAATTGAGACTTTCTCATCCCCTATTTTCCTCACCTGTTCAAATTGAACCTTCTCAGATCTGTGCTTATTTTCCTCTAGCTTCGAATCTAATATATCTTCACCTACTTCCTTCAACTTCTCTTTGAGGGATTCTATTTCTGATTTTTCAGTTATTTTCTCTTTTCCATTTCTCTACCTGATAACCACTTCTTCCTTTGCTGATCGAGAAAAATATATGATGCTTATTAACTGAGAAAATTCATTGATTTTCTCTGTATTTTTTTCTCCATGGCCTTCTTTGCATGTATGGTCATTGGCTTCCTTAGCTGAAATATAAAACCAAGATCATCATCTGCAAAGGCTAGTTTCTTAGCAGTCTTACCCTTCTTTAGTTTTCTTCCACTATCTTCAATGTCTTCAGCTTGCACTATTGGTGAATCTTCAATGTCAATTTCATGACGGATATCCTATAGATTTCCTTTAACCAATGTCTGGCTTCTAGTGACCCTCTTGTTTCCTTGTTTACTAACTTTATCTTTCTATTTTATAGGTGTTGCTTGAGGGGTGCCAGTCTCTTGCAAAGGTTCTGCTCCTATGTCCATTTGTTTTGCAGGGGGTGATCTTTTTTCTTTTTCAACTTCTTCTGCCACAATTGGTGATGCATTAGTTCTAGGTTTTGAGGTTTTCTTAGGAGTGACCACATCAATTTCATAACCACTCATAAACAAGAAAGAAATCCAATCTCTGTCTAACCTTCTCAATTCTTCCAACACTAAAATATTTATTAGACCATGATGAAAAAGAGATGTCTCATTTCCTTCTATCTTTATTTGAACCTTATCTAACAGTTTCCCTAAACTTCTGTATAAATAGAAAGGTAAGTCAAGTGATCTCTTACCTACAAAATGCAGAAGAAGTCTGAGATGGTATGAGTAGACCATGTGAAATCTTCCTTAACAGGTAAAATGTTTTTGAATGACCATCAACAGTTTTGCATAATTCTCCTTCATAAAACTCCTAGGGATAGCATTGGTAAAATAAACTTCACTGTGTTCTTGCTTGAGAAACTCTTTACAATCCTACATTGTGAATTTAGTACTTTTAAACCACTCTCAACACCTATAGGGATTCCTGTAGCTAATTACATGCTCTCTGGAATCACTGTAATATTCATAATTTCAAATTTTTATGTTGTTCCTGTGAAGTTGGTGGAAAAATCCTTTGAAACTTGTGAATGAAAACCCTGCAACATCTGGCAGAATTGCAAGCAGTCAATCCTTTTGAAAACCTACATAGCAGAAGGGTCTTCATTGAGTAATTTCAAATCCATGGTCTCATACCTGTGACAATGGCCACCCTTGTTCGTTTTCTTTCTTGCAACCATGGATGCTTTATAGTCTTCACTGCTTCGCTTGTTGATGAAACCTGCAGAATTTGAAGTTGACAACAACCTGCTTGGCTCGATGAAGTAGCTCTCCAGGGATCAACTCACATGCAAGGATAAAACACAATATGACAAAAGGATATTTGAGGTGAGGTTTAAAATTTTAACTGACAGCTCGGGTTTCAATCATAGCACATGCAAGCAAAAAGGATCATGATGACATCAAACACAGCTATGTACGTTTGAATTTTACCATAAAAACCTTGAATGATCTCAACCTTTACTACTCTAATTAAAAACTGACACCTCATACAACTCTAACAAACCAGGTTAGAAGACACAATTTCTTAGCAAAAATAGTTAGGCTTATTACAGATTCGCTATGAAATTATTAGGTAGTTTCATAGCGAAATTTGTGAATTTCCTGTGTAAATTGCTATGAAAATATGAAAAACTAGCAAGTGTGCACTTTTGAGTTTAAATGTGTGGGGAATGACAACTGACATGATATTATACTGATTTGAATGAAATGACATGAATGGAGGTGAACGCAAAACTTAGGATAGTCTTAAAAATGTAAGAACTTTCCTATATCACATTGAAATGGCTTAGGAGACCTTATCCATTTGGTGAATGACCTGCATGAACCTATCAAGAAAAGTTTCACAACTTAATGAGTGATAATAGTGGCTCCACTTGGGATGGTGTGCCCTTGTGGTACACCAAAGAAGCTTTAGTTCCAGTGCTATCCATATTTTTGGAAATAAACTTCTAAAATTTTCCAAGCCTTATTCAAACTCTTATGGCCTTCTCCTCTGGCTCAAGTTTGATGTTCAACCTGTCTTTATTAGCAGAAAGCATAATAAAATAGAATATATACAATGGAGTGAAAATTCAATAAAATTTTAAGAGGAATAGTGCTTTAGAAACCTGCCATTGACAGTTCCTCCAACACAAATTTGTCGATCCATCTCCTAAAGTAGATAAGTGTTGTTTCCATGGTATGCAGCTACTATGAATGGTCCCTTCTAGATGTGTGAACTGCTTAGAAAATATGTTGATGGCTATTAAGAATAAATTTTAGGGCATCCTCCGGTGGTTAGAAAATTCTAGGAAATTAATCCTGAGCTCTCCACCAAATACCCAGAATAACCCACGAAGGAATTGGCCAATGGTAAACCTTGAAATTTCGGCCCTATTTTCCCTCATTGGCATTGTTGTTGGGTAATTCAACTCACTTGTCAATATTTATACTGGGTAATTCGACCCACATTTCAATCTTGCTGCAAAAATACCCTAAGATGGCTGAAATCACCAACAAAACACTTCCACGAACTCCTCAAGTTCCAGCCCCAAATTCCCTTCTCTCCTCAACACCCAAGTGTTACTCCACCAAGGACTACATAGTGCCTGCGCTGTTACTGCTGGAACCTCCCTAAAAATCACATTCCTTGCTCATGGATTGAACTATGATAGCTGACACTCCCTCCTTGGGTTGGCACTTGAATTCCACCGAAGCAAGGGTTTATATTTCCACTCGGAACACTCTTGTGCTAAACAACACTTGTAGACTTGGATTTAGCTCAAGCATGCCAGTCTAAGGCAATTCTCAAATGATCACGAATGCCAAAAATGAGTGCCTTTCCTTCCTTTTTTCAAAGAGCCTCCAAACATTCCCATATGGTCCCAACTCGATTTCCCCACACCAAACTTGCTCCAATAAGTGTGTATTTCTTCATGTGGTTTGAAATTATCTATGGGTGGCACCCATATTCCATTAGGGGATTGATGTTATCGTTATTTCTCTAATTTTTGGGTCTCCATTTATTCTCAAAATTTATGTGGGACCTCTAAACCCACATATCCTAAGTGAAAACATGAAATAATACAAAATTGGCCAAAATTTATATTTCACTTAGCAATAATGCTAAGTGGGAATATCAGAATCCTCCCCTCCATTATGTTGCTTTTACTCAAGAAACTGAAACGAAGGATGTTGAAGTATCTGCTCCCCCTCCCAAGTGGCATCCTCATCGGTAGGTTCCTCTACCTGATAAAAACTTCCTTGATAACCTTGTTCCACAAATGCCTCTCCTGGGTGTCCAAAATAGCCTCTTGCTCCAGAATTAAGTTCTCCTCGTCATCCATAGGGGGTAGATTTGTAGCCGATGTCACCTTCTTCCCTAGTTCATTTTTCAAGAAAGACACATGAAAAATGTTTTGCATTCGAATCCTCAAGGGTAGCTCCAGCTCATATTCTACCTACCCAAATCTCTGAGTGACTCGATACGACCCATAGAAGCGAGGCATGAGCTTCTTAGCCCCCTAATGCTTGAGTGATGACTGCTTATATGAATTAATCCTTAAGAATACCAAATCCCCAACCTCAAATTGTCTCAACTCTACCCTTGTCTGCATAGAGCTTCTGTTGGTTCTACGCAGTCTGCATTTATCTTTGAGAGCCCGCAAGATGTCTTGGATCTCCTATATCCAATCCTTGGACCTATGGGCCTTGTTGTCTCCAAACATTGCGTTAGATAATATAATGCATCGTAACCATACAAAACTTGGAACTAAGACATACCTATGGACATGTGGTATGTGGTGTTGTAGTAGTACTCACCCAAGTGCAACCACTATATCCATGCCTGTTGATGGCTCACCACATAGTTACGCAAGTAGCCCTCCAACCACTTGTTAACTATATTTATCTTCCCATCAATCTGGGGGTGATAATTGTTGCTTGGAGTGAGATTTTTTCCCACTAAGTGAAACAACTCCTACCAAAATACCCCCATGAACTTCTTGTCTTGGTCACTAACAATGGTATTTGGAAAACTATGTAGCCAAAATACCTCCCTGAAAAATAATTTGGCCACCTGTGAGTTCATGTATTAGGATGAGATGGTGAAAAAATGTGCAAACTTTGTCAACGGATCCACCGCCACTTATATGCAGTCCTTGCCCAGTACTGTGGGTAACCCAGTAATAAAATCCATAGACACACTCTCTGATATCCCCTCAGGGATAGGAAGAGGTTGTAGCAACCCTGTAAGGTGTGACTTCTCACCCTTGTTCCTCTGGCATGTGTCACACTCTCTAACATGCCTCATAACGTCATCCTTATTGCCCCTCCATGAAAAACTCTCTTTGATAGCCCTGTATGTTTTGGTGAACATGTGATGCCCTTCTAGTGGCTATTCATTGGAAAATTTTCATATATTCTCCCTCAATTAGGAGTTGGGAACTAAATAAATCTAGTCCCTGAAGTATATCACCTTGTTCATCACCATGTACTGGTAATTTTCCACTACCCCATCAAGGACCTCACCTGAAAATTATTCCTTGGAGTACTCTACTAGTAAATGGACATTATCATCAATGAAAGAGTAGCCAACATCCTGGATAACATATCAACCACCATGTTGTGCTTCCCTTTGAAATACTCAATGTTAAAGTTACATGCCTGGAGCTTTCTCACCCACTTTTGTTGCCTCTCCTACAACTGCTTCTTATCTAGGAAAAATATAAGGTGGTTGTGGTCTATTTTGACCATGAAGCTGCTCCCCACCAATAACTGTCTGAATTTGGATGCACATGCATGATGTCTAGCATCTCCTTGTCATAGATGGAGTACAACCCCTCGTGGGGAAGTAGCTTCGGGCTCTAGAAATATATAGGGTGCCCCCCCTACATCAAAACTACTCCTACCCCATCTCCGAATGCATCACACTTAAGTACAAATTTTTGTGTGAAGTCTGGAAGTGCCAGCATTGGAAAACTGCTCATGACCTCCTTAAGGTGCTCAAAAGCCTCTTGTGTTGTATATGTCCACTAAAACCCCCCCTTCTTCGTCAGTTCGATGAGGGGAGTGAATAACTAGGAGGAGCCCTTCATGAACTTCCCGTAGTAGGTGAAAATGCCCACAAATACCCTCAACTCTGTCATATTTGGGGCTCTAGTCAATCCCATATAGCCCTAATATTCTCCTCATGGACCCTCACACCATCACTTAGACTATTTTCCGTAGACCTGTCACTCCTCCAGAATACAAAACACTCTCTCAAAATGTTGCAAGTGTTCCTCCCAGGTCTAGCTGTAATTCAAGATATGATCAAATAACACCAACACAAACTTCTACAACTATCCACAAAACACATGGTTCATGCAAGATTGGAAGGTGGTTGGTGCATTGGTTAGTCAGAAGGGCATAACCAATAGCTTGAAGTGCCTATAGTGGCACCTGAAAGTTGTCTTAGGGACATCCTAGTCCCTCACCCTAATATGGTGGTACCTTGAATGTAGGTCAATCTTCGAGAAGAACTTCACCCCCCTAAGCTCATTTATGCATGGGCATGGGGTAACGGTTCTTCATGGTATTCTTGTTAAGGGCCTGGTAGTCAATGCACATGTGTAGGGACCCATCCTTCTTCTTAACCATAAAAAATAATGAAGCAAAAGGGATGGATATAGGCCTGATGTTCTTAAGTGCCAACATTTTATGAATATCTCTCTCTATATCATCTGGTATGACTTGGGATGTCTGTAAGGGGTAGTGATCATGACCTATACCCCTGGCACCAACTCAATAGTATGCTAAAACCACTATTCAGGTGGTTGACCTGGTAGTATGTCTCCAAACACTATTGGGTACCTGTCCAAAATGGCCTATATCTCCAGGTGTGGTGGCTTGGGATGATCCCCATCCTTTGAAACCTTCAACTCCACAACCCACTCAATGTACCCATGTATTAGATCAACCTCCATCCTATAGGCTGAAAAAATCTGTGGAGGGTAAGAGTGCATATCCCGTAGCAAAACTGGTTTGCCATTCGGCCCTATGAAATCCATCTCCAACCTCCTCCAATCAGTAGTGACTCGGTCAATGAATAGAGCCAATGGAATCCCAAGACCACACTAGTGTTTGTTACTTCCACCACAAAAAGGTGATATGCCATGGAGTAGTTCCCCATGGTCACTGTCAAGGTAGAAACGTAGTGCGTGCACTGCATGTTTTTTTTCCCCAGGTATAAGAACCAAACATCCCTCAAACTCCTAGGTTGTGATGCCCCTCCTTTGAACCATATGTGCATCATTGAAATTATGGGTAGCCCCACTTTCCACCATAACTAATACACATTACCCCTACACAGTTCCCTTGATCCTCATGGTTAATAACTTAGGTACCCCACGTACAAATGCAAGGACCCATCCTAAATGTGCAAAGGGAGCTCCCCTAGCCGATGATGGTGGTGGTGGTCTCTTTCTGTGTGTACTGCGCTCCCATATCCACCCATGTCCAAATATGAATCATCTTTTGTGTCACTATCAACAAATACCTCAATGTGGTGGAAATTTCCTACTCCACATCTATAGCTTGGTGCCCATCACTCCTGACAGTTAAAACACAACTTCCTCCTTCAGAGGTCCCTTCACGTCTCCTAATCCATTTCTCCACACTCTTGCTTGGCTCTCGGTGGTGGATCCCTAGTGTCTCTTCCCCTCTGCTGGAAACCATGTCTTGGTGGTAGTGGTGCTCTAGGCCTGAGTAGGGCATCTTATAGATATTTGTCTCTCCATACTGTGTCCTACAAAGTAGTGGGCCTGTTGGACCTCACCAAGCCCCACAATGGATCTGTTAGCCCCTCTACAAACATGTAGATTCTCTTAGCCTCTGAAAAATCTGAAACCATCGCTAATAGCCTCAAAAACTCCGAAATGTATGCCTTAGTGATCTTAGTCTGCTTGAGCCTTTTTAATTCCCAAAAGTGCTCCTCCAGATATTTCCTCTCAAACTTCTCCAACACCCTCCTGGTGAATCCTCGTAACCGGTCACTCTGGCATGCCCCATCATGGTTAGCCCATTGAACCACTATTCATGAGATTACCCTTCCAGATGTAGCGTGGAAATTTTGATTGTCTCTCCCTCTGTCATCTGATTTAGATGGAAGTGGAATCCAACTTATCTACACACACTCTCACTGAGATCTTAGAAGATTCATCAAAAGTTGGGAGAAACAACCTCCCCACAGTATGCTACAAATTTTTCCCCTATGTGTAGTTTCCCCCACTTTTTCCGTTGGGCCTATTATTACCCTTCAACTGGAAAAAGTCCCTGAAAGTGACGATTTCCCTAAAATCGGGTCCATAGGACTAATGCTCTAAGAAATAGTCCCCTATAGGTATCTATTCCTACCCTTGCAGCCCACCAACTTTAGATATCAAGAACGTGGGAATAATGGATCTAGGTGGTGTGTTGGGAATATGAGGCATGTTGGGGTTAAGGAATGTGTGGTGTTCTGAAATAATGAAACCTTCACCCAATTGGAATTCCCCTTGAGCTCCCTTACACTTTTTGCTGCTACAATTTTAATGCCTTAGTTTCTCAATGCCCCTGGAAAGTTCTTGTATTGTCTTCAGAAAATACTAAGTAAACTCCTTCTCCTTACTACTTTTGTGTCCCTCATTATCTGCCATGTTTTTCTCCACAACATTCGGTTCAGTTATCAATGGATTTGAAGTGATCTATAACTACCTTTATCTACTCATGTACCTCTGTCTCTAGTAAGTCATGTTTTTCCTATCCTCTAGTGTCACAGACCGGTGCTGCTCCCACATGCTAAGACAAGTCTATGAGCTCTGACACCATTGTAATATTCTTAGGGAATTCTTAAAGTATTATACAAAGAATGCATAAACATAAAAATTACGAAAAACACACACATAAATTAGATCATGAATTTTCACCAAAAACTGCATTTCTGAGCCAGTTTGTTAAGAATAAATGAGGGTACAATGTGGTGTTGGGAAGTGTGCATCTAGGCTTTCCCAAGGTAAGCTAGCAAATCCCAAGTGAATAGTATGGAGTCCCCCTCAAATTTGTTGTTGCTCTCCCTTGGATCTGTGCTGAACTACCTAGAAAATATGTTGTTGGCTGTGAAGAATAGATGTTAGGGCCTCCTCTAGCGCTCATAAAATTTTGGGAAATTAACCTCGGTCTCTCCACCAAATACCAAAAATAACCCACGAAGGAATTGGCCAATGGTCGACCATGAATTTTTTGCCCTATTTTCCCTCAATGGCACTGTGATTGGGTAATTCGACCCACCTGTCAATCCTACTACAAAAAGTCCCCAAAATGGCTACAATCACCAAAAAAAAACTTCCTTAGACTCCTCCTCAAGTTTCATCCCCAAAGTCCCTTTTCTTCTCAACACCATAGTGTCACTCCCCCAAGGAATGCACAGTGACTACGCTGCTACTACTGAAACTTACCTCAAACTTTCATTCCTTGCTCCTAGATCAAACTAGAATAGACGAGACTCCCTCCTTGGGCTAGCACTCAGAGTCCAATAGATCAAGGGTTGATATTTCTGCTCGGAAACACTCTTGTGCTAAACAACACTTGCAGACTTGGCTTTAGCTCAAGTATTCTAGTCTAAGAAAATGATCAAATCATCCTGAATACCCAAAATGAGCGCCTTTCCTTCCTTTTCTCAAAGAGCCTCCAAAATGTCCCATGTGGGCCCAACTCCATTTCCCCCCACCAGAATTGCTCCATTGAGTGCGTATTTCCTCATGTGGGTCGCAATTCTCTATGGGTAGCCTCGCATGTTCCACTAAGGGCTCGATGTTCTCCTTATTTATATAATGTTTGGGCCTCCATTTATTCTCAAAATTTATGTGGGGCCTCTAAACCAACATCTCCTAAGTGCAGACATGAAATAAGACAAAATTGGCTAAAATTGATATTTCACTTAGCAATAATGCTAAGTGGGAATATCACACGGGGCTTCCAACCTTGGCCTTAGGGATTATTTCCTGCCAACAATGTTGGATGAAACTAGAAATGAACTTAAACCACAATTCCCATTTTCCACTTTATTTTTAATATATTTTTTTCCCTTTGAGAATGGAATATTATGAGAGGTTTTCTAGATCTCCCCCTAAATATATAGGATAATCTCTCCTTGTACCATTGTAGCACCTAGATTTTCCACAATATTTTCCTTTGGATTTAGGTGTAATTTACATGAAGTATATTTTTGGTGCTTTAGAAGCAATATGACAAGGAGAGGCTATTTTAAGAGTTATAGTAATGATATTTGAGGAAGTGAAAGAGACATTAATGAGAGATTGAATAATAATGTTGCAGATACCAATTATAATAACATTAAATGAAATTATTTCCTTTAGGATTTTTTAGTCCTTGATGGATACTATAGTTTCTAATTCATTGTTGGCAACATGTATGATCAGGGATAATTTTAAGGATGGAAAATTATCTTGAAGTTTAAAAAATTGGCGAATCTCACTAGTCCCTAATATGAAAACTATAAAATGTTTATTGATGTATTTGTAAAATTATTCAAATTTATAATGATATTATATACACTTTCTATATAATGTTGGCGATTTTTAATGTAAAATAATTTTATATTGTAAAATTTAGGCGAATCATTTTTATAAAAAAATGGAAATTGGCGAATCTTTTTTTTTAGAAAACCATGGAAAATTAGCCCACCTGCGAATATTAGCCCCTAAAATTTCCCATGTGTATGATACCCCAAATAAATATTAATTTAAATGGTCCTTTGAGATCAACAATGATCCTCCCCATGCCTATAAACCCTCAAATTATGGCCTTGATGGGTTTGTAATGGTTTGCATCCAATGTTAGGGAGGATAAGAGAGTGGGATTTGATCCACTTATGTGTGCACAAGTCACAATGTCATTTAGTATAATACCATTGGGTGAAATTTTTTGTTTTACCAATATTTTTGGCACCCCCCATGGAAACCTAAGGGGTTGAATACCAGTGGAAATAAAATTTGGACATTTATGAAAATACTTATTACTTACTAGTGGATCTAATCCATTTAGGCAACCTTGAAATATCAATAGTACATGAGTCCCGAAGAGGAAATATTAGTAGAAATCCCCATCTTGCTAGGAAATATTCTATCACTTTAGGATTGATACTTTTAAAATGTGAGAACCTATCCTTAGCTCACACATATATAAATTATTAAAATTGGTAGTAAAGAAAGGATTCCTTGAGCCTTGGATAAAGAGCTGCTATTGTTCTTATCTGAAAGATTGGAAATAAAATAATTTCCTCTAATTACAGGACCATTATGATTAGCCACATTTTATCCAAGTTGTATGGGCTTATTTTGAAAATGAAGATTAGCCTTTGGCTTGAAATCCATGGTAAAAGAGCTAAAGGCCAAGCTAGGTTTAGGAGATATTATTAAATCTGCATGGACGATGTTATTAATCTTAGTATACTTGTAGAGGAATGTCGTAATAATAAAACTGTCCTCTTTTTTTGTTTTCTTCACTTTAGAAATTTTTTTGACACCATTCCTAGAACAAAGCTATCGAAGAGGCTAGAAGAGATAATTGTTCCTCTTGAGTTGAGGGTTGTCATGGAAAGGATATATGGAAATGTTATTGAAAATCCTAGAACCACTAAGGGTTGGTCAAAATAAATGAAATGCAATATCAAAGTCAAGAAAGGGTGCCCCTTATCCTATATCATTTTTTTGCATATAGATTAATACACTAGAAGAGTGTTCGAAAGATTTAGGTTGTGCTGGTCCCACACTCGTATGGTCATAACACTTCTCCTTTATGCTGAAAATATTATACTTGTGGAAAGGAGCCATTAAAATCTTGGCAAGAAAATAAAATTTGTCCAATATTTCTTCTCTAAGATGGGTATGACTATTAATACCAAACAAAAAAAATTCATGAAAATTAAATCCAAAAATATCACCTATGATACCTTTATTTTTGACAACTCCTTGGAGGAAGTTCCTTCATACAAATATCTAGGAATCAACATCCCTAATAAGATCTATTGGAATTATAAAATTGACAAAATTATTAGTAGAGGTTGGAAAGCTTACTATGGGCTTGAAATTAACTCTAAGGCGGAGGATCTTTGGATTTGTGATAAAAAAAAATCCTCTTTGAGACTCTCGTCACCCTTTTTATTTTATATGGATGTGAGGTTTGGTTTTGCAGTATGCCTAGAGAGCCATGGAGGAATATTGAATAGAACCAAAAGAAATTTATAACCTATGACCTAAAAATTAAAGGAGATACCCCTACACTATCCTCCTAATTGAAGCAAGCCTTTCCCCCATTCAAAGCATGGCTATCACTAGGTATATTATGTATAAAAATAAGTTATACAACATGGAAGATAAGAGGTTTTATAAAATTAATCCTAAATCTAGCCAAACCTACACCCTTGGCTCAAGTGAGGGTGGCATAATGATTCCAATTATTAGTTGGACCGTTGGGGAATAAAAGAGAAGATAATCTTGTAGAATCAAGATAATATTACAAATACTATTACTTACAAATTTAAGTAGAAAATTGTTGGAAAATGCATAGTGGAAACTATTAAATATTATTTTCCTTTACCTTCATACTTGATTAATAACTTAATTATTCTTCTTATTTTATTTACTTATATGTTTTCATCAAAAAAATATCAATAATGAAACAAAAAAACAAAGGACACAAAAATTAGGCTCTAATATAGGGAAAAACCCTTCCAAGGGGAAACCCAAAAAAATCTTCTCTTCTTATAGAGTCTGCTTCAATTGAGACACAAAAAAAAAATCCTAAAACAATTCCTTCTCCAAGTACCAATGCATACCTCCAAAAAGTATTTTCCTGATTATGCACCAAGAAAATTCAACATGCAACTTCAAATTTCCAACCTCATTACTGCAACTTGTTTTTCTACTTCGATCTTGCATTTTGGCCTTGCACCTTCTATGGAACCCTAATTCCTACTCGTCCTGAGACCAGCCTAGATAAATATAGCTATTCCCAAGGTCAACGAGGTCATGGTAGGGTATTATTCCTTCTAGCTATAGTATTATTCACTTCGTCCTACTGCAACTCAAACTTGCAACTTCGACCTCTTTCTGTAGCACCAAAAACCCTAGAAAATTACACGAGTGAGAGAGATAGAGTCCAAAGAAAATATTTTTCCTTTCTTCTTGTATTGCCTCTTAGACCATCACTCTCCTATTCTACTTCTTCCATATAGATATCAAACTTCCTTGTTGTTAGATAGAACTTGTGGATGAGTGATCCCCAAATGAGGTCAAACTGCTCCTTTATATAGCCTTTGCAAGGGGTCAAATTCCCTCGTTTAGTCTAACTTGTACTTTTGGCGTTTCCAAGACTTTCTAGATGCAAAAATAATTCTGTTTATAATTAATTTTTTCTTAGAAGGGTATTATAAAGATGATGTTGGCTCATTTTACCCATGACAATAAATCTTAAGACCTAGCAAACCCTAGAAGCATGAAGAACACACTTTTACCCAGAATACCATCAATAAAGAGCATGGAACCCATCATTTAATAATAAGAAATTTTTCATTTATTCTCTTGTTTGTTACATAAGATACATATTGAAATTATTACAACAACAATTATGAATATCGAAAATAGTTACATTTTGAACACTCCCTCTTAACTAGGGAGGTATTCATAATTGTACAACATCATTCTCAAATTGAAGAGTTCTAATAAGAATATTATGATTGATAAGCCATATTGTAAGCATTGTTACTATGACCAACTAACTAGACAAGCCATATTTCATTTAAGAGAAATGTGTTGGGATACTTTACATTTGATACCACAAAACCTCTACAAGGAACATACCCCTTTCAGATCTTCGCAAGGTATGTCATTTTATTACTGTTCTTATCTTGGATCTCCATACCTAAGTCCTTAAATAATATCAATCCTCTTCGACCACTCTTATCTTGAATGTCTGTCCCATTCTCAAAAAAATTCGATACCTTCCCCCCCTTGGATTTTTTATCCTCAAGGAAACCACATATGCTTATCCAATCGTCTTCCATTCTCTATCCATCACCTAGAGAAGAGAATGCACATATGATGTCCAACATCAGTCCCTCTCAACTAGAGAGGATATCCCTATTCTCATTTAAAATTGAGAATATAACCTTGCTCCTTATTTTAAGGAGACTTCTTTTCTCCCTCTCAGTGTTGAGATTCAACAAGATGATGAGCTTAGTGAAAAGAGTCACCTTCACTAAGTGGGCCCGCAAGCTATTTTTGGTGCAAGTCTATTTTTAGACTATGTATATTTTTAGACATGGTGATCATATTTCAGAAGTTGTAGGATGCTATTTGTGGATGGTTGATCAAGTTGGAAAAATATATGAAATTCTATTTTTAGAATATTGGCCAAAGTCTATTTATAGATCGTCAATCAAAAAATAGAAGTGTTGATTATTATGAGCTCTTAATAATAATCCGACAATAAATATCAACTTATTTTCTTGGAGCACTTAATTTCAGTGTACATATTTGGAAAATCAGTGGGCTTAAGGAATTACGCAATTCCTAGGGTTTACTGGTGGTTCATGCATGGAGGACTCAATTAGAAATGTAGTGGCAAAGTTATGACAAAGTTGGAAGAGTAGTTCATGGAGTTGTATTCAGTTTAACTCAGTTAGACTCAGTTGAACTAGTTGTATCTAGTCTAACTGAATGATACACTAGTGAGAGTGGAGTGAATTAATTAATTAATTAATTCAAATATAATAACTCATTAATCAATTTAACAATACAACAGTTAACTACAGTGCATGTCAGTTCCAATGGAGACACAGTGGGGAGATAGGTGAAAGGGCAAGATGGACTATCTGTTTTGACTATAGTGATGCATTGATTGCACCACACACACATTGGAGTTGCCAATGAGGATTGCGCAATAAAGGAAAGGGTAATTCGAATTCATTCAGAGCTATTATTTAGCAGGGATTGCGTAGTGGAGGTAGGCTAGCAGGAGGGCAGATATTGGTGCATGGATTTACAGATTTCTTCTATGTTAGTGTGTGACGATTGATTGCACTGAGAGCTTGATCTACTAAGCTTTGTATGATATTGTTACATTATTTCCTTGATACATAATATATGATATTTGGGGTTTTTATCTTCAGGATTTCCTGTTAAACAACTGTGTTATGTGTGATTGTTTTTATTTATGCTTCACATGTGTCTGCAATTAATTTTCCGCAAAAGATTAATAGTGGAGTGATTCTATATTTTGCAAGAAGTTAAATATTGTGAGATCAGGGGAATATGGATGTATGCATGCTTAGTTTATACTAATTTCTACATGGTATTAGAGCAGTGTTAATTCTTGAATATTGAAATTGTGAAGAATTGTTGAGTTTGTGATGGTGGACAATTCGAATTTGCTACAGAAAAATCTTGGTGCAGAAGTTAAGTATACATTGAAATGTCTTTCAATGGGTTGCGATTGGAGTATGCCCTTGATGGGAGCTCGAATTACATAGCCTGGAAGTGTAGGATGGAGGTGGTGCTAGAGGATAATGGACTGAAGGAGTTCATCAATAGCGATGTTCCTAAGCCGGGATCTAGCGATGCTGCATTACTTGACGCATGGAAAAATAAGATAGCAAAGACAAGAAGAATTCTGTTGGAAGGTGTGAAGGACCATATTGTGTCCAACCTTCATGGGAAAGACACTCTATTCTTAATGTGGAAGGCTTTGACAGATTTTTTCCAAAGCAGAAGTGACCAGAGGAAGTTGGTGCTTAAAGACAAGATCAGGAAAATAAAAATGGAGAAGGGCGACAGTATTCCAAAATATTTCACAAAGTTTTTCCACTGTAGGGATGAACTGAGAAGTGTGGGGATTACTGTTGATGATGAAAACTTGGTGAGCTTGGCTCTCCTTGGGCTTCCGAAGAGTTGGCATAGCTACAAAGACTCTGTCAATGGATGGGAGAAATTTCCGGGATGGGAGGGACTTTGGTAGGATCTTGTGCAGGAGGAGATAAGGCGGGGTACCAGGGATGGCTCTTCATCGAAGAATGAAGATGAAGAGAATTGCGCTTTGGATGCCAAATCAAGGAAATGGAAAGGGAAGAAATTTCCTTCAAAATCCGAAGCTAAAGGAAAGAATCAGGATTTGTCCAAGGTGAAGTGTTTTCACTGTCACGAACATGGGCATTTTTCCACTAACTACCCACAGAAGAAGAAGAACAAGAAGGCTACTGGAGCTACAGCTGGAGAGGCCTTAGCCTCACAATTTGAACTTGATTTCTCTTTGATCGCATGCTTGGTTTCAAGCTATTTGGGATTGGTGTGGTATCTTGATAGTGGTGCTTCTTTCCATATGATGGGAGACAAGGAGTTGTTTAGTGACTTGGAGGAGAAGGACCTCCAGATGCATATAGAGATGGGTGATGATGGTCAATGCAATGCGACCGGCATTGGGACCATTACCTTTGAGAGGGAGTCCAGTAATCCATTCTTGTTGAAGGATGTTATGCATGTTCCAAGTCTAAAGAATAACTTGGTCTCGGTGGCAATGTTGGAAGACAAAGGTTATGATGTTGTTTTCAATGAGGGAAAAGCCTTCCTTCAACATAAAACAATGGGTCAAACCAAGAAGATAGGGGTTCGAATTAGGAATCTATACAAGCTGGAGGTAGATGGTTGCACTGCAATGGTGGGCAAAGTAGAAGAAGTGGTGAGTCAGGATGAGGGCGAATTATGGCACAGGAGATTGGGCCATCTTCACCATGGTGCCTTGAAGATTTTGTAGTAGATTTATACTGGACTTCATAAGGGTACTCTTGTGCAGTCAGATCAGTGCAAGGGATGTACTATGGGTAAGTTTGTGAAGACCACCTTTCATGAGAAGGAGAACTGTGCTTCGGTGATCCTTGAGAGAATTGAAACAGATGTGTGTGGACCTTTCTCGGTTGCTTCAACAGCAAAACACAGATATTATGTTATATTTGTTAATGAATATTCTCATAGATGCTAGATCTTCTTCATGCAGAAGAAGAGTGAAACATTATCAAAGTTCTGTGAGTTCAAAGCATTGGTGGAGAAGGAGTCGGGGAAGCAAGTGAAAGCTCTACAGAGCGATAATGGTGGTGAATACATCTCGGGAAAATTCAAAGACTTCTGTAGCAAAGAAGGAATTCGAAGAGAACTCATAGCACCTCATAACCCATATAAGAATGGGGTCATGGAGAGGAAGAATAGAACAATCGTGGGTGTTGCACAAGTGATGTTGCATGACCAGGGCCTACTGATGCACTTGTGGGCGGAAGCATGCAACACTGTGGTTTATGTGCAAAACCGTTGTACTCACAAAGTACTTGGCATGAGTACACCTGAAGAAGCTTTTATTGGTAAGAAGCTTGATATTTATCATTTGAAGATTTTTGGCTCATCTGTTTACATTCATGTGACAAAGGATGCCAGGAAGAAGCTGGAGCCGATTGCAAAAGTTGGGATATTTGTGGGGTACATAGAGACACCCCATAATTATCATGTGTATTTTTAAAACAGTCGGATGAATGTGGTGCGACAAGATATAAAATTCAATGAGGTGAAAGCCATGAAGTTGTTGCTTGAGAGGGAGCTACACTTGCATGCAGAGGAGGAACTTCTTGTTCCCAAAGATGAGCCTGTAGATGTGGGTCTGACCACGGGGAAGAGATTCGTAGATTGGAGAGTCACTCATGCGGGAACCAAGCGTCGGAGACAGAGAAGCTGACGTACCACGAAGGGCAAGGGGCGGAAACGATGCGGCACAAAATGTAGGAGTCCCCACATCACAGCACAAATAGAGACAGTCACCTAACCGATTTACTGGATACATGGCTCTTATGAGCAAGTGTATCATGACAGAGCCATCTTCTTTTGAAGAAGTAGTGTAGGAGCCCACATGGGTAGATGCCATGGTGGAGGAGTATGACTCCATTGTCAGAAACAGTGCTTGGGAGATTGTTCCAAGGCCGGTGGGAAAACCAGTTGTAGGATCAAGATGGATCTACAAGGTAAAGCAAGCCGATGATGGGAGCGTAGAGAAGTATAAGGAAAGTTTTTTTGCTGGAGGCTTCTCACAGATTGAGGGGATTGATTATGAAGAAACCTTTGAACCTGTTGCACGGTATTCTTCCATAAGGACCATCCTTGCTCTCTCAGCGCAGATGGGTTGGCACCTTCATTAGATGGATGTGAAGATTGCATTCCTTAATGGGATCATTGAGGAAGAGGTGTACATTGAGCATCCTGAAGGATTTGAGACCTTCAACAACGAGTCACATGTGTGCAAGCTCAAAAGAGCATTGTATGGGCTGAAGCAAGCATCATGTGCTTGGTACACATGGATCGAAAACTATTTCACTGGACTTGGCTTCACCAAGAGTGAGGCGGATGAAAACCTGTACCAAATTGTGGTGGAGGGTAAGCTTTTAATCATTGTTATTTATGTTGATGATTTAATACTAACAGGTGATGAGCAGTTGATACACTCATGCAAGGCAGATCTTGCAAAGGAGTTTTAGATGAAGGATTTGGGCCTCCTTCATTATTTCCTTGGATTGGAAATATGGCAGCGGGAAGGTGAACTGTTTGTGTCTCAAGGAACGTATGCCCGAGAGATACTGGAGAAGTTTCACATGCAAGGCTACAAGCCTATCGACACTTCTCTTCCAAGAAATTGGAGGAAAGAGGATGCTACATCAGTAGAGGTAGTGGATGCCATTGTTTATTGACAATTGGTAGGTTCGCTCATATATTTAGTTAATAAAAGATCAGACATATGCTATGCGGTGAACCAAATTTCTCAAGTGATGGTTAAGCCTACCAAGATATTTTGGAAGACAAAAAAGCATGTCCTAAGATATCTCAGGGGCACATCTGAGTATGGTTTATGGTACAGATAGACGGATGAGGTGAATTTGCATGGCTTCATGGATGTAGATTGGGCAGGTAGCCCAATAGACAGAAATAGCACATTAGGAGGGATTTTCAGTATCGAATCTACGATAGTTTCTTGGTATAGTAGGAAACAAAGATCTGTGGCACTCAGTTCAGTGGAAGCAGAATACATGGTAGCAATTCAAGCTACATGTGAGGCTATCTAGATGAGGAAGATCCTAGTTGGTTTGTTCGGTTCACATTTAGATCCTATAGTGATACATTGTGATAATCCAAGTTGCATTAAAATCTCTATTAATCCTGTGTTTCATGATAGATCTAAACATATTGATATCCGGTATCATCATATCAGAGATTTTGTGTAGCGGAAGATCATGTTGCTTTAGTACATTCCTACAGAGGATCGGGATGCAGATATTCTGACGAAGGCGCTCACCAGGAGAAAATTCGAATACCATAGAGGTAGGATCGAGGTGAATGATAATCCATATCTTGTTGAGAGGGAGTGTTGAGATTCAACAAGATGATGAGCTTAGTGAAAAGAGTCATCTTCACTAAGTGGGTCTGTAGGCTATTTTTGGCGCAAGTCTATTTTTAGACATGGTGATCATATTTCAAAAGTTGCATGATGCTATTTGTGAATGGTTGATCAAGTTGGAAAAATAGACGAAATTATATTTTTAGAATATTGGGTGAAGTTTATTTATAGATCATTGATCTAAAAATAGAAATGTCGATTATTATTAGCTCTTAATAATAATCCAACAATAAACAACAACTTATTCTATTGGAGCACTTAATTTCAGTATACAGATTTGGAAAATCAATGGGCTAAAGGAATTACGCAATTCCTAGGGTTTAATGGTGGTTCATGCATGGAGGACTCAGTTATAATTGAAGTGGAAAAGTTATGTCAGAGTTGGAAGAGTAGTTCATGGAGTTGTATTCAGTTTAACTCAGTTAGACTCAGTTGAGCTAGTTGTATCTAGTCTAACTGAATGATACACTAGTGAGAGTGGAGTGAATTAATTAGTTAATTAATTCAAAAATAATAACTCATTAATCAACTGAACAGTACAGCAATTAACTACAGTGCATGTCAGTTCCAGTGGAGACCCAGTGGAGAGAGTCTCCACTGGAGACATATGTGAAAGGGTAAGATGGACTATCTGTTGTGACTATAGTGATGCATTGTACCACACACACATTGGAGTTGCCAATGAGGATTGCATAGTCAAGTCAAGGGTAATTCAAATTCATTCATAGCTATTCTTCAACGGGGATTGCGTAGTGGAGGCAGGCTAGCAGGAGGGCAGAGATCGGTGCATGGATTTGCAAATTTCTTCTATGTTAGTGTGTGACAATTGATTGTATTGAGAGCTTGACGTACTAAGCTTTGTATGATATTGTTACATGATTTCCATGATACATAATATATGATAGTTGGGGTTTTTAGCTTCAGGCTTTCCCATTAAACAACTATGTTATGTGCGATTGTTTTTATTTATGCTTCACATGTGTTTGCAATTAATTTTCCTTAAAATATTAACAGTGGAATGATTTTGTATTTTGCAAGAAGTTAAATATTGTGAGATCAGGGGAATCTAGATGTATGCATGCTTAGTGTATACTAATTTCTACACTCAGATATATAGAAGTTTCCTGACTTCCTTTCTATTTGGGAAGTCAACACCATAAGGATTATATTTTTTCTTCATGAGAGTACCAACTACTTGATATTCATAGCTACATGGAATATCCTTCTTTCTTTTGCATCTATTGCATTGAGCTTGCTTCCTTTCAAGGTATCATGGAGCCATATTCACTCTTAAATCTTGATCTAGGTCATATTTCTTGGTCATCACTTTCATCTCTGACAACATATATGAAGGCATTCCATTGAGGCTTTCCAAACTTCAATGTGATCATAAATTATTCATGAAAGTAATCTTATTTGACCTTCAGGTTATCTTCTCGCATTGCTACCTTTTAATCCTAAGATGAACACATCATTAATTCACAGTTTCCAGGTACCAATCTCTTGAACACAAACCTATCCTTCAAAGGTGTAGATTCCTGAGATAACCTAGATTGATATTTCTCAACACATCCAATACACTATATATATATATATATATATATATATATATATATATATATATATATACCTCAACTCCTCCATTTACTCTTCGAAATCTGCGTGTTAAGATTTTGTCAAAATTCTTCATACATCAGTGATGGGATACTTCTATAGTTATTCATATTGTTGTTGGGGATTTCCGGAAATTCTACACAAATTCTACACAATTCTAATATGGAAATCTCCAACAACAATTCTTCATATATTTCCATCCATACAGTTGAACTTTACTCAATTTTCATCATGTATTCCTACAACATTCGTCTAGGCAGTAAAATAATATGTTAATCAGATAACCAAACATAATTAAAAATAAACTTACCTCATCATGACAACCTTCTCATTCCATCAACATCCTTATGGTCCATCTCCATATGAATCTTCTTTTATGCATCGGAGTTCTCAAGTACCAAACTTGATTACCAAGTTACAAATTTTTCTTCTAGATATTATACTGGATGTTAATAATTATTTACATATTCTAGATAAAGTCTCAAAATTTATTTGTCCTTGAGTGAGTCAAATCCTATCCTTTTAAGGAACCTATATCCATATACTTAAGAATATTTTATGAACAAATTTATTTTCTCAAGATTTTATACACATGAATATTATCCAAATTTTGCTTTCAACATGCATTATTATTCTTTTATCCAATCATTTAGCTATATGTTGTAAAGTGAGAATGCAACCTGAACCATTGCATTCCTTCATCCCTTTAACAGTATTGTTTCCACATTACATGGAATGTATACTACCCTTGTCATGATCAGTTTTTCCAAGGAGATTTAAAAATGATGGCCCTTCTAGGATCATAATGATCCACTTAAGAAATATGACAACCGATAACATAATCATTAGATAATTCTTGGATGAACATTATGTAAAAATGGTCTATATATCTATCTAGATGATTTCTACAAAGAAAATTATTAATTTAAACTCCAAATATGCTATTATCATATGCTTCTTTCTACGATGCTATGAAAAACATATTATCTTAAAGGAAATATTAATCCTTATAAAGAATCTGATAGCCAGTGAGCCTTCTTTAGTAGTAAATATCCTTCACTTCTTCCTTCTTCGGCTTCTTCTCAGGTTCTCCCACTACCTCGACTACATGAACTTCACTTATTTCCTTTCTCTTGTTGTTTTTTTGGCTTGAATGGTCCCTCCTCAAATCTCCAAACTCATTGCCCTTAAAGCATTGAAACTTGGACATGTATTTCTTCTTGTAATTTCCAAACTTTCCCTTCTTCAGCTTCTTGACTCGAGCTAGAAAGGATTGGGACTGATCATATGATCAAATGTCATATTTTAATTTGATTCTTGATTCTTCCAATATGCACTAAGCCCACAACTCATAAAAGGGGTTGAATATCTCATGGAGTAGTTTCTTTTTGCAAAGCTGCTCCATTTTGGTGGAAATGTATTTAGTACAAATATGGTCACTTCTAAAGCATAAATTGATTCCCTAAGACCTTAAAATTGTTATATAAGCTGAGAGACTTTCATGATAAAGGATTCCATATCCTCATCCTTTGATTTCTTCATTCTATATAGCTTATTCTGCAAATACATATTTTGTCTTGATGTACTTACAAAGTACAAGTTCACTAGCTTTTCATACATAGCCTTGGAAGTTTTCAAGTTTGCAACATGTTGTAACTCTTGTAGATATTTGTTGGATGTGGGTGAACCAGTGCTTGAGAAATATTAATATTGATGGGAATTATTTAAATTCAGTGGCCAAAATGACAATTCATGAGGGCTTGCAACCAAAAATTCTAATTCTAAAACCCTAGCTTTCCAAAGTAGAGTCACCAGAGAAACTCTGAGAGTTGCAGGGTCTTGAGATAAAGGAGTTCATATCTAGTCAATTAAGAATATGAATAAAAATAATGTAGAAATAATACTGAAAGGTTGAGAATATATGGATGAATTTATAGTGTGGTGGAGCGCCCTTTAAGGCTTATTTGAATAAGATTTGCAGGTACATTCAACTAAGAAAACAACATTAGTAAATCTGCAAAATGAAATAAGACAACAACTTCATTACACTCATGTCGATAGAGGAAAACCATTAAATGAAAGAATGAAAACACAAAGAGGAAAACATTTCTGCAACTACTCCCAAATATGGAATCAAAACTATTGTGTATTCTATAATTTTAGAGAGAATTTTTTATTACAATACTAGTTATGAGAATCAGACTCTGAACCTATGAACCCCCTCAAATATAACTCCTAGACTTTTATTTTCTCCCTTACTCTAACTATTCAAAATTGGTTACAATTTTTTTTTTGAAACATTGATACAATTGTTCAAAATATTTTAGAATAAATATGATATTTTGATTTTCACATATGTAATAAATCTCATAATAATTTTTATATCCAAAAATAAGAGAGCTCACTATTTTAATGTGTATATTTTGAACAATTATTGAGCTCCTTTTAACTATATGAATTAAATAACACGAGAATGTAATCAAGTTGGTCAGGGAGATAGTCCAATTGGTACCCACGATTTATCCTACACATATGACCAAATGAAACTATAAATGATTTAGGGGAGAATTTGGGTGGTTTCTAGAATGAAGGATGAGTGATGTCGGAACCAATATGGAACATTGATATGTTTGATGGTACTTTGAAGATACTTCTTATGAGACCACTCCTTTTCATAAGTTTCGTGTACTCCGTGTTGTCGGGACTCCATTGATTTAAGCAAAAGCGTTGTAATAGTATGAACCTTTGATTTTATGGGTATCATTCACCTCATTACCTCGAGGGTGCCATTATGGCACCACCATATTTTCAGGTGCCATGCCTTGCAACAACCCACCACTGAATGGAGGGATTACACCAACCCAAGAAAAACCTGTATATTTTAGCCAAAAGGTTGTGACTATTGAAAGTTATCAATGGACGTTGGCACAATCGCTTGAAAGCTTTCATTGGCAGTTCTCTGACCTAGAAATTAAACCTTTAGAATTCAAAATTGAGTACTCGACATATCTATATTTTGTTTCCCATTTTATCCATGAATATGGCACGAGGATGCAGTGGATGTCTTTCCTCTGTTGACAAAAATATGATATACTTTGACCATAGATATCTAGAGTCATCCCCAAGATTTTCTCCATAATGTATATTTATTTTAATCCTTATCCACATAAAATATCAATATTGCACACATTCACACTTATTCCTTACATAATATACTTGATGTAATATTCTCTAGTCATCATTTAATTACCATTTAGTCACTAATCGAAATTGTGTCACATTCACGTCATTTTACTAGGAAATAAATTTGTCGATAATGGAACCACCTTCAACTTTTTCAAAACAATTTTCGACACCATTAGTGTCTTTTATCATGTAGTGAACTTGGAGATCAATCTCTTGGATTATGACTGGAAGAATCATTGCACTGATAACATCGTAATTCATCTTACCAATTACGTTGAGTTTTCTTCCTTAGCCTTTGACCATATTGTTACTGAAATCTTTAATATTTGCATAACATTTCGGTATGAGCTTTGTGGAAAATTTAACAATAGAATTTATTTAAGTTCCAACAACTTATCATGTTAGGTCCCTATAATACTAGTGTAGCCCCTTATTTTTATTGTTAGTGTAGCCCCATTATTGTTATTTTTGTGCCCATGTAGTCCCCATATTGATATTATGTTCCCCATAGGTGTAGCCCCATTATTGTTATTTTTGTGCCCATGTGGTCCCCATATTGTTATATTGTGACCCCTTAGACTCCTATATATAGAAGGCAGGTTTTGTAATTTGTATCATCCGAGAATTGTTCATTTATGTAATGTAAAGGAGGTTTCCCACTCGAAGATGCTGATTTCTAAGTCATTGATCTATATTTTCTTCTATTTTGTGAGTTGGTTTCATAACATTTGGTATCAAAACTTTAGATTCTATGGTTTCGATGTTGCAAACAATTCATCATGGAATTTTCACTATAACATTGTTTTTACAATGCTTAAAAAGCTGAAAAAAAAACCCATTTGAGCCAAAATCCTGTTGAGCCTCGTACCCGAATTTTAGATCTTGGTTCGAAATTTTTTTAGAGATATGATATGTTGAATTTAGGGTTTTTTCAGGCTCCAAAATTTCATCTCAAATAGGTGACGGAGGGAAAATTATCATAACTTTCGTTTTAAACATCGAATTTGAATTCTGTAAGAAGTTGCCTAAAGTGCACAAAATGCAATTTCTTTTGTATCCATTTCAGAGCCAAAAAATGAAATAGTGACATGTGTAATTCCATACAAGTGTGCTCTATTGAACTTGTCCATACTTACATCATTTTGGGAGATTGGAAACTTTATCTTGAAGGATCCAAATCAAGTTTGACCCCTGTCATTGGAAAGAAGAATCAGAGGGCTACTATAAGACCGAAGTTTAGATCTTGGATGTATGAAATTACATAGTTACAACCATTTCAAGATCAAGCTCCTAAAAGCAATAAAAATGTGTGTATTTTTGTTTTAAAGAATTGCATAACTTTTGTTTGAAAAATATTTTGAAGTGATTCCAAGGGCATATTGAAGCATAGATATCAGTATTTAGTTCTAAAATACCTCCAAAATATAATTCTACACCCATTAAGGCCTCAGAGAGCTCTACTTTGACACATGAAGAGGAAGAATAACAACATGATATATCAAAATTACAAGACCAAGTGCAACAAATTTCACTCTCATAAAAAGTAACCAAAAATGAAATGGAAGCTCAGATGGATGGTTTGAAGAAATGAATATATGGAATGTAAGGCTAAGATCGATGGTATTTAAGAAAAATTAAAAGTAGACATGGAAGGTTTGAAGGAAGGTTTGACAAATTTTCTACAAGAAATGATTCATAATGGTGAAAAGGTGGTACATGAAACTCATGATGAGAAAAAAATAAATGTTAATCATGATTTCAAAGACTCTAATGCTGGATTTGAGACCCACTATATTCCAAATATTGATATAAGGAATTTCGTGTGGGGGATTTGGTAACATGGTGGTCTAGGTGGATATCGGTAGCTCCCACCTATTCCATTTGGACATGACATCAATTCTTTCGGTTTTTCAGCTTCATCACAGCTTACTATTTATAGCAGGTTTTCGGGTCCTGCACACCCGGAGCCGTTTTGGGGCATTAATAATCCAGGTGGATATTGGTGGCCACCCATCAAGTCCATTTGAACCCCAACCAGCAGTTATTTCAGTTTGTAAGTTTCGGCACAACTTACTATTTTTAGCAGTTTTTCGGGTCCTGAACTTCCGGAGCCGTTTTGAGGCCCTAAACGACGTTTTTTGGGTATGAAAGCGCCAACGAATTTGCTGATCAAATTCGTCCCGACAGCTATAGTCCTCAGATAGATCTTTCTAACGAGCTATTGTGCGCGTCAAACGGAGATCGGATGCCAAAGTTACGCCCCCGGGAAGTTGAACCACCAATTTACCCAAACGGGCGCCCACCGTTTTGGCGCTTCATCTCCTGCGGTTAGGGTTTTGGACGTTTCGGATTCTACATTGTTTCTCAACAATAAATAGGCCCTCGAGCCTCATTGTAACACTTCAGGGGCTGGTAGCGCCACATCTCTTCTTAAGGATACGCTGCCATCTCAAGGATACGCTGCCGGTACCCTAGCTCATCTATTTCTATTATGTCTGTAATAGGCCTGCGAGCCTCAATGTAACACAGTTTAGAGGCCTGCGTACGCTACATCTCTTCTCAGAGATACGCTACCAGTGCCCTAGCTTATTTCCATTATGTTTGTAAGCTTATCGCAGTCATTCTTTTATTAATAAAATGACGCATTATTTCCGCTGCATCTCTATGTTCATGGTTATTTCTGTATTCTGTTGCGTTCCTGCATAAAATCCGGATCAGTGGTATCAGAGCGGGTCTGCTCTTTCTCTGTTTTTCTCTTCATGTCCCCAATGCGGCCAGGGTATAAGGAGTTCAACCTCACAACCCCGACGACCCCCCATGGCGGAAGGAAAGAAAGGCGAGGGAGCAGGAGATCCTGTCAAAATCTTGCTCGAGGATAACCTCGAGAAACAGAGGAACGCGATGATGGACAATTTTTTTTTTTCAGATCCTTCAATGGCTGCCCAGCGGTGGCACATCTACATCCAGCACGGCTGCCAACACCAAGTTCAGCAAAATTCCCCCCCCCCCCATGGAGGAACTTAACGCAATGGAGACCATTGCTTCCTAAGGAGGGAGGAATGATCCAGGTGGATATCGGTGGCCTCCCACCTATTCCATTTGGACTCGCAGCATCAATTCTTTCAGTTTTTCAGCTTCAGCACAACTTACTATTTATAGCAGGTTTTCGGGTCCTGCACACCCGGAGCCGTTTTGGGGCATTAATAATCCAGGTGGATATTGGTGGCCACCCATCAAGTCCATTTGAACCCCCACCGACAGTTATTTCAATTTGTAAGTTTCGGCACAACTTACTATTTTTAGCAGTTTTTCGGGTCCTGAACTTCTGGAGCCGTTTTGAGGCCCTAAACGACGTTTTTTGGGTATGAAAGCGCCAGCGAATTTGTTGATCAAATTCGTCCCGACAGCTATAGTCCTCGGATAGATCTTTCTAACGAGCTATTGTGCGCGTCAAACAGAGATCGGATGCCAAAGTTACGCCCCCGGGAAGTTGAACCACCAATTTACCCAAACGGGCGCCCACAGTTTTGGCGCTTCATCTCCTGCGGTTAGGGTTGTGGACGTTTCGGATTCTACATTGTTTCTCAACAATAAATAGGCCCTCGAGCCTCATTGTAACACAGTTCAGGGGCTGGTAGCCGCCACATCTCTTCTTAGGGATACGCTGCCAGTACCCTAGCTCATCTATTTCCATTATGTCTGTAATAGGCCTGCGAGCCTCAATGTAACACAGTTCAGAGGCCTGTAGCCGCCACATCTCTTCTCAGAGATACGCTACCAGCGCCCTAGCTTGTTTCCATTATGTTTGTAAGCTTATTGCAATCATTCTTTTATTAATAAAATGAAGCATTATTTCCGTTGCATCTCTATATCTATAGTTATATCATTGATACATTTGCGTTCACACGCCAAAATCCGGATTACATGGATACTATAGATGGATAAAGTCCTAGTTCAAACAATATTTCTAAAACTTGGCAAGGAAGGAAAAATCATATTGGAACCTAAAGCAGTCATAGAAACAAGAACTCAACAGATACAAAATCGATCAATTTAAGAGTATCTCATCAAGTGAAATAACTTACCAACTTAATATTGCACATGGGAGGGTGATAATTTTATACAGAAGCATCCAGAAGTAATCAAGCGTTGAGGAAAACACTTTTTTGAAGGAGAGGGGCATGTTAGGTCCCTATAATACTAGTGTATCCCCTTATTTTTATTGTTAGTGTATCCCCATTATTGTTATTGTTGTGCCAATGTAGTCCCCATATTATTATTATGTGCCCCATAGGTGTAGCCCCATTATTGTTATTGTTGTGCCCATGTGGCCCTATATTTTTATATTGTGACCCCTTAGACTCTTATATATAGAAGGTAATTTTTTTCATTTATATCATCCAAGAATTGTTCATTTATGTAATGTAAAGGTGTTGGAAATGTTGTCATTCATTGATGGCAAAGGAGGAAGCAGAAGAAAAGGAGAAGACAACAGAGAAGAACAGAGGGAGAGTATATTTACAGAGATAGGGCAGCAAAAAGAGAAGCAAGCAGCGCCAAGGAGGTAGCAGAGGTAGAGACATGAAAAGAACAGTAGCAGAGGCAATGGGGAAGACAACAGGTAACATTTACAGGGAGCACAAGAAGAACAGAGACAAGGCTGTAAAAAGAGAGGCGGAGACAGAAAATACAGAGGAAGAGACAAAACAGTCAAGCAACAGAGTGGAAGCAAAGGCAGAGATAGAGAAAGGAGATAGAGCATCAGAAGAGGTAGAGCAGTAGAGGCAGAGCCATTATAAAAAAAGTGAAATGTGTGCAGAGGATTGGAAATAAAACTGTGTGTTAGTGGAAATGTGCATTATAATAAGCGGAAGTGCCGTGTTGAGATATATAACGAAAACAAGATGGGTTTATATATAATATAGTTTGAATCGAGATTATATGCAATGAAAACATGACAAGATTTATGAAACGGAACCATGAGCATGAATCGGAATAGTGAGAGATAAGTAGTAAAATCGGAAGGTGAGGACCAGCAGTTTTCGCGCAAGTTAAAAGGTGGTAAGTGGAATTGAGGAATTTAACGCGATATATGCCATTGAAGGGCACATGTCCTTAGGCGGTTTTGTAAAACAACTTTTTTCCTGTGATTTTGGAGGATTATGCAGCGAGTGTTTAAGTTGTGTGATATTGTGCATCGTCTATTGGATCATCAGAGTCGATGCGATGCACTGTCAGCCATTGGATGCAAGAAGTGTGTTTAATGGAGGTGGGCCCCTGGATCATGTATATGTTAAAATATGTATCGAGTTTGATATTCATTACAATGTTGGATATATATTAAAAGTTGAGTGATGATTCGAATGAAATGATTCAAATGGTGCGGACCAATGTATACAATGTGGATATACGGTATATAATGCTCATATAATGTATATAATGTTTAACTGATGAAAGGTTATATATATATATATATATATATGCATGGCGGAACCATGAACTTTGGTGGAACCGTGAAGGAACAGTAACGACGATTTTCATTGCACTGCTTTTGTGCAGTAAGTGGTTTTTGTGAAATCAGCGCGATCACATTCATTGGAGGACGCGTGGCATGAGGCAGGTTCCCAAAACCGGTTACATCATGCACTAACGTCTGGTCCTTAACCCCTTGCGATATTATATGACCACTATTGGATTGCTAGCAGGAGCGCGATAGTTTATTAACTCTAGGATGAGATGGGTAGGTTAATACTGGGACCCAGTTTCATCACGTGGGTTTAAGAACTACATCTCGTGCAAGTGTGTAATGCGATTACCATCAAATTGGTTGTATGGAGTGCGAGAGCAGGTGAATCATTGGATCCAAGCAGAGTTGGGTGCACGTTAAGTAAGGTCCTTCATAAGCTTCAGAGTTGATATAAAATATATTATGAATGCAAAGGGATAATGTGGGCCCAAGAGCTTTAAATATGAAGTTTGGTAGTCAAATTAATATATGTTGCGGAATAATATTATAACTTGGGTGTTTAATCCAAAGTTTCAAAAACACTCAGACTTCTACAAGTAAAGACCGAAGATTTCTATATAATGAGATATTTCAATGGTTTTATAACTATTTTTTCATTCATCGCATCGGCAGAGAACCTTTGGGTTATTGAACTATTAAATGTTGACAATAGAAGTTGCGATTGCGATGAAAGTCTAGACTCGATGGGTTTATAAACCAGGACTGATATATGTTTGAGTTTCATCTTAACAATGAATCATCGGAATCGAAGCATCAGAGCATCGGAACTTCGGAACATCGGAGAATCGCAAATCAGTAAACAGTGTTTCATCACATCAACATTTGATCGCAATTGAAAGTAGTCAAGGAGTGATAAATCGCATCGGTAAATTCGACGAGTAGGCCCGTAAGGACATTCTATGTACTAAATGATTCACTATTGTTATATTGTCAAGAGGCCTCAGAACTAACTAACGCAGTAGTTTATATGATTAAAAACAACTCTTATCATGTCGAGAGTTAAATTGTGATATATGAAAAGTGTAGTTACATATGTATGGCAGTTACACCACGATAGTAAGCAGGAAATCATCAGAGCCAAAAGGGACAAACATAGTCACAGAAAAGACAAGTGCAGTGAACCAAGAGGTTGAATGAGTGAGTTGGAGTTTTAATTGTAATTGAATGTAAATGTTTTAATTGATTTATATTGTTGTGATGCATTGGCAAGTATCTGGAGGAAAATAAAACTCCCATTGTAATATTGAAATTAATGCATGTTGTTATATTTTTTTGAATGAGCGAGTGAAAGAAATGAGAAGGCAGAAAGCAAAGAGGCATGGTTGTCCATTCCAAATTCCTTGAGGAATGCTAACAGTCACAAGAAAATATTTATAAATAATATCATCTTGATATGAAAAGAGATTTTTTAGAGAGAGTAAGGATAGAGAATGCAAAGTATAGAAGATTGAGGCAGAGAAGATAAGGAAGAGAGGAGCAGAAAGAGATGCTACAGAACAGAGCTAACATCTGAGAAAAATCATCAAACATTTCTTTTAATAAATTGAGGAAGTTGGAGCTTCCCTATCAAGTTGAAGATTGATAGCTATCAGTTGTAGCTGACTGAGGTTGGAGCCTCCTGTAGGTTGGTGCCTGCAAAAAAACATTGGTGAGAGGGAGTTGGAGCTTGCCTTTGCATCACAACAATAATAAGATGTGGTTTTCTCCCTTTATGGGTTTCCACTTAAATTTGATGTCTCTATCTATGTTGCCTATGTGCTGAGATGATTTTTCAAATCTGCTTAATGTTTGCTGCTCTCATAATAATTTTGATGTCACATTAATTTAATACTTGCTGTAACATATTAAGACTATTCATATACTAAGGTTGATTATAAAAGTAAGCTGTAAATTAGCTGATGAAAATTTTAAAAAGATAATGTATGTGTTAAACTGATTCACCCCCCCCTCTCAATTTAACTAAGAATTCAACAATTGGTATTAGAGCAGGTTCCTTTTATACCAGTTTAACCACTGAAAGGAGATCCTAGGCCTCCAATATGGCTAGTCAAGAAGGAATCTCAACCACTAAAGCCCATTTCTTCATTGGTACTAATTATGCCTTCTGGAAAATCAGAATGAGAGCATACATAATGTCTCTAGGAATAGAGGTATGGGCTGCTGTAGAATTTGGATATGCCCCAAAGACAACTAACCCAAAAAGAGAAGCTAAACAAGAATTTGTAGCAAATGAAAAGGCCATGAATGCAATCTTAAGTGAACTTTGTGAGGCTAAATTTATCAAAATAATGCACAGTAAGACTGCTAAAGATATGTGGGACACTCTAGAGAATATCCATGAGGGAAATAAAAAGGTAAAGACTGCCAAACTTCAAGTATATAGAGCCCAGTTTGAAAATTTAAAAATGAATGATGATGAAGATGTTGGCAGCTTCTTCTTAAGAGTTGCAGAAATTGTTAACAATATGAAAGCTCTTGGAGAAACCATACCAGAAAGTATAATTGTGCAAAAGATTCTAAGATCTCTTCCATCCAGGTTTAATCCCAAGGTGTTTGCAATAGAAGAAACAGTTGATTGGGAGACCTTGACTATGAACCAGTTACTTGGAAATCTAACAGCCTATGAGATGAGACTCCCACAGAAGAAGCTAAGTACGAGGGAGGCAGCCTTTAAAACAGAAAAGAAGAAAGAAGAAAAGGAAGATACATGTTCTTCCTCTGATGAAGAAGAGGCTAAATTTGTCAAGAAACTGGATAGAGGCTTAGGTAAATACAAAGGTAAACTTCCTTTCAAATGCTTTAACTGTGGAAGAGTTGGACACTATGCTGCTAAGTGTCCTCACAAGAAAGTAAAGAATCAGGCTCAAGAATCAAGGAAAAATGCATCAAAGAACTGGCAGAAAGGAAAGAAATTTAGTAGAAAATCCTTCTATGCTCAACAAGATAACAGTGCATCTAAAGACTCAGATGAACCCTCAAGTGAAGAAGGAACCTCTGAATTTTTATTGATGGCCATAGAATAACTTGAAGGACTCCTGCTAGAAGATGAAGAAGAATAAGGTGAAGTCGACCTTGAGGGGGAGCTAAGAAGTGCCCTGGAGGAGATTGATAGACTCAAACTGAAGTGCAGAAAACAAAATGAAATTTTCCTTAAGTATGTACGAGAAGAACAGAATTCAGAAGTCCTCATGCAGCTAAAGATAGAGCTTGAAAAATCCAAGAATATAGAAGACATGTTACTTAAGAAAATCAAGGAGAAAACTCAGGAACAAGAGAAGTTGGAAGAAGAAGTAGTATGTCTCAGGAAGAAATTAGAAAATTCCCAAAGGAAAGTGGCTATAAATTCTTCTCAAACAACAAGCTCTGGTAAGTTGAATGAAATTATGGATGCTCAAAGATCTCCTATGATAAAAACTGGAATAGGCTATGAAGGAGAATCAAGTAAAAGCAAAGAAAAAGAAAACAGAGAGATTATTTTTGTAAAAGCAAAGAAGAATGATGAAGCAGCTCAAACAATTCCTACAAAAGAAGAAACATGTAATGAGGAAGACAGAGATCAGAAGAAACCTCTAGTAACAAAGAATGTAATAAATACTAAGACAACAGAAAAAGGATCATATACCCCTGAGTATGTCAAATTTGGAAGCCATCAAAGTAGATTCTTCCCTCCTATGAAGAATGCCACCTGTTATGTCTGCCACAAGCTGGGACACATTGCTGCATACTGTCATGCAAGGAGGAGTAATTCAAACCAGCAAAAGATGCAAACAGTGAAGAGACTGTCTCAAGCAAACAAATGGAGAAGACAACCTTACATCAGGTATGCAAATAGTTTCTATGGTTACTGTTTTTATTGTAAGGAATTTGGCCATAAAATCATTGAGTGTAGAAAATATGGACAAATATTGATGTTCAACACCTCAAGGAGGTTTATGAATCAAAGAAATTTTGTTCATACTCACAATTCTGCAAAAATTATGATCAAATGTTGTGTATGCAATCAAGTTGGACATATGCCTTCCAAATGTCCTCTCAGAAGATGTAGTTCATCATCTCACAAAAGATACCAAACAAAAGGATGCTTCCAGTGGATAAAGAAGGTGAATAAATGTGACTTGGCTCCTAGCTTTGTCAAGACTGCAGCGTGGTATTTGGATGATGACATTCAAAACACATAGAAGTGACAAACGAGTTTATAACTCTTGATGAAAGAAATCGGGCAATGTTACTTTTAGCTGATAAATAAATAAAAGGAAAAGAAATTTCAGTCGGCCCTAGATAATGAGAAAAGACTAGATCTCAGTAATAAAGGTGGGAAACCGAGCCTACGAGCGTAGTCAAATGTGTGATAAAGGTTGTGAAGTTCTTTTTAGAGCACAAGACTGTGAAGTCAGATCAAGCACCACGAGTGGAAATCGTGCTCAAGAGTTTGGGCAGTGTGTTTACATTTTGAAGAGGAAGATGAAGCATGTCATCTTAGCAAACTTGAGGAGTCATGGTTATGGCATAAAAAGGTTGGGACATCCGACTAGATCATATCATCGAGACTAAGCGAGCTATCGAGACATGCGAGAATAAGAGAAGGCCTTCTAATACCATATGCAGATCTTGTGATTGGTAAACCAAGGACCCGCTGCATCATTCAAGGCCAAAGATGAGTTATCAACAAGAAGACCACTCCATCTTGTGCACATGGACCTGTGTGGACCTGCAAGAACTAAAACACCAAGTGGAGAATCCTACTTCATGCTGATAATAGATGATTTCTCCAGAATGACATGGGTTGCATTTCTCAAGAATAAATCGGAAGCTCTGGGAAAATTCAAAATATTCAAAGCTTTAGTAGAAAATCAGACAGGATGCAAGCTAAAATGCATCAGATCAGACAGAGGAGGTGAATTCATAGATTATGACTTTGCAGACCTATGCAATGAACATGGCATAAAGCAACAATTTACTATTGCAGGGACACCTCAGCAGAATGGAGTAGCAGAGAGACAAAACAGATCTGTACAACAAATTTCCAGAGCCATGATGCAAGAGAGTAATATTCCTCAAACCTTCTGGGCAGAAGCAGTACACACAACCGTGCATATCCTTAACAAAGCTCACTTAAGGCTAAGCAGTGACAAGACTCCCTATGAACTATGGCATGGGAAACCAGCTTCAATCAAACATTTTAGAATCTTTGGAAGCAAGTGTTACATAAATAATAATGATGAAAATCTTGGGAAATTTGATGCAAGAGCAGATGAAGGGATATTTCTAGGATATGCTTCCAAAAGTAAAGGGTACAGGTGTTACAACAAGACTCTTCGAAAAATAGTAGAAAGCATTGATGTGAGATTTGATGAAGAACTTCCAAACAATACAAAAGATACAGACTGCAGCAGTCCATCAGACAACCATGAAGAAGAAGACCAAGATGATGATGAAACAAGCAAGACAACAGAAGATGTTGAACTGATATCTAAAGCCCCCTCTAGATACACTCAAAAGAACCATCCTGAAGATCAGATCATAGGAGACAAGAGAAAATGGGTCCAGACAAGAAGGCAGCTAACTGAACAGACATAAGAGGTATACATAGCCATGATATCACAAATAGAGCCAAAGAAGTTTGAAGAAGCTAGCAAGGAAAAGTATTGGGTGAATGCTATGAATGAAGAATTGGACCAAATTGAGAAGAACAATACTTTGGAATTAGTCCCTAGACCTACTGAGAAAAATGTCATAGGCTCAAAATGGGTATTCAAAAATAAAATGAATGAGGAAGGACAGGTAATCAGGAATAAAGCCAGACTTGTCTACAAAGGATATTCACAAATCGAAGGACTTGATTATGATGAAACATTTTCCCCTGTAGCCAGAATGGAAGCCATCAGAATGTTTCTGGCCTTTGCATGCTACAAAGACTTCAAGGTATATCAAATGGATGTAAATGCTGGTACTGAATGGGAATCCTAGAAGAAGAAGTCTACATGGAACAACCGAAGGCTTCTGTACTGACAAAGACTATGTATCTGGTAAAGGCTCTATCTGTAGAGAAACAAGCTCGTGCTTTGGTGTTTGGTACCAAAGAAATTTTGGATAATATTTGCAAAACCAAGGCTTTAAGAGTGGAGAAAGAACCAACAATATATACATAAAAACCAAATGACCTCTGATTGGTAGTACCTATGTTAGTGACATTGACATTATATTTGGAGGCAATCAGAACAAACTGAAAGGTTCTTCCCAAGGAGATGAAATCTACAGTTGAATGTCAACATGATTGGAAACTCAAGTTTGTAGGACTTCAAATTCAGCAAAAGAACACAGGTACATTCATCTCACAGGAAAAATACTTAAAAGAAATGTTGAAAAAGTTCAAAATGGAGGACTGCAAACTTGTGTCAACTCCCATGATCACGGGATGCAAGCTGTGTGCTGATGATGGATCTGTTGATATAGATCAAAAACTCTACAGATCCATGATAGGAAGTCTATTGTATCTTACAACATCAAGACCAGACATCATGCTAGCAGTAGGACTAGTGGCCAGATATCAAGCAACACCTAAACAAAATCACCTTCTTGCAGTCAAAAGAATATTCAGATATCTACAAGGAACAACACAGTATGGACTTTGGTATCCTAAAGGAAAAAGCTTCACTTTGACAGCATACACAGATGCAGATTGGGCCAGCTGTGTGGATGACAGGAAAAGCACAAGTGGAGGTACTTTCTATCTAGGAGAAAGTCTGGTGGCATGGTTAAGCAAGAGACAAACATCGATCTCTCTGTCTACAGCAGAAGCATAATATATAGCAGCAGCAACATGTTGTACACAAATCATGTGGATGAAGCAAACCCTCCAAGACATGAAGGTAAGCATTGATGAACCTATCTCAATCAAATGTGATAATACAAGTGCTATAAGTATATCTAAAAATCCTGTGCTTCACTCAAAAACTAAACATATCCCAATCAAGTATCATTTTCTCTGAGAACAAGTGGCTCGGGAGATATTAAAACTGGAGTATGTACCAACAAAAGAACAAACAACAGATATATTTACCAAACCGCTTGCTAGAGAACCATTTGAATATTTGAGAAATAGACTAGGGGTAGTATCTGTAGATGCTACTCTCTGATATGAAGAGAAAGCACAGTGTTAGGGGGAGAACAGAAACAAAAATATCATTAGGAGGGTAGTTGAGAAGCATGAAAGCAGTCCCTCAAGATCCCACGATTTTCACATGGAAGAGATGAAGAAAGCACAGAAAAATGAGCAACCCCTTGCCATTGATGTCAAAGGGGAGGAAGGCAAGGGTCCTAAGGCAAGCGATACCATGTGCCATCAATGCAAAGGAAGCTGGTGGAAATGTTGTCATTGATGGCAAAGTGACAAAGCAAGGAAGACAAGGCAAGGTGAAACAGGAGAGTATATTCAGAGAGCCGGGCAGCAAAAAGAGAAATAAGCTTGGCCCGCAAAAAAGGAGATAGAAATATGAGGAAGAGGCGACCCTGGGATAATTATTTCTAGAAGCGGCAGAGAGAATGAAGAAAGGAGCCAACATCAGAAGAAGCCCAGGCTTGGCAGGCGGCCGTTATCAAAACAGTGAAATGTTTGCAGAGGATTGGGAATAAACCTGTGTGTTAGTGGAAATGTGCGTTATAATAAGCAGAAGTGCCATGTTGAGATATATAACGAAAAAATTATGGGTTTATATATAATATATTTTGAACCGAGATTATATGCAACGAAAACATGACAAGCTTTATGAAACTGATCCATGAGCATGAACTGGAACAGTGAGAGATAAACAGTAAAACCAGAAGGCGAGGACCAACAGTTTTCATGCAAGTTAAAAAGTGGTAAGTGGAATTGAGGAATTTAACGCGATATATGCCATTGAAGGACACGTGTCCTCAGGCAGTTTTGTAAAACAACATTTTTGACGTGATTTTGGAGGATTATGTAGCAAGCGTTTAAGTTGCGCGATATTGCGCGTCGTCCGTTGGATCATTGGAGTCGATGCGATACATTGTCAGCCGTTGGATGCAAGAGGTGTGTTTAATGGAGGTGGGCCCCTGGATCGTGTATATGTTAAAATATGTATCGGGTTTGATATTCATTGCAATGTTGGATATATATTAAAAGTTGAGTGATGATTCGAACGAAATTATTCAAAGGGTGCAGACCAACGTATACAATGTGGATATACGTTGTATAATGCTCATATAATGTTTAACTGACGAAAGGTTATATATATATATATATATATATATATATATATATATATATGCGCGGTGGAACCCTGAAATTTGGTGGAACCGTGAAGGAACAGTAACGACGGTTTGGAATACCTGACGGTTTTCATCGCACCGGTTTTGTGCGGTAAGTGGTTTTCGTGAAATCAGTGCGATCACATTCATTGGAGGACGCGTGGCATGAGGCGGGTTCCCAAAAACGGTTACATCGCACGCTAACGTCTGGTCCTTAACCCCTCGCGATATTACATGACCACCGTTGGATTGCCAGCAAGAGCGCGATAGTTTATTAACTGTCAGATGAGATCGGTAGGTTAATATTGGGACCCAGTTTCATCGCGTGGGTTTAAGAACTACATCTCGTGCAAGTGTGTAATGCGATTACCGTCAGATTTCTTGTATGGAGCGTGAGAGCAGGTGAATCATTGGATCCAAGCGGAGTTGGGTGCACGTTAAGAAAGGTCCTTCATAAGATTCGGGGTTGATATAAACTATATTATGAATGCAAAGGGATACTGTGGGCCCGAGAGCTTTAAATATGAAGTTTGGTAGTCAAATTAATATATGTTGCACAATAATATTATAACTTGGGCGTTTAATCCAAAGTTTCAAAAATACTCAGACTTCTACAAGTAAAGACCGAAGATTTCTATATAATGAGATATTTCAATGGTTTTATAACTATTGTTTCATTCATCGCATCGACGGAGAACCTTTGGGTTATTGAAATATTAAATGTTGACAATAGAAGCTGCGATTGCGATGAAAGTCCGGACCCGATGGGTTTATAAACCAAGACTGATATATGTTTGAGTTCCGTCATAACAGTGAATCATCGGAATCGGAGCATCGGAAATTCGGAACATTGGAGAATCGTAAATCAGTAAACAATGTTTCATCGCATTAGCATTTGATCGCAAATCGGAAGTAGTCAAGCAGCAATACATCGCATCAGGAAATTCGACGAGTGGGCCCGTAAGGGCATTTTATGTACTAAATGATTCACTATTGTTATATTTCCAAGAGGCATCGGAACTAACTAACGCAACAGTTTATATGATTAAAAACAACTCTTATCATTCCAAGAGTTAAATTGTGATATATGAAAAGCACAGTTACATATGTATAGCAAGTTACACTGCGATAGTAAGCAGGAAATCAATCTGAGCCGAAAGGGACAAACACAGTCACAGAAAAGACAAGTGCAGTGAACCAAGAGGCTGAATGAGTGAGCTGGAGTTTTAATTGTAATTGAATGTAATTGTTTTAATTGATTTATATTGTTGTGATGCATTGGCAAGTATCCGGAGGAAAATAAAACTCCCACTGTAATATTGAAATTAATGCATGTTGTTATATTTTTTTGAATGAGCGAGTGAAAGAAATGAGAAGGAAGAAAGCAAAGAGGCATGGATGTCCATTCCAAATTCCTTGAGGAATGCTAACAGTCACAAGAAAGTCTTTATAAATAATATCATCTTGATATGAAAAGAAAAGTTTTAGAGAGAGTAAGGATAGAGATTGCAAAGTATAGAATATTGAGGCAGAGAAGATAAGGAAGAGAGGAGCAGAAAGAGATGCTACAGAACAGAGCTGATATCTGAGGAAAATCAACAAACATTTATTTTAATAAATTGAGGAAGTTGGAGCTTCCCTATGAAGTTGAAACATGAGGTTGTCGGTTAATGATTGATTAAGGTTAGACCTCGTAGGTTGGTGCCTGCAGAAAAACAGTGGTGAGAGGGAGTTGGAGCTTGCCTTTGCATCACAACAATAATAAGATGTGGTTTTCTCCCTTTATGTGTTTCCACTTATATCTGCTGTCTCTATCTGTGTTGCCTGTGTGCTGAGATGATTTACCGAATCTGCTTAATGTTTGTTGATCTCATAATAAGTTTGATGTCACATTATTTTAATACTTGCTGCAACATATTAAGACTGTTCATATACTAAGGTTGGTTATAAAATTAAGCTGTAAATAAGCTGATGAAAAATTTAAAAAACTCATGTATGTGTTAAACTGATTCACCCCCCCTCTGAGTTTAACTAAGAATTCAACACAAACAGTTTATATGCTTTTTGATCTGTACAATACCCAATAAAAACACACTTGATTGACTTTGCATCAAGCTTTCTTCTGTTATCCTTAGGAATATGTGCAAAGGCAGTACATCCAAATACTCTTAAATGACTGACATCATGTTTATGACCATAAATAATCTCAAAAGGAGTTTGAAAAGCTAATTTCTTAGTGGGACTTCGATTCTTCAAATAAACAACAGTATTAATGGCTTCTACCCAGAAACCATAAGAAATGTTTTTACCTTGAAAAATACTGCAAGCACACTCCACCAGTGTTCTATTCCATCTCTCAGCATCACCATTTTGCTAAGGAGTATGGGGTACTGTGAACTGTTTTTGGATCCCATGAAATTTACAATACCTGTTAAACGATCCTGATGTATATTCACCACCCTGATCTGATCTGAGAATTTTAATGGATTTGTCTGTTTGCTTTTCAATCAAAGTTCTGAATTCTTTAAAATACTCAAAGACATCACTTTTTCTTCGTATGAAGTAGGCCCATGTATATCTAGATCTATCATCAACAAAAATAAGAAAGTAGGAAGCACCACCAAGCGACCTAGTTTGCATAGGTCCACATACATCAGTGTGAATTAATTCAAGTATATCAGATTGTCTTTTCTCTGTATGAATGGGAAACTCCTCTCTATGCTGCTTACCAAGTGCGCAAGCTTCACATGGTAAATGTTCACACTTCATAACAGGAAGACCTTCAACCATTGTTTTTCTTTGCAAAAACAATAAATCATTGTAATTTAGGTGCCCATACCTGTGATGCCATAACTCTGCTGTTGACGTTGCTGTGGATGTCAATGCAACATGACGCTTCATCGTCACATCCAATTTATATAATCCACCAACCCTGATACCCGTGGAAACAACCCTGTAGCGATCCTAAACATCTTTCACAATACACCCCAATTTACCAAATTCCACTTTTAAATTATTATCAGTGATAGTTGAAACAGATATCAAATTCTTTTTAATACTAGGAACATCCATCACATCATGAATCTGTCTCATTTTTCCATTAGGTAAGTACACACTTATTACGCCATAGCCTTGGACTTTATGTGACCTGTTATCTCCTAGGTAAATGTGTGTGCCATTAGTTTTCTCATAATATTTATCATACCATTCTTTATTACAAGTCATATGAGCTGATGCACCAGAATCTATGAACCAAGTAGTCTCATCATCAGTTTCAACAGACAATGCAGCATCAGAAAGAAACAATTTAATATTTTTAAATCCATCAGTAACTGAAGTGTCTCTGTTCATGAAATTTCCATTATGCCTTCTATGTCTCTGATTTGATTCATGATTCTTTCTTCTATAGCAATCTTTACCTAGATGTCCAGGTTTTCCAAAATAATCACATTCAATATTTCTCTCAACATAAGAATCAAGATGTGTCATAACTTTCTGCTTTGCTTGAAAACGGCCTCTATTCCTGTCCCATGATCTCCCTTGGAATGATCTTTTACCTCTTGCAATCAATGCCAAATCAGAATCATTTGAATCCAATTCAAAAATTTTCATTCTCTCTTCTTCTTGAAGAAGAATTCTAGCCAATTCATCAAATGTAGGAGGCGTTTGTCTAGCTGAAAGTGCTGAAATAAAGACTTTATAGTCTTGGACTAAACCCTTCAAAGCAACAGTTACTAAATCACTACTAGACACTTTTTCTCCAATGTCACCAAGCTTATCGCTTAAGTCTTTAATTCTAGAAACAAAGTTGTTGATGCTTTCATTGGCTTCCATTTTTATAGATAGTAGCTTCGTTTTTAAAAATAAAATGTGGTTTGCATTAGTAGTTTCGTATAAAACTTTGAGAATTTCCTGCATGTGCTTTGAAGATTTACAGTCCCGAATGTGAGGAATGATGTTGTCCTTTACATACATGTGCAACAGCACTTTTGGTCTCATTTCTCGCTTATCCCAATCTGGAATCGCGGCGGCAGCAACAGGCTTGGGCTCGTCACCATTAACAATCGTCCAGAGGTTGTATGCCTTGAGAACGGTGACTAGCTTAAACTTCCAATTGACGTAGTTTGTGCCATCAATTTTGGTGGATTCATTTAAATATGAATCGGCAAGAGGATTAGCCATTTTTTTCTTAAAATTAAACCACTCCGCACATGATACAGGCAATAAAATTACCAAAAAAAAGAAGCTAAGCTATTGAAATCGTCCAGAAAATCGCAGCGACGAAACTTTAACAAACCCCGGTGTTCAAATCCCACCAAAATGATGAAGTAAAATGAAACGGGACAGATATTAAAATCATAGAATTCACGCGGAAGAGTAGCTCAGACCTCTTGGTAGCGGTGGCAGTGCTCCTACTATTCACGCTCCACGCAAAGGGCAACCAGCAATGAAAGATCAAATGGTAACGTTCCTGGTTGTGGATGGCAGCGACGTCCTTCGAGAATTCAACAACGAGCTCAATATCCAACTGAGCAGCCTCAGTTGTATGATTTCCACAACAAAGCCTGGCTGGAGCAGCAAGTTCTCAACGACAAGTGGAGCAGACTGCAGCTCGTCAATTTCTTCCACCAACCATCACTCAAACTTGATTTACAGTTTCCTCAATCGCGGTTTTGGTGCACCATGTCCATGATCAAGGCCGAACGTTGATCTTACTCAATACAAGAGACAGAGGCTCTAAAATCGGTCACCAGCAGCCACCTGCACAACTGCTCACTCGATCTTTCCGAGAACACACCAAAATTTTATCAAATCTTCCTCAAACCACACACGATTCTTTCATTGAATGTGCCTTACCAGCTTAACACAGCAGATTACCAGCGAAAAACCAGTCAAACCAACAATGTCAGCTCTAGCTTTATGCAAGAGCAACTCTGATACCAAATTAAATAAACAAATGTAACACACAACGTGAGACAGAGCTCACACAACTTGTGATTAGCTCAACGACAACATTACATATTTATAGCATAGGCACTCACCTAATCTACCTAAGTTTGAGGCAACAATCCTGAACTGGTGGAACTAAACTCTAATTATAAAAATCTTGTTCAACAAACCATAAACACTCCTATTTCTACATTATTCTAGATTATTCTCACACAACCTTCAAGCGATGATGCTAAATGCTGCTAAATCCCTCCCTTTTCCGTAAAATAAGATAAATAATACAACATTTTAATAAAATTAATCATAAAAATATTGGTTGAATTCCCCACTGACTAGAATGAATGTGCAAAAAGACCATGCTCTTATAAATCAATTAAAAAGTCATTCTCTCTACCTGAAAGTCAATATCACTTCAATGTAAAACACGACACCTACAAATTAAAAATTAAAAATATACTTCTCCTTGCCTCTCAGTGAACGAAAGTAAAAATTCCACAAAAGTAATAAAAATTTTTCTCTCCTTACCAATTAGTAAATGAGAATCTCTTCCTTTTAAGTGTTAAATGTAAAATACTATGCTTATAAAATAAATTAAAATGTTCTAGCATAAATTAAACAGTTCCAAACACTTTATATATATGATAAATTGAATATTCATTTTCCCTTTTATAAAATTTTAAATTTTCACAAAAAGGGGAAAAACCACTAATATGCTAGTGGCGGAATATAATTGAGAATGAAACTCCAACCACATGTTTAAAATGATGCTACATATTTCTCTTTTTAATAGGATTTAATAAAAAGTTTGCAATATTGTTCAAAATATCCATTAAGAATTTATAATGGAGTTTTTATGTAAAAAAAATAATTATAATATGCCTATAATGAAGTTTTTATCTAATAATATGTTACGCATTGTAGGTGGTATGGCTATTAATATTTTTAAGAACACATTCGGTGAATGCGATATCATTTTTGTCACATCCAAGTGTTATCTAAGTGTAAGTGTTATATATAAGTGTAAATGTTATATTCAAAAAATTAAAAAATATTATTATAAGTTTTAAAATATTAATAAAAATTGTGTATAAGATTTTCACTGTATAGATGATAATACAACTTCATAAAAAAATGTGTATGGTTTTATAAGAAATGTGTAAACATTTCTTTCTTATTTTATTATCAAGATAATAAAACCAACTACCAATTAAAATAATGTGACTCGTATGAGCAAATTGATATCTAGACTTTAAATTTCAATAAAGTTATTTAAAGTCCAATAAATGAAGACTTTGAAGTTATTGAGTTTCAATAAAGTTATTTAACAAGTCCAATAAAAAAGGACTTTAAAGTTATTAAGTAATTTGACTAAAGTTATTTAACAATTTCCCCGCGCCTTCTTGTCATTTGGGCGCCCCCACCCACTCAGAAAATGGAGTTTCCAAGTCTACGTAGCTGGCAGCACTCACGTAATAAGAAAATCACATTAACGATCTTTTCCAAAAACACTTGTTTCAAGTTTGAATAAACGAGATAGTGCAGCATTGACAGAAGATAATCAAATCTTTTACGATATCTTGGGGGTCGGTTGATTTTCGAAAAAGAAGAGCACACTCACATTAATTAAATCCAAAAACACTTCTTTTCTGTTTGAAGTTTGAATAACGAGACTCTCAAATTTCAAAAATGATGGTAAACACCCACCTTTCCCCACAAGTAAGAAAAGAATATGACATTTCCATAAAATTATTGGATAAAATAATCACTCGAATAAAATTAATGAAAAATCATGGTCATACATCCTCTCCAAATCTTAAAGTTTTGATAAATAAATCGAAAAGTCCATAAAATTAGTCAAACAACTCTCATTGCCCGTGACTAAAACCAGAAACTCTTATTTAAAGTCAGTCAATGACGTTTAAATGTAAAATACGGCACTTCAAATAAAATAATTTAAAAAAAACTGGACATTACATAAATTAAATTAACAACTTCAAAATCTCAAAGTTATAATTTAGTTCCTTTTATGGTATTTTTAATTTTTAATGAGATGAGAATAAGTTTTTTAATGATTATTATAGATTGATACATATCTACATTTATCAACAATTTAATTTATATAACTACCATAGTTTATAAATTTTCATTTACCAATCTTGAAAAAACCAACCTATAAAATAATTTCCTACCAAACTCCAATTCTATGTACTTCAAATGCTATAACTCTTTAATATAAAATTTTATAATTAAACTTCTCTATAAAAGCATCTCATATATTTGGATAAATGGTGTGGAATGAAATAATATTTTTTTATGGACATTTAACCAATACACTATCTGTTATATCACATTCTTTCATCCAATAATATTTATGCAACTCACATATATGACGTAAGTGTTATATTCAAGTAAGCTTGAAAATATTTATTAAAAATTGTTTACACAAAATTCTTCTGTTACATAAAGGATAATATATTTTTTTAGGAATTATATATATATATATATATATTTCAAGATAAGTACAAATATAATATTGGAGAATTGATAATGATACTTTTTAATTTTTGTGGCATAGTATTTGATAACCATAATTTTAATGACGCATTTTAGTTTTTTTATCATAATATTTAATAACTAGTACAATCATTCATTTTAATTGTATTAGGTAAATGTGAAAATGTAAACTTGTACTCACATGATACCATTTGTTATTTAATAATTTGCATGATAATTCTATAATTGTACTATGTAAATGCTAAAAGATAAGCATAGATTTATAGATGTAACCTAGTTAATATTTAAAATTACGTTTATTGATGTAGAAGAAAAAAACCAGAATATGCCAAGATCTTTCATTTATGAACATAAGACTAGTACAACCATGTTGAGGTATTGTCATTGATGTCAAAAAAATGGTTAAGCATGGCCTTGAATTCAGAAGAAACCCCTAATGTAAACTAATATTTTGGTGGAAAAAAATCAAGGCAAACACAAGAATAGATTACACCATCTCATAGTGCTCACTGAGACGTTTCCAACGGTAGGTGGCACACCCCTTAAACAGTTAAGGACACACGAATTTTTGAAATGCATATATTGATTGCCTTGCCAAAACTCAATTTGGCTCAACCAGTGTCAAGTCATCCCTGATTTGAGGGGTCTAGATCACTATAAATAGCTTGTCTCCTCCCTCAATTTGGAAAAGTAAATTGATGGAGCAATAACCCTAGTAAAAATTCATGTAAGAAAATATATAAGACCACAGTGATGGGACTCGTATTCCAAGCCGAATGGTGGAAAAAACATTATAGTGGGCGTTCATTCAGTTTCTTATGGCTAGAGGAAATTGGCAAAGGAGATGCCAAAGGCTTTAGAAAGCCAAAGTGGAATTTATTGGCATTTATTTATGAAAATAATGGAAATTAGGAGAAAAGGAAGGTGAAAGGTCACATGTTGCATGTGAGGAAGAAAATGAAAGTCACTTTTAATGATAGACCAATTTCTCTCTAAATATATCTCTTACAATGCCATCATACAAGACATAACACAATGCAACAATTGCTACAAGAAAAACAAGTATGATAACTCTTTCAATATTCCAAAAAAATCCGATATCTTGGGGTGGGTTAATTTTCCAAAAAGAAGAGCGCGCACACATTAATTAAATCTGATATCTCCGAGTCGCTTCATTTTGTGTTTGAAGTTTAAATAAACAATGACCATACTATACCCATGCTCAACTTTCCACAGAAGTAAGAAAATTAATCACTCACATCTTGATAAAATTAATCACAAATCATTGGGTGTGTGCCACTTGGCTTAAAACTATAACCTAGAAGGCCACCCTCACATAAAATTATCCCACAAAAAAAAAACACATCCTCTTTGGCTAGTTTTCAAAAAGGAAATTAAATATTTTCTTCCATTTGAAATTTGAAAGCAACCTTTAAACGATTATGCTAAATACTGCTAAATCCCTCACTTTTCAGTGAAATAAGGGAAGGAATACAACATTTTAATAAAATTAATCATAAAAATATTAGCTAAATTCCCCACTGAGTAGAATGAGTGTGCAAAAAGACGGCACTCTCATAAATCAATTAAAAAGTCATTCTCTCTGCGTGAAAGTCAATATTACTTCAATGTGAAACACGGGACTCACAAATTAAATTTAAAAAAAATTAAAAATATTTAAACACCCTGAAGTAAATTGAAAAATCCTATAAAATTAATTATAAATCCTATAAATTAATCATATATCTTTCTCCTTGCCTCTCGGTGAACGAAAGTAAAAACTCCATAAAAGTAATAAAAAAAATTCTCTCCTTACCTCTTAGTAAACGAGAATCTCTTCCTATAAGTGTTAAATGTAAAATATTATGATTATAAAATAAATTTCGATAAAATTATTTAACAATTTCAATAAAGTTATTTAAGTAATTTCAATACAGTTATTTAAGTAATTTCCCCGCGCCTGTCGATGTGATTGCAGACGACCCATAAAGATTCTTCCAAAGTTTTTCCATCTCATGCAAGGCCCACCCCTCACCATGTTGTGGTGTCTAACACAGCTTTGTCAGAAGAGAATCAAATATGGGGGGTGGCTTAATTTTCCAAAAGCAAGAGCGCACTCACATTAATTAAATCCAAAAACACTTCTTTTCTGATTGAAGTTGAATAAACGACATACTGTAGCTACATAGGTGCATTGACAAAAGATAATAAAATATTTCTGATATCTTGGAGTACGTTAATTTTCGAAAAAAATAACGCACTCACATTAATTAAATCCAAAAACACTTCTTTTCTGTTTGAAGTTTGAATAAACGAGACCCTCAGATTTCAAAAATGATGGTAAACACCCACCTTTCAACACAAGTAAGAAAAGAATGTGACATTTCGATCAAATTACTGGGGTAAAATAATCACCACTGGACCGCAAAAAATGACCCTCGCATAAAATTAATGAAAAATCATGGTCAGAAATCTTTCGGTCTGTTTGAGGATTGAATAAACAATGATGCTGAATATTGATTTTCTTATTATTATTAAAAACAAAGACGAATTTTGATAAAAGTAATCAGAAATTATTGGTTGCACAAGACCGCAGTAACATAAAATTAACGCAAAAGGAAATCTCTCCGCCTGTCATTAACAAGAGTCTCTTTTAAACATTGCCGTCGATATCACCTGAACGTCAAAGATCACACATCGCTAAAATAAATCTTAAAAAATTGATAAATAAATCGAAAAGTCCATAAAATTAGTCAAAAAAAATTCTCATTGCCCCTGTCTAAAACCAGAAACTCTTATTTAAAGTCAGTCAATGAGGTTTAAATGTAAAATACGGCACTTAAAATAAAATAATTTAAAAAAATTAAACATTTCATAAATTAAATTAAAAACTTCACAATCATCTTCACTTAATATTATACTAGCAATTGCACCGGGAGTGTAAGGGAACGCCCAAAAGAGGAGATGTGAATCATTTTATGCTACATGTAAGGGTACATGATGAATGTGAACTTATGAGGGGTAAAATGTGACATTGATTGATTACATGGATTGTTAGATTTTAAACTATGAAAAATAAATATTTGTGCTATTTTGAAAGATATACATTGAGTTTATAGGCATTCATTGTAAGATTGTTTTTTAATATTATGTTTGATGTTGTTTGCTCAACTTCAAGGAAGAATCAAGTTAGGTAATTTCATCTCCATGACTTTAATTTTATAACTTTGTGGTTCTTCTCTTAAATCATTATGTGTTAATACAAATATAAATTTTCTATAACAAAAATACTTTATATAAATAAATTTCAACTTTTCAAACCAACAATTTTAATAGTCATTTTCTTTAATATAAAAATAAAGGGTATGTAATTAACTCAAATAACATGTACAAACACTCTAATTATTAAAATTAGAAATAAAATATGAACAAAAAAATTAATCCTATCAAATGAGAGCATATAAAGAAAATAAATTGTGAGTTTTAGATATGTAGGCATAACCAATATGATGAAAATAGATAGCATAGAATATAGTAGACCATGAATCTCTTGTTTAGTGTGGATTGTAAAGATCTTTCCCAAGACAACATTGACTTGTATTGAAGATATGTAACGCTAGTAAGGCCATACATGTCATGTAAACTCGTAGTAGTAGCTAGTGTTACATCATGCTACAAGCAAAAAGAGTAAGAGTGTTATTGTTCAATATAGAAGAAAACCCATTCGGGAAAAAAATAAGGAACAAGTGATAGCATAGTAGCCTGATTCTGCATGCAAGGCGATTGGTTGGAAGTAGGGGGTACTCGTAGTCATAAAGACAAGGTGTTACCCGACAATGACAGCACCATTTGACGTCCAAAGTTGGGACGCGACTAAGATAGTATGCTCGGAGATGCCTGTGTGCATCTCTTTCATGTACGTGGATGAGGAGATGCATGAATTTTTTTATCCTTTGGAGTAGTTGCAATGTTGGGCACAAATGATATAATGGTAAAGTAGGTGGAACTAAGAAGTGTTGTTGTATGATGAGGAGTGAAGTTTCCTGTTCAGTGATTTCTTGGTAGAATTTGTTGAGTTGCGAAATATATCTACGATCCATATTTGCTGCAAGGAAAGGAAAAGCATGTAAGTGAACATGTAAAAAGTAAACACTAATAATGGAAAGCACAATAAGAAAGAAATAATAGGAACCATTTTGAAGTGAAATTATATTGGAAAGTGAAAACGTAAATAAAGCAGGAAAGTTGCAAGGTCTTGTGATGAGAAAGAAGATGAAAGAAGTAAAAGTAGAATGGAAGCGAAGGGAAGGTACCAATAGTAGGAGCTCTTCAAGGAGTGTGAGCAACAAATTTTGAGGCAAGGTACGTCTCTTCTTGTTTCCTGCGAATGACAAAATGGTTCTCCTGCATTCGCAAATAGCGTGAGAAGGAGAAGGCAGGGGAAATGCAAAGATCATTCAATGATTGAACTCTTGAAATAGCTGTGAAAGTGAGGCCTTTCTGGTCAATGTTGTCGATGTCGATTGTTGCCTTATCCAGTGTCATGCCTTGCGATTTATGGATTGTTAAGCCCCATGCCATGTGGAGCGCCACTTGTGTTCGCGAACCGCTTGTTATGGGGGGGATTGGCACAAATTTAGGATTTGAAGGATCCCATGGTGGACCGCTGTAGTGAAGAAAGTCAACTACAACAAACGACGATTGTTCTGGTGGTGTAAAACCTAGTGCATATACGATTGCGCGAACGGTGCCGAGTGAACCGTTAACAAGACCACCGTCAACCCACAAATTGCTTGTGAGAATAACACGTTGCTCAACGCAGAGGAGTATTTTCGAAGCTAATTGATCATCTTTTGGTTGCCTAGTTTGGAGTTTCCTCTTGTCGGTAGCATAGCAACGTGCAACTGGCTGGTTTAATAATTTTAACATTGATTTATTGTGTAGGCTAATAGCCTCATATGTTGCATAAAGATGCATTGAATTGGAGAATGACTGGACTTCGGCTTCAGGAAGATTTTTTTTTGAACGTGTCATAAGAAGCTTCCAATCAGTAATAGTGGGGGTTGCATTGCGAAGGTTGGAGAAGAGTTTGCGAAAGGAAATTTTTGAAGGGATTTTTCCTTATTGCCGAAACACTGTTGAAAGCGTAACTACAGTATTGAAGCTTTGCCATAGTGCAGTGCCATGAGAAGTTCCTACATACATTGGTGTGTCTTTAACAGGTGGCAGTTGGCCAAGGTCACCCACAAGAATTATAGAATGTCCACCAAATGGGTTGTTTCTATTTGATGGGAATGCCTCGCGCAAGCGATCATCGATTTGAGAAAGCAATTTAGGACCAATGAAGCTCATTTCGTCAATTAGAATGTAATTGATATGTCGAAGTTGTTCTTGAAGGTTTAGGAGGGATTGACCCTCTAAAGGTTCCATAGAGGATATAGGGATGCGAAGAGTAGAGTGGATCGTCAAAGCATTAATGTGGAATGCTGCAACACCGATAGGAGCAAGCAGGAGGAGGGGGTATTTTCCAATGGTGGATTTTTCAAGGAATGCATTTTTTAAGGACTCAATTAGGAATGGCTTGTTTGTACCAGAAGTGCCTTGGATTATCATTCTTAGTTTTTTTTTGGCGATGTTGTTGCGAAAGTGGGAGAAAATGATATTGAATGCAATGGTTTGGCTTGGGGACAAGGAGGAAAGGGAATGTGCGCATGGAGTTGGGAGTTGGTGGGATCTTGTGGAGGAGTTCTTGAAGTCAATGAAGTGGATGGTTGTTTCTTGTAAGTGTGGAGGGATTGTAGAGTGGCGCCAATTATGGTTTGTGTCAAAGTCACGATGGCCAAGCATTTCAAGCTCATCGAGGAGGAGGTTGTTACCTGGGTGGAGATGAGAGAGAAATTGCCATTCATGCATGTCAAGCGTGGGGACATGGGGAGGTTCATCTAGCGATGAACAGATAGAATCAGAAAGGTCAGGGGTGGATGGTGTGCGATGAACATGCCAAGGTTGATATGTGTGTGCAACAATGCCTATGTCGGATATGCCAATATCGTTAGGGAGGCTACGGAAAGGGAAGCATAGAAGGAGTTCGTTCTAGCAGAAGTCTACATAGGATGGTGATTCTTTCAATGGAATGGAGGTGGAATGAGGAAGAACACAGACAACCATGGGAGGGAATATTTGTTTCCATGGTGATGTTTTTCGACGGTTGAAGAAGGACCAGGAGCGTGCAACCTCAATAAGAGACAAACACCCTCAAGTAAATTGAAAAATCCTATAAAATTAATTATAAAGCCTATAAATTAGTCATAAATCTTTCTCCTTCTCTCAGTGAACGAAAGTAAAAAGTCCATAAAAATAATAAAAAAAAAATCTCCCCTTCCCTCTTAGTAAAGGAAAATCTCTTCCTTTCAAGTGTTAAACGTAAAATACTATGCTTATAAAATAAATTTCAATAAAGTTATTAAGTAATTTTAATAGAGTTATTCAACAATTTCCCCGTGCCTTCTTGTCATTTGGGGCCCCCACCCACTCAAACTTCCAATTCTACACAACCATTCTATTTTATTCCATCTCATGTGAGGCCCACCACCCACCATATTGTGGTTTTTCTGTAATACACACACGACAAAACAGAAAATCTGCATCTCTGAGTGGATTAAAGATGTGATGAGAAAATGGAGTTTCTTTGTCTACCTATATCGCAACATTCACATAATAATATCGCATTCACATAATAATATCGCATTAAAGATCTTTTCGAGATATGGTCCCTTCATTTTCCAAAACACTTGATTTCCTGTTTGAATAACCGGGAATGTGACATTTTCAACAATTATGGTGAATACTCACCTTTCCAGAGAAGTAAGAAATGAATATCACATTTTTATAAAATTAATCACAAAGCATTAGTTGCATACCCTTGGTGTAAAATTAGTATCTGCAAGGCCGCCACGTGTAAAGCAAATTAAATTAAACTAATCATTAAACAACCTTTACTTTTCCGTAAATTAAGGGAAGGAATACAGCATTTGCACTCCCCAACGAGTAGATTGTGTGAAAAAAAACGGGTCACTCATAAAATCAACTAAAAGTCAATATTACTTAAAACACTAAAACATTAAAGTAAATATTCTTCCAACTTTAGATGTGATTGAAGACGACCCAGAAAGATTCTTCCAAAGTTTTTCCATCTCATGCAAGGCCCACCACAAAGACAAAATGGAGAAATATTTAAAACATATGCTGGTAACTCAATTCGGTGGTTTTCTTGGAATAAAGGGAGGCTGACACATTCAAACAATGATGCCCCAAATGGTTAATTTTCGAAAAAGAAGAGCGCACTCACATTAATTAAATCTAAAAACACTTCTTTTCTGATTGAAGTTTGAATAAACGAGACTCTCTAATTTCAAAAATCATGGTAAACATCCACCTTTCCACACAACTTAGAAAATAATGTGACATTTCAATAAAATTATTGGGATAAAATAATCACTCGAATAAAATTAATGAAAAATCATTCTCACACATCTTCTCCAACTCTTAAAATTTTGATAAATAAATCGAAAAGTCCATAAAATTAGTCAAACAACTCTCATTACCCGTGACTAAAACCAGAAACTCTTATTTAAAGTCAGTCAATAACGTTTAAATGTAAAATACGGCACTTCAAATTAAATAATTTAAAAAAATTGGACATTTCATAAATTAAATTTATAACTTCAAAATCATCTCCACCTATATATATAAATATTTTTATAAGTTTTTATGTTTATTTTGCACATTAACAATTTTATTTAATTATTATATGGTAGAGATTTAATTTTAATAGAATATTTTAGAATATTCATAATAATGTACACAAATACATTAAAACAAGTAGTTGCTGAAAAAATAATAAGTGAAATTTTCCATTATCGCTACAACATATTTTGACTAACCAAACATTATATTATGATTTCAAAAGCACTAGAAGTAATTCATATGGAGATTGGGACTTCTTCACCAGTAAAACCACTGTTCTTACTGAGATTTACATTCACCACTAGTTGCAGAGTAACATACAGTAAAACCCTGTAATCACACGCCCACCAAAATTTGCTCCACGATTTTCTCCCCTTGTCTTTCCAGACTTACATCAGCCACAATTCAATCAACCTATTCTTGCTTGTTAATTCAAAACATATATATCAAAGACATTGATACATTACACACAAAATTTAATACACAATATGGGCGAATATCATTTATGAACTTGCAGAGGTTGTGTGGAGTATGTTATCACAAATAAAATTTCATTTTGATTAGTAGAGTCATTTAGCATAGGTTTCATTTGTCTTGTCAAATTAGTTCATGAAATTGATGAAATTTTATGAATGGGTCATTATCCTAAGTTTAAAGAGGCGTCGAGTCTTTAGAGGTTCAAGGTAAATCTGAGGTCACCTGATCAGTCAGAAGAGTCATCCAACATGGGTAATCATAATTGGTCACTCATCATTTCACTTAACCTCTCTCATTTGTCATTATCCCTCCCATATTCGAATTTCACCTTTTAAATTCACCTTCAAAGTTGCTCTATGTCATCTTTCTTTCTACCTCTGTGTATAGTCATTGTTGTCACCCTTGAGAAGTCCAGCTTTTGCTATGCAATCCATTTCTTTACAGGTGTCATAGCATCAAGAGGCCAGCACAGTGTTAAAGGAGATGGCCATGCAGAAGAAGACTAATAAAAGATGCTCGTGTGTAAGGTATGAACCCATGGATCTAAAATAGCTCAATGAGGACCTTAGTTTTGCAGAAGCCTTCAACAATGTTGGATGCATGAGGTTCTGCTAGAAATTACAAGGTTTTCATGCTCAGGTTTCAAAATACTTTGCAGTGAATTTCGTGGGTACTGCATCAAAGGTAGGTGTGCTGAGTTTTGTGGTGTCACCTGAAACAACTGCCCAAGCCACAGAGATATCAAGGATGGGACAAGACTAGTTCAAAGCCACTAAGTTCAAATTACAGAACTGTGATGAATTCATGAAACCTGAACATATTGGCGTAGATATGACATTTGGAATCCCAAGGAGTTGCCTTAAAGAGAACTACTCCAGACTAGTGCTTGTAATTCAAAAATACTTCACTTGTGAAGGGAGGTTACATATGGTTTATCAGTATCATTTTAGGCTCTTGCTACATTTCACTGGTAAGAAATCTCTAGACCTTCCATTTTTCTTATTTAGGAGCCTAGGCAAGATGTCAGATAAAGTTCAAGCTAGGCCAGAAGGTAGTGAGACTTCAATTTTCCATCATGGGTTGATTAAACTACTGGTGTTGGAGGAGTTGAAAAGGCTGAACAGAGACTAGGCCACATTCCTTTTTCTTAGTGGTTATGAGGTAGATACTTTAACACCCAAGAAGACACCTAAATCAAAAGCTACTACTTCAAGCAATAGTGACAAAACTATGGCTGAAAAAGAGGGTGTGAATGAGGAGGAAATGGAGCCCATTGTAGATCCCATGGATGTCGAAGTAGAGCATGCACAAGAAACATAAGTTCCATAGCCTACACCTGCAAGTAGCAAACCGAAGACTAGCAAGAAGAGTCATGGAAGGATAACAAGAAGTCAAACATTAAGGAAATGAAATCTTGAGGATATTCTTCAAGCTATAGACATAGAAGAGACTCTAGTGGTAAAAGCTATAGATATCAAAGGAAGCAAGAAGAAAAAGAAGGGTATTACTGCCAAAAGACTTGATTTCTCAGGAGAAGATGCAGGGTTTATGTTCCAACCAAGCAAACCACTCACCAGGCTGCAACTTTCCAAAGGTGTCATGGCTAGTAAAAAGACTGAAATTATAGACAAAGGCAAGCAACCTATGGCAGAGGATATCATTGATTTGTCTCCAACAAAAGAAGATATCATTGTGTAGAGGAAGGGTAAAGAGAAGGTTGTTGAAAAAACTAAAGTGTAGTTGTTAAAGGAGTACTTAAGAGAAGTCAGGGAGGAAGTGATTGAAACCATGTTGGAATTAGAGGAAGCCAAGCTAGATGGAAAAATGATGGAGGAATTCAAAGAGAACTTAAATGAGAAAATCAATCACTATGATGAGTCTTTAACCAATGCCAAGAAGTTGTTGAAAAGGACACTTCCTCTATGTAGGGTAATGAAACATACAATAAAGAGGAATATTTGGTTGCAGGCAGAGGGAAAGAAACTTAAAAGCCAAGTGAAAGAGCTAGAAGAGTAGATGGAGATGGTATAGTCGAAGCTCAAGAAGAAAGGTTTAAAAATAATAGTCATAGATGAACCTGAGGAGACTAAAGCCCCTACTGCCAAAGGTGAAGCTTCTAAAGCTTGAAAAGTGGACAAATTACCTTTTTGATATTTTTGCATCATTTTGAATCATCACTTGTAGAGCCATAGGCAAATTTTGAAGAAGGAAGCACAATTTTCAAGTCTGTTGCCAATTAGGCAAGTTCATAGCGTATCTCAGGATTGAAGCCCAGAAATAGCTACAAACTCATTGTAGGTGTCTTTTTGTTATAAGTCGTAGGTGTTTTCATGAAGGAGGCAGGTAAAGGTTGGTGTTTAGTTATTTTGACTTAATAAACAGCTTCAAATCAGCAAAGGGAGCAAACAGGTGACAGAGATGGTCAAAATCAAAGTGCTACAGACTTTCGCTACGAACATGCCTGAAGTCCCCTGTTTCTGCAGTGAAGACCTTTTTGGAGCATTTCCAAATTTTGATGGTCTATTTGGGATAACCCAGCCACGTGGAAAGGTCAAAGGACATCAGAGGAAAGTTTTGGTGGAGGCATAGTCTTCGACAAATTTGTTCAGTTTGCCAGCTCAACATGAAGACATTGATCAACCATCATGACACCACCTCCTAAACAGTAGGAAGACAAGTCTCCTGACTTGGTGGGAGAAATTATTTTTTGGTCATGGTCAGTGCCACCTAGGCACATGAATTTTCTCGATGTAAATATGCAGTCTTAAAGTTTTTTGATGTGATAAATAGGTTATAGAGTCCTATTAGGTTTCTAAGTCCTAAAATTAGTAGCTATCATTTTTATCTCCATGTAATTTTATTATTGTTAGATTAGATGTCATCAAAGAGACTCGAAGGTCCAGCCTTGTTGGCAGACCCAATGTAAAGATGCTTAAGCCTATTAATAGGCAGATTATCAAAGAATAGAGGGTTGATGATGTTGACTACAAAACTACTATTGTAAAAACTTCTTATCAGTAATATACAGTGGCTATTGGATTTTCTTCACCTGAGATTCATTGATGTCTTCATGAGCATTTGTCTTATGGATTCTGCTATTTTATATTCAGTACTCCGATGATTGATTCATGTATGTCATGCTCTAACTTCCTTCAAACATTAGATTGTTGTGCATCTGTGTATGTTATCTTTTCATCAAAACATCTATATGCCTGAACTTCCATAAGAAGAGTTCACATGTCATTGAGTTTCTTTACACTAACTCCATATGCGCAATGGTAGTGATTTCTTCACATCTTTCACCTGCATACAAACACACTTAAAACACTATTTCAGATTTAGCCATCTATTGAAATTCATTTGAATAAAATCATCCTTAAGTTGAGAGAGCCCTCTCAGGCTAAAAAGACTAATTTTTCAGCTGCAAGTAGGTTTGAAAGAGTTACTCTAGGTTGATTGGTGGAGCAGCCCATCTGTACCAAATTAGTGATAATAGAGTAAATAACGAGTAATTAACACTTGCAGAATAAATGTTTTCCCATACCCTTTTACTAACCATGCTTTAAATTTGTATTTGAGTTTTAATTATTTAATCTGTTACAGAATGGGTGATTGTCCTCATGTTTAGAACTTCATTTAACCCATGTCCTTGCCTGCAAACTCAATCCACAACCCGTAAAACATTTACTAAGGTATTGTTGTTGTCAGAAAATTAAACGGGATGGTTGAGATTAATTTTCCAACACACACAACATGAAATTCACATAGAATCTACAAAACATTGGTTTTATGGTTGTTGTCAGAAAATTAAACGTGGTGGTTGAGATTAATTTTTCAACACACACAACATTAAATTCACATAGAATCTACAAAACATTGGTTTCTTTGAATAATACCCACACTCACGCAGCACGAAATTCATATAGAATCTGCAAAACATTATAAAAATATAACTACCACTACTCCAACATCCAATATCAATGACAATTTTCAAGAATTGATCATGGCTCTGATAATTTAGTCTTCAATCAAAACTGACAGAACTAACGTGGCTCGCTCTGAATCAGAGTATCTCTAGGATCAAAATAGAGTGTTGAAAAAGGGAAGAATGTTTAATATGTAAAATTTTGTTTTCTGTTGTATAGCTCCACACCTTTCTGGTCAAGGGCTTATCACATGTTTCATAGCAGGATAGTAACACCCAACTTTTTACTCTATTACTAGTTTATGTTGCAAGATACAAACCTGTTTAATAAGATAGACAACCTCTTTAGTAGGGTATGGATGTGTCTATGATTTTGTTAATCCTAAATCATAATAATTTAATCATAAATTGTAACAATTCTCTCATGGTATGGATGTGCGTAACAGTTCCTAAATCATAATAATTTAATCATAAATCATAACAATTCTCGCATAAATCATAACAATTCTCTCATGGGTATGGACGTGCCTATGGTTTTTCTAATAATTCATGATAATATAATCAAATTAAAGCTCTCAAACTTTGTGCCTATGATTTCTATTAATCAAGATGATAATATGATATAATCAAAATAGAGCTCTCAAAATTGTGCCATGATATGATCAAATTAGAGCTCTCAAACTTTCATAATAATATAATCAAATTAGAGCTCTCAAACTTGTGCCTATGATTTCTATTAATCATGATGATAATATGATATAATCAAATTAGAGCTCTCAAAACTATGCCCTAATATGATCAAATTAGAGCTCTCAAACTTGTGCCTATGATTTCTGTTTTTTTTATTCACTGGGCGATATGATCATATTAGAGCTCTCAAACTTGTGCCTATGATTTTTTTTTTGTTAATCATTGTGCTCTAATATGATCAAATTAGAGCTCTAAAACTTGTGCCTATGTTTTTTGTTTCTATTAATTGTTAATCATTCTACTCTAATATGATCAAATTAGAGCTCTCAGACTTGTGCTTATGATTTATGTTTGTGTTAATAATTGTGCCTATGATTTCATGTTAATCATGATAATAATATGATCAAATTAGAGCTCTTGACATTGTGCCTATGATTTTTGTTAATATGATGATAATATGATCCTATCATTTCTGTTAATCATGATGATAATTTGATCAAATTAGAGCTCTCAAACTTTATTCTTATTGAATATATATATTTTTTAAAATATAAAACATAATATATATTTATAACATATTCATATTTTGAAATATAAAACACATTCTTTTTAATACCTTACTCTTAAAAGGAAATGCAATTTACTAATTTATTGAATGATAGAAGAGCCATAGGTTTTCCTTGAAATATAAAACATATATTTTGTTAAAAATGAAATTTACTAATTTATTGAATGATAGGAAAGCCATATGTTTTCCTCATATTAAATTAGAGCTTGATTAACAATTTCAGCTCTCTAACTTGTCCCTAGTCCCTATGAATTTGGTTAGTCATAACAATCTAACTTGATAATATAATCAAATTAGAGCTCTCAAACTTTATTCTTATGGAATATATATTTTTTTAAAATATAAAACATAATATATATTCATAACATATTTATAAATTTATAAACTATTTATATTTTAAAATATAAAACACATAATCCTTTTAATACCTTACGCTTAAAAGGAAATGAAATATACTAATTTATTGAATAATAAAAAAGCCATATGTTTTCCTTGAAATATAAAATACATATTTTGTTAAAAATGAAATTTACTAATTTATTGAATGATAGGAAAGCCATATGTTTTCCTAATATTATATTATGAAAATAATATTTTAAAGATGTAGCATGGCTATGATTACGTAAAGCTAATACTGGTCTGAATTGTGACTTTTCCTTTACTTATGCATGTCTGAATTGTCAGATTAGTGTGTTAATTGACTTTGTTTTAAATTGGCTAGTAGTATCATTTTTATGTTGGTTATGGCACTCTTAAAAGAACTATATAAAAAAATAAACAACATTGTGACTTTTCCTTTACTTATGCATGTCTGAATTGTCAGATTAGTGTGTTTTTTGACTTTGTTTTAAATTGGCTAGTAGCATCATTTTTATGTTGGTTATGACATTATTTAAAGAACTATATAAAAAAATAAACAACAATAGTTATATTCATCTATTTTAATAGTTTTTTTTTTTTTTTTTCTTCAGTTTTTTCAATAATTTTTGGAACTAAAATATATTTCTATATTTTAATCATATGAAAGAAATAGTTATATTTATCTATTAGAATTATATTCATTGTAATAGTTTTTTCAGTTTTTTCAATAATTTCTGGAACTAAAATATATTTCTATATATTAATAATTTGAAAGAAATATTCAAAATATAAAACTCTATGTATTTAATACCAAAAGAGTGTGATACATTGAGTGTGACATTCAATTAGAAGAGTGATACATGTAAAAGTTTTTTCAATAATTTCTGGAAATTTATACATTTCTAGTTTTTTTTTCATTTGAAAAAAATACAAAACTCCTTATGTATTTAATACTAAAAGAGTGTGATACATTTAATTAGAACAATGATACATTCAATTAAAGACGTAAATATATTGAATATAATTTTTTTAAAGATAAAATAAGAAATTTCATAATCATAAAGACATTTTTAAAACACCATTCATAGTGAATCTAACTCTATTGTTCACATATGCATGCAATTAACAACCAATATTTATATACAAACAAGGGAAATAAGACTCCATTTTTTTCATAGTTTAGTTACATAACTACCACTTTGTTCAAATATTTATGTACAAACAAGGGAAATAAGACTGACATTACTTCATGGGTTAGTACCACAACTACCATAGGAAACAAGACTCACATTACTTCATGGTTTAGTAGCACAACTATCATTTTGTTAGAATAGACTAAGATGTGGAAGAACTTTGGCCTTCACAAATGTTGTTGATAGTAGTACTTGTACTACCCAACAAATGTGTTAGATTGGATTGGAATTTGGGAATGGAAGTATGGCTTAAAAAAGTGTCTTTGATGTTTTACAGTGTACCTACAATGCCCATCATAGTAGGTCGCCCTTGAGGAGATTCATTTGTGCAAAGAAAACTGACATTTATTAGTGATATGAGGCAATTGAGATCCTTATCTTCTTCATTGCATCTATTAGTCCTCCTCAATAAACAATGTCCACCACTTCTTGTACTCAGTTTGGAAAACTGCTACCCACGCATTTTTGCAAATTCATTCTCTCCACAAACATGTTGTGGATGGGCTTCTTTCTAGTGAACATTTCCAATAGCACTATTCCATAGCTATAAATATCACCTTTTGTTGTAACTTGTCCTCCTACTCCATATTCTGCATTCATAGATTCTCATCTTAAGGTTTTAAATTTGATTTGAAATGTTAACATAAGAAAATGATAACATCACTTAATATGGTATATAGTTTAAATAATACCTGGAGGAATGTACCCTGTAGATCCTTTGAGTGCATTTATGGAAGTGAGAGCTCCAACTTCATTATTTGGAAAACATATCGTAACAATGCCAAAGTCTATTAAATATGCAGTCATATATTCACCCAACAACACATTGTTGGGTTTCAAATCACAATGAATCACTTGAACAAAACAATGGTGATGGAGATATGCCATGCCTTGGGCAATGTCTATTGCTATATTCAACTTTTGAATCAAATTCAAACCACTTTGTTCTCCATCATCCGGATATAACCACTTTTCTAGGCTTCCATTTGGCATTAATGGAAATATCAAAGCTTTGATTTGGAGATCTGAATAACATGTTATGACCTGAATCAAATTTTGATGTCTAACTCTACCCAAAGCTTTGCACTCTCTATCGAAACTCTTTTGAGCCCCTTCATTTTGTAGATTGAGAAGCTTGACAGTGACCATTGTGTCATCATTAAAAATCCATTTCTACCCTTTTCAAAAACTAACAATTCCTAACAAATTGGCATCACTAAATTCATTTGTTGCAATGACGAACTCTACATAGGATATTATTTGATACTCCACTAGACCAATTTCTCTCTGAATATGTCTCTTACAACAAGAAATAATTACAATGCAAGAATTGCTACAACAAAAACAAGTATGATAACTCTTTCCATATTCCAAAAAAACCCGATATCTTGGCGTGGGTTAATTTTCCAAAAAGAAGAGTGCAGTCACATTAATCAAATCCGATATCTTCGAGTTGCTTCATTTTGTATTTGAAGTTTGAATAAACGATGAACTTACTATACCCATGCTCACCTTTCCACTAAAGTAAGAAAATTAATCACTCACATCTTAATAAAATTAATCACAAATCATTGGGTGTGTGCCACCTGGCTTAAAACTAAAACCTAGAAGGCCACCCTAGCATAAAATTATCCCACAAAAAACACACATTCTGTTCGGATAATTTTCAAAAAGAAATTAAATATTTCCTTCCATTTGAAGTTTGAAACCAACCAATTAAATAAAACAAATGCAACACACAACATGAGACAGAGCTCGCACAACTTGTGATTAGCTCAACGACAACATTACATATTTATAGCATAGGCACTCACCTAATCTACCTAAGTTTGAGGCAACAATCCTGAACTGGTGGAACTAAACTCTAATTATAAAACTCTCATTCAACAAACCATAACCACTCCTATTTCTACATTATTCTAGATTATTCTCACATCCTCCCTTAACGGAGAAATGGATTTTCTACAACACCTAATTTACTTCTAAAAACTTCAAACTTGAGTTTACCAAGAGGCTTGGTAAAGATATCGGCCATATTATCCTTGGTATTACAAAATACTAAATCAATTTCATTTGATTCAGTCTTCTCTTGGACAAAGTGGTATTGCAGCTCAATGTGTTTTGATCTGGCATGATATATTGGATTGTGTGCTAATTTGATAGCACTTTGATTATCACAATTTATGCATGTTGAACCACTTTGCTCCTCTTCGAGATCTGCAAGAATTCTCCGCAACCAAACAGCTTCACAGGTGGAATTGGTTAAAGCTTTGTACTCAGATTCTGTTGATGATAAAGAAACAGTTGGTTGTTTCTTCCTACTCCATGACACAACCCATGATCCTATATGAAATGCATAGCCAGAGGTAGATCGTCTGTCATCAAGATTTCTTGCCCAATCTGAATCAAAAAAACCTATTAGTGCAACATTAGATTCATCAGTATACATAATACCTAAATTGATTGTTCCTTTTAAGTATCAGAGAAATTTCTTTGCAGTGGTCCAGTGATTTCCTAAAGGCTTAGCCATAAACTGACTAAGGATACTAACTGAGTATGCAATATCTGGTCTGGTAGTGGTGAGATAGTTCAGACTTCCAACCAACTGACGATATAAAGTTCCATTTGCCTCTTTAGTTCCATCTTCTTTGTACAACTTTGCATTATGTTCTAAGGGGGTTGACATAGCTTTACAATCACTCATATCGAAATTTTTAAGAATTTCCTTTGTGCATTTGCTTTGACTGATCAATGTTTTACCAAGTTCTCTCCATACCTCAATTCCTAAATGGTAATGCAATTCACCCAGATCTTTCATTTCAAATTCCTGAGACAACTAAATTTTAATTTCTTCAATTAACTTGTAAGCACTGCCTGTGATAATGAGATCATCCACATATAAAGATATTAAAGCAACATTTCCTTCTTCATCTTTCTTAACATACAGGTTAGGATCTTTTTTTCTTTTCACAAACCCATTCTGATGAAAGAAGGTATCAATATTTACATACCATGATCTCGGTGCCTGTTGCAAACCATATAAGGCTTTTCTTAACCTACAGACTAGATGCTCCTGTTCCTATTTGATAAACCCTTCAGGTTGAACCAGATAAACTTCTTCTTTTAAATCACCATTTAGAAAAGCATATTTGACATCCAATTGATGTATATTCCAATTATGTTTTGTAGCTAAGGCAATCAGTACTCTAATTGTATTCAATTTAGCTACTGGTGCAAAAGTATCTTCATAATCAATTCCCTCCTGTTGAGCATATCCTTTTGCAACTAATCTCATCTTAAATTTATCAATACTACCATATGCTTTAAATTTAGATTTATACAACCATTTGCTTCCAATTGGAACTTTGTTTTCAGGGAGTTCAACTAATTCCCATGTTTGATTTTTCATAAGAGAGTCATATTCCTCATTCATAACATTTCTCCATTGTTCATGCTCTTTAGCTTGTTCATAATCAACTGGTTCTACAACATTCGTGATATTAAACATCAAGGCATAATCTCTATACCTTGCAGGAAGTTGGGTTTGTCAGGTTGACCTTCTTGGTTCTACAATACATGTTGGAGTTCCATCCATGATTCTCCTGCTTTGAGGTGAATCTTCCTCTCGTGATGAATCACTGCTGCTGGATGTGCTCATGCTGCTTTCATTCTGATCTTGAACCTGTGCCTATACCTGTTCCTGTTCCTGTTTAACCAAAGTATCAATTTTGACATGATCATCATTAGATACATGCCATGCATCATTCATTATATCACTTTTATCAGCATTCTCATGAAACACCACATCTCGACTTGCAAACAATTTATGTGAACTGGGATCAAACAATTTATATGCTTTCTGATCTGTACAATACCCAATAAAAACACACTTGATTGACTTTGCATCAAGCTTTCTTCTGTTATCCTTAGGAATATTTGCAAAGGCAGTACATCCAAATACTCTTAAATGATTGACATCAGGTTTATGACCATAAAGAATCTCAAAAGGAGTTTGAAAAGCTAATTTCTTAGTGGGATTTCGATTCTTCAAAAAACAACAGTATTAATGGCTTATGCCCAAAAACCATTAGAAATGTTTTTACCTTGAAGCATACTGTGAGCACACTCCACCAGTGTTCTATTCCATCTCTCAGCATCACCATTTTGCTGAGGAGTATTGGGTACTGTGAATTGTTTTTGGATCCCATGAAGTTTACAACACTTGTTAAACGCTCTAGATTTATATTCACCACCCTGATCTGATTTGAGAATTTTAATGGATTTGTCTATTTTATTTTCAATCAAAGTTCTGAATTCTTTAAAATACTCAAAGACATCACTTTTTCTTCGTATGAAGTAGACCCATGTATATCTAGATCTATCATCAACAAAAATAAGAAAGTAGGAAGCACCAGCAAGCGACCTAGTTTGCATAGGTCCACATACATCAGTGTGAATTAATTCAAGTATATCAGATTTTCTTTTCTTTGTATGAATGGGAAACTCCTCTCTATGCTACTTACCAAGTGCACAAGCTTCACATGGTAAATGTTCACACTTCATAACAAGAAGACCTTCAACCATTATTTTTCTTTGCAACAACAATAAATCATTGTAATTTAGGTGCCCATACTTGTGATGCCATAACTCTGCTGTTGATGTTGCTGTGGATGTCAATGTAACATGACGCTTCATTGTCACATCCAATTTATATAATCCACCAACCCTGATACCTGTGGAAACAACCCTGTAGCGATCATGAACATCTTTCACAATACACCCCAATTTACCAAATTCTACTTTTAAATTATTATCAGTGATAGTTGAAACATATATCAAATTATTTTTAATACCAGGAATATCCATCACATCATGAATCTGTCTCATTTGTCCATTAGTAAGTACACACTTATTACGCCATAGCCTTGGACTTTATGTGACCTGTTATCTCCTAGGTAAATGTGTGTGCCATTAGTTTTCTCGTAATATTTATCATACCATTCTTTATTACAAGTCATATGAGTTGATGCACCAGAACCTATGAACCAAGCAGTCTCATCATCAGTTTCAACAGACAATGCAGCATCGGAAAGAAACAATTTAAGATTTTAAAATCCATCAGTAACTGAAGTGTCTCTGTTCATGAAATTTCCATTATGCCTTCTATGTCTCTGATTTGATTCATGATTCTTTCTTCTATAGCAATCTTTAGCTAGATGTCCAGGTTTTCCACAATAATCACATTCAATATTTCTCTTAACATAAGAATCAGGATGTGTCATAACTTTCTGCTTTACTTGAAAACGGCCTCTGTTCCTATCCCATGATCTCCCTCAGAATGATCTTTTACCTCTTGCAATCAATGCCAAATCAGAATCATTTGAATTCAGTTCAAAAATTTTCTTTCTCTCTTCTTCTTGAAGAAGAATTCCAGCCAATTCATCAAATGTAGGAGGCATTTGTCTAGCTGAAAGTGTTGAAATAAAGACTTTATAGTCTTGGACTAAACCCTAAAGCAATAGTTACTAAATCACTACTAGACACTTTTTCTCCAATGTCACCAAGCTTATCGCTTAAGTCTTTAATTCTAGAAACAAAGTTGTTGATACTTTCATTGGCTTCCATTTTTATAGATAGTAGCTTCGTTTTTAAAAATAAAATGCGGTTTGCATTAGTAGTTTCGTATAAACCTTTGAGAGTTTCCCACATGTGCTTTGAAGATTTACAGTCTCGAATGTGAGGAATGATGTTGTCCTTTACAGACACGCGCAACAACACTTTTGCTCTCATTTCTTGCTTATCCCAATATGGAATCGCGGTGGCAACAACAGGCTTGGGCTCGTCACCATTGACAATCGTCTAGAGGTTGTATGCCTCGAGAACAGTGACCAGCTTAAACTTCCAATTGATGTAGTTTACGCCATCAATTTTGGTGGATTCATTTAAATATGAATTGACAAGAGGATTAGCCATTGTTTTCTTAAAATTAAACCACTCCGCACACGATACAGGCAATAAAATGACCGAAAAAAGAAGCTCAGCTACTGAAATCATCCAGAAAATTGCAGCGACGGAACTTTAACAAACCCTGGTGTTTAAATCCCACCAAAAATATGAAGTAAAATGAAACGGGAAAGATATTAAAATCACAGAATTCACGCGGAAGAGCAGCTCAGACCTCTTGGCAGTGGTGGCAGTGCTCCTGCTGTTCGTGCTCCACGCAGAGGACAACCAACAATGAAAGCCCGAATGGTAGCATTCCTGGTTGTGGATGGCAGCGACGTCCTCTGAGAATTCAACAACGAGCTCAATATCCAACTGAGCAGCCTCGGTTGTATGAATTCCACAACAGAGCTTGGCTGGAGCAGCAAGTTCTTGACGACAAGCGGAGCAGACTGCAGCTCGTCAATTTCTTCCACCGACCATCACTCAAACTGGATTTATAATTTCCTCAATCGCGGTTTCGGTGCACCATCTCCATGATCAAGGCCGAACGCTGATCTTACTCAATACGAGAGACAGAGGCTCTGAAATCGGTCACTAGCAGCCCCCTGCAGAACTGCTCACTCAATCTTTCCGAGAACACACCAAAATTTTATCAAATCTTCCTCAAACCACACACGATTATTTCATTGAATGCACCTTACCAGCTTAACACAGCAGATTACTAGCGAAAAACCAGTCAAACCAACAACGCTGGCTCTAGCTTTACGCAGGAGCAGCTCTGATACCAAATTAAATAAAACAAATGCAACACATAACGTGAGACAGAGCTCACACAACTTGTGATTAGCTCAACGACAACATTACATATTTATAGCATAGGCACTCACCTAATCTACCTAAGTTTGAGGCAACAATCTTGAACTGGTGGAACTAAACTCTAATTATAGAACTCTTGTTCAACAAACCATAACCACTCCTATTTCTTCATTATTCTAGATTATTCTCACACAACCTTCAAACGATGATGCTAAATGCTGCTAAATCCCTCCCTTTTCCGTAAAATAAGAGAAAGAATACAACATTTTAATAAAATTAATCAAAGTCAATATCACTTCAATGTGAAACACGACACCTACAAATTAAAATTAAAAAAATTAAAAATATACTTCTCCTTGCCTCTCAGTGAACGAAAGTAAAAATTCCACAAAAGTAATCAAAAAATTTCTCTCCTTACCAATTAGTAAACCAGAATCTCTTCCTTTAAGTGTTAAATATAAAATACTATGCTTATAAAATAAATTAAAATGTTCCAGCATAAATTAAAAAGTTCCAAACACTTTATATATGTGATAAATTGAATATTCATTTTCCCTTTTATAAAATTTTAAATTTTCACTTATTAATGACAAAAAGGGGACAAACCACTAATATGCTAGTGGTGGAATATAATTGAGAATGAAACTCCAACCACATGTTTAAAATGATGCTACATATTTCTCTTTTTATAGGATTTAATAAAAAATTTACAATATTGTTCAAAATATCCAGTAAGAATTTATAATGGAGTTTTTATGTAAAAAAATAATTATAATATGTCTATAATGAAGTTTTTATCTAATAATATGTTACGCATTGTAAGTGGTATGTCTATTAATATTTTTAAGAGCACATTCGGTGAATGCGATATCATTTTTGTCACATCCAAGTGTTATCTAAGTGTAAGTGTTATATATAAGTGTAAATGTTATATTCAAAAAGTTAAAAAAAATTAATATAAGAGTGAAAGATTTTTAGTTTGTCATATTAGAATGAACATTGAAAATTGATAATGTTCATTCTAATGTGAATCATATTAGAATATTATTAAATTAATTATTAATTGATAATATAATTATTACCGAAAAATTCTTCATAATTTTACTATGAATCACAAAAGTCAAGATTCTATAAAAATTAATATAAGTTTTAAAATATTAATAAAAATTGTGTATAAGATTTTCACGGTATAGATGATAATACAACTTCATAAAAAAATGTGTATGGTTTTATAAGAAATGTGTATACATTTCTTTCTTATTTTATTAAGATAATAAAACCAACTACAAATTAAAATAAAATAATGTGACTCGTATGAGCAAATTGATAGCTGACCTTTAAAGTTCAATAAATGAAGACTTTAAAGTTCAATAAATGAAGACTTTAAAGTTATTGAGTTTCAATAAAGTTATTTAACAAGTCCAATAAAAAAAAGACTTTAAAGTTATTAAGTAATTTCAATAAAGTTTTTGGGCGCCCCCACCCACTCAGAAAATGGAGTTTCTAAGTCTACGTAGCTCGCAGCACTCACATAATAAGAAAATCACATTTACGATCTTTTCCAAAAACACTTGTTTCAAGTTTGAATAAACGAGATAGTGCAGCATTGACAGAAGATAATCAAATCTTTTCCGATATCTTCGGGGGTGTCTTAATTTTCGAAAAAGAAGAGCGCACTCACATTAATTAAATCCAAAAACACTTTTTCTGGAATAAACGAGACTCTCTGATTTCAAAAATGATGGTAAACACCCACCTTTCCACACAAGTAAGAAAAGAAGGTGGCATTTCCATAAAATTAATGGGGTAAAATAATGACCACTGGGCCGCAAAATATGGCACTCGAATAAAATTAATGAAAAATCATTCTCATACATCTTCCCCAAATATTCCCATTGGTTGTCGATTTTCTGATTATTAAAAAAACCAAAAAACGAATTTTGATAAAACTAATCACAAAGTATTGATTGCAAAAGACCGCAGTAACATAAAATGAATGAAAAGGCAATCTTTGCACCTGTGAGTAACGAGAGTCTTTTTTAAACATTGCCGTCGATATCACCTAAACGTCAAAGATCACACATCGCTAAAATAAATCTTAAAAAATTGATAAATAAATCGAGAAGTCCATAAAATTAGTTAAAAAAAAAAAAAAAAAACTCTCATTGCCCGTGACTAAAACCAGGAACTCTTATTTAAAGTCAGCAATGACGTTTAAATGTAAAATACGGCACTTAAAATAAAATAATTAAAAAAAACTAGATATTTCATAAATTAAATTAAAAACTTCAAAATCATCTCCATATATATATATAAACATTTTTATAATTTTTTATGTTTATGTTGGGCTTTAATAATTTTATTTAATTATTATATGGTAGAGATTTAATTTTAATAGAATATTTTAGAACACAAATTAAATGTTAAAATTTCTCTCCAAAATAATTATACTATTTTTTCATAATTAAAATTTATTAATTAAAAAAAATATGACGATAAAAATAAGTTGGTTTTAATTATATGGTAATGATAAGCCATGTTTTTTCACAAAAAGATTTAGTAATTTTATTTATGAGTAAACAAATTATTACATGTTACATCATGCTAGTAAGCGTCAGGCAATCACGATTTTATTAATTATAAAGAAAAACAATTAGGATTTTCTCCCTTTTTTCTTTTCGACCTTGCGCCAAGCACCTTGTGTTGGCGTGGTCTCGATAAGGACAAGCTGATTTTCTTCCATTTGTGCTCCATTGTCCTTATCTGAGTCTGATGTGTCTGAAGTATGTGTTCTTTTGTAACCCCCACTGTCTGGTGCTCCCGGGACCGTATCCTGCTGAGTCTTTGTGGTGGTGACAAGTGGATCTTGCATTTCCTGTTCTTGTGTGCCCAAAGAGGTATCTGTTTGCTGATTCTCATGTGGTGAGGGTTCCTCTTCTTCGTCTTGTTGTTCTGGCTCCTCAGAGGGGAATTGCCAACCTTTAGCAGCTTTTCCTGTTTTCTTCTTTTTTCTGTTGTCTCTTTTTGCTGCCGGGCATGAGTTTTGTAAGTGCCCTGTGCACCTGCATATCCGGCATCTGAAAGCTGTGTTCTCATAGTCTAGATGCTGAGTCCATCTCTCCTGTTTATTATTCAGCATAATGCACTCTGGGAGTCCTTTGCTCAGATCAACCTCCACACAGATTCGTGCAAAGGTGAAGATGCGCTCCTCCAGGCGTTGAGTGTCTGTTTTAATGTATCTGCCCAGGGTGTTTCCAATGCAGCCAAGTACATTCTCATTCCAAAAATGTAGCGGGAGGTTGTAGAGCCGAACCCAGACCGGCATTCTAGTAACCTCCATGGTGTTGGCGTCAAAATGGGGAAACCATGGTGTGATGAAGAGTCCCGTGGAGCCCCAGAACCATGGTCCCTGGCTAAGGATGGCATCCCTATCCTCAGTAGATGAAAATTTTACAATGAAAAACCCCTTGGAACATAGGTGTATTTCGCATTCCATGGTCCAGTTTGTGAAAATCCAATGGAACAGCTCCATTGGTTGGAGCGATGAGTTAAATATGCCTAGTGTGACAAATTCTATTACTATTTACATATTAAGAATCTCCATGGTAAAATAACAACAAATATTCCACCTTGTTGCATGTTTTTTCAAATGTAGAGATGTAATGTAATGTTTAACATTTTGGCTAAGTTAAATTATATAAAAATAAAAATAAAATAAAGGTTTAAATAAAAAATTAAATAAAAAAATTGATGTAATGTAATGTAAACATTTTAATTTGGTCAAAATAAAATTAAAAAATAAAATAAAAATGAAAATAACCCTATAAAAATAAAATAAAATTGGCCCATGGTATTGAAAACCTATGGTATTGACCCATGGTATTCATGTGGAAGGTAGCCTATTTAAAGGGGAAAATTAAGCCAACCTATATCCGTCTTTAACTCTGGATCTGCCAAGCCCCGAGAGGGATCAAATATGTTGATATGCAAACTTCTTTTAGAGTGAAAAGAGATTTGAATGAATGAATGAATGATATTTTATCGTCCATGAGACTAAAAATAGTCTATGGGACCCCTAGCTTCCTTGTTTTTTTCCCTTTGTAATTCAATCCTTTTCTTATTCAAATTAACGAAGCTGACCCAACCTTTTAACAATTACTTTTGATTCTATATGTTGATATGCAAACTTCTTTTAGAGTGAGAAGATATTTGATTATTTTAGGCACTTGGTAGATTTGGATTTAAGATAGATCTAGATGGGTAATAATAAAGTTATAATTTAGCTTCTCAGCTTGGTAGATCCTGATTTAAATGGATCTAGGCTAGTAATAATAAAGTTATAATTTAGTTCTTTTTATGGTATTTTTAATTTTTAATGAGATGAGAATAAGTTTTTTAATGATTATTATAGATTGATACATATCTACATTTATCAACAATTTAATTTATATAACTACCATAATTTATAAATTTTCATTTACCAATCTTGAAAAAACCAACCTATAAAATAATTTCCTACCAAACTCCAATTCTATGTACTTCAAATGATGTCAAATGCTAGAACGCTATAACTCTTTAAAATAAAATTTTATAATTAAACCTCTATATAAAAGCATTTCATATATTTTGGGTTGTATGAATGAAATAATATTCTCTAAGAACATTTAACCAATACACTATCTATTATATCATTTCATCAAATAATATTTATGCAACTACCATATATGCTTAAGTGTTATATTCAAGTAAGCTTGAAAATATTTAATAAAAATTGTTTACACATCATTTTTATATAAAGGATAATATATCTTTTTAAGAATTATATATATATATATATATATATATATATATAAAGTAAAAATATAATTTTAGAGAATTGATAAGCATAATTTTAATGATGCATTTTAGTTTTTGTGTTATAATATTTAATAACTAGTACAACTATTAATTTTAATTGTACTAGAAAATGTAAACTTGTACTCACATGGTACCATTTGCTATTTAATAATTTGCACAAAAATTCCATAATTGTACTAGGTAAATGCTAAAAGATAAGCATAGATTTAGAGATGTAACCTAGTTAATATTTAAAATTATATTTATTGATGTAGAAGAAAAAACCAGAATATGCCAAGATCTTTCATTTATGAACATAAGACTAGTACAACCATATTGTTGAGGTATTGTCATTGATGTCAAAACAATGGTTAAGCATGGCCTTGAATTTAGAAGAAACCCCTAATGTAAACTAATATTTTGGTGGAAACAAATCAAGGCAAACACAAGAATAGATTACACTATCTCATAGTGCTCATTGAGAAGTTTCCAACCATAGGTGGCACACCCCTTAAACAGTAAAGGACATATGAATTTTTGAAATGCATATATTGATTTCCTTGCCAAAACTCAATTTGGCTCAACCAGTGTCAAGTCATCCCTGATTTGAGGGGTCTAGATCACTATAAATAGCTTGTCTCCTCCCTCAATTTGGAAAAGTAAATTGATGGAGCAATAACCCTAGTAAAAATTCATGTAAGAAAATATATAAGACCACAGTGATGGGACTCGTATTCCAAGCCGAATGGTGGAAAAAACATTATAGTGGGCGTTCATTCAGTTTCTTATGGCTAGAGGAAATTGGCAAAGGAGATGCCAAAGGCTTTAGAAAGCCAAAGTGGAATTTATTGGCATTTATTTATGAAAATAATGGAAATTAGGAGAAAAGGAAGGTGAAAGGTCACATGTTGCATGTGAGGAAGAAAATGAAAGTCACTTTTAATGATAGACCAATTTCTCTCTAAATATATCTCTTACAATGCCATCATACAAGACATAACACAATGCAACAATTGCTACAAGAAAAACAAGTATGATAACTCTTTCAATATTCCAAAAAAATCCGATATCTTGGGGTGGGTTAATTTTCCAAAAAGAAGAGCGCGCACACATTAATTAAATCTGATATCTCCGAGTCGCTTCATTTTGTGTTTGAAGTTTAAATAAACAATGACCATACTATACCCATGCTCAACTTTCCACAGAAGTAAGAAAATTAATCACTCACATCTTGATAAAATTAATCACAAATCATTGGGTGTGTGCCACTTGGCTTAAAACTATAACCTAGAAGGCCACCCTCACATAAAATTATCCCACAAAAAAAAAACACATCCTCTTTGGCTAGTTTTCAAAAAGGAAATTAAATATTTTCTTCCATTTGAAATTTGAAAGCAACCTTTAAACGATTATGCTAAATACTGCTAAATCCCTCACTTTTCAGTGAAATAAGGGAAGGAATACAACATTTTAATAAAATTAATCATAAAAATATTAGCTAAATTCCCCACTGAGTAGAATGAGTGTGCAAAAAGACGGCACTCTCATAAATCAATTAAAAAGTCATTCTCTCTGCGTGAAAGTCAATATTACTTCAATGTGAAACACGGGACTCACAAATTAAATTTAAAAAAAATTAAAAATATTTAAACACCCTGAAGTAAATTGAAAAATCCTATAAAATTAATTATAAATCCTATAAATTAATCATATATCTTTCTCCTTGCCTCTCGGTGAACGAAAGTAAAAACTCCATAAAAGTAATAAAAAAAATTCTCTCCTTACCTCTTAGTAAACGAGAATCTCTTCCTATAAGTGTTAAATGTAAAATATTATGATTATAAAATAAATTTCGATAAAATTATTTAACAATTTCAATAAAGTTATTTAAGTAATTTCAATACAGTTATTTAAGTAATTTCCCCGCGCCTGTCGATGTGATTGCAGACGACCCATAAAGATTCTTCCAAAGTTTTTCCATCTCATGCAAGGCCCACCCCTCACCATGTTGTGGTGTCTAACACAGCTTTGTCAGAAGAGAATCAAATATGGGGGGTGGCTTAATTTTCCAAAAGCAAGAGCGCACTCACATTAATTAAATCCAAAAACACTTCTTTTCTGATTGAAGTTGAATAAACGACATACTGTAGCTACATAGGTGCATTGACAAAAGATAATAAAATATTTCTGATATCTTGGAGTACGTTAATTTTCGAAAAAAATAACGCACTCACATTAATTAAATCCAAAAACACTTCTTTTCTGTTTGAAGTTTGAATAAACGAGACCCTCAGATTTCAAAAATGATGGTAAACACCCACCTTTCAACACAAGTAAGAAAAGAATGTGACATTTCGATCAAATTACTGGGGTAAAATAATCACCACTGGACCGCAAAAAATGACCCTCGCATAAAATTAATGAAAAATCATGGTCAGAAATCTTTCGGTCTGTTTGAGGATTGAATAAACAATGATGCTGAATATTGATTTTCTTATTATTATTAAAAACAAAGACGAATTTTGATAAAAGTAATCAGAAATTATTGGTTGCACAAGACCGCAGTAACATAAAATTAACGCAAAAGGAAATCTCTCCGCCTGTCATTAACAAGAGTCTCTTTTAAACATTGCCGTCGATATCACCTGAACGTCAAAGATCACACATCGCTAAAATAAATCTTAAAAAATTGATAAATAAATCGAAAAGTCCATAAAATTAGTCAAAAAAAATTCTCATTGCCCCTGTCTAAAACCAGAAACTCTTATTTAAAGTCAGTCAATGAGGTTTAAATGTAAAATACGGCACTTAAAATAAAATAATTTAAAAAAATTAAACATTTCATAAATTAAATTAAAAACTTCACAATCATCTTCACTTAATATTATACTAGCAATTGCACCGGGAGTGTAAGGGAACGCCCAAAAGAGGAGATGTGAATCATTTTATGCTACATGTAAGGGTACATGATGAATGTGAACTTATGAGGGGTAAAATGTGACATTGATTGATTACATGGATTGTTAGATTTTAAACTATGAAAAATAAATATTTGTGCTATTTTGAAAGATATACATTGAGTTTATAGGCATTCATTGTAAGATTGTTTTTTAATATTATGTTTGATGTTGTTTGCTCAACTTCAAGGAAGAATCAAGTTAGGTAATTTCATCTCCATGACTTTAATTTTATAACTTTGTGGTTCTTCTCTTAAATCATTATGTGTTAATACAAATATAAATTTTCTATAACAAAAATACTTTATATAAATAAATTTCAACTTTTCAAACCAACAATTTTAATAGTCATTTTCTTTAATATAAAAATAAAGGGTATGTAATTAACTCAAATAACATGTACAAACACTCTAATTATTAAAATTAGAAATAAAATATGAACAAAAAAATTAATCCTATCAAATGAGAGCATATAAAGAAAATAAATTGTGAGTTTTAGATATGTAGGCATAACCAATATGATGAAAATAGATAGCATAGAATATAGTAGACCATGAATCTCTTGTTTAGTGTGGATTGTAAAGATCTTTCCCAAGACAACATTGACTTGTATTGAAGATATGTAACGCTAGTAAGGCCATACATGTCATGTAAACTCGTAGTAGTAGCTAGTGTTACATCATGCTACAAGCAAAAAGAGTAAGAGTGTTATTGTTCAATATAGAAGAAAACCCATTCGGGAAAAAAATAAGGAACAAGTGATAGCATAGTAGCCTGATTCTGCATGCAAGGCGATTGGTTGGAAGTAGGGGGTACTCGTAGTCATAAAGACAAGGTGTTACCCGACAATGACAGCACCATTTGACGTCCAAAGTTGGGACGCGACTAAGATAGTATGCTCGGAGATGCCTGTGTGCATCTCTTTCATGTACGTGGATGAGGAGATGCATGAATTTTTTTATCCTTTGGAGTAGTTGCAATGTTGGGCACAAATGATATAATGGTAAAGTAGGTGGAACTAAGAAGTGTTGTTGTATGATGAGGAGTGAAGTTTCCTGTTCAGTGATTTCTTGGTAGAATTTGTTGAGTTGCGAAATATATCTACGATCCATATTTGCTGCAAGGAAAGGAAAAGCATGTAAGTGAACATGTAAAAAGTAAACACTAATAATGGAAAGCACAATAAGAAAGAAATAATAGGAACCATTTTGAAGTGAAATTATATTGGAAAGTGAAAACGTAAATAAAGCAGGAAAGTTGCAAGGTCTTGTGATGAGAAAGAAGATGAAAGAAGTAAAAGTAGAATGGAAGCGAAGGGAAGGTACCAATAGTAGGAGCTCTTCAAGGAGTGTGAGCAACAAATTTTGAGGCAAGGTACGTCTCTTCTTGTTTCCTGCGAATGACAAAATGGTTCTCCTGCATTCGCAAATAGCGTGAGAAGGAGAAGGCAGGGGAAATGCAAAGATCATTCAATGATTGAACTCTTGAAATAGCTGTGAAAGTGAGGCCTTTCTGGTCAATGTTGTCGATGTCGATTGTTGCCTTATCCAGTGTCATGCCTTGCGATTTATGGATTGTTAAGCCCCATGCCATGTGGAGCGCCACTTGTGTTCGCGAACCGCTTGTTATGGGGGGGATTGGCACAAATTTAGGATTTGAAGGATCCCATGGTGGACCGCTGTAGTGAAGAAAGTCAACTACAACAAACGACGATTGTTCTGGTGGTGTAAAACCTAGTGCATATACGATTGCGCGAACGGTGCCGAGTGAACCGTTAACAAGACCACCGTCAACCCACAAATTGCTTGTGAGAATAACACGTTGCTCAACGCAGAGGAGTATTTTCGAAGCTAATTGATCATCTTTTGGTTGCCTAGTTTGGAGTTTCCTCTTGTCGGTAGCATAGCAACGTGCAACTGGCTGGTTTAATAATTTTAACATTGATTTATTGTGTAGGCTAATAGCCTCATATGTTGCATAAAGATGCATTGAATTGGAGAATGACTGGACTTCGGCTTCAGGAAGATTTTTTTTTGAACGTGTCATAAGAAGCTTCCAATCAGTAATAGTGGGGGTTGCATTGCGAAGGTTGGAGAAGAGTTTGCGAAAGGAAATTTTTGAAGGGATTTTTCCTTATTGCCGAAACACTGTTGAAAGCGTAACTACAGTATTGAAGCTTTGCCATAGTGCAGTGCCATGAGAAGTTCCTACATACATTGGTGTGTCTTTAACAGGTGGCAGTTGGCCAAGGTCACCCACAAGAATTATAGAATGTCCACCAAATGGGTTGTTTCTATTTGATGGGAATGCCTCGCGCAAGCGATCATCGATTTGAGAAAGCAATTTAGGACCAATGAAGCTCATTTCGTCAATTAGAATGTAATTGATATGTCGAAGTTGTTCTTGAAGGTTTAGGAGGGATTGACCCTCTAAAGGTTCCATAGAGGATATAGGGATGCGAAGAGTAGAGTGGATCGTCAAAGCATTAATGTGGAATGCTGCAACACCGATAGGAGCAAGCAGGAGGAGGGGGTATTTTCCAATGGTGGATTTTTCAAGGAATGCATTTTTTAAGGACTCAATTAGGAATGGCTTGTTTGTACCAGAAGTGCCTTGGATTATCATTCTTAGTTTTTTTTTGGCGATGTTGTTGCGAAAGTGGGAGAAAATGATATTGAATGCAATGGTTTGGCTTGGGGACAAGGAGGAAAGGGACTGTGCGCATGGAGTTGGGAGTTGGTGGGATCTTGTGGAGGAGTTCTTGAAGTCAATGAAGTGGATGGTTGTTTCTTGTAAGTGTGGAGGGATTGTAGAGTGGCGCCAATTATGGTTTGTGTCAAAGTCACGATGGCCAAGCATTTCAAGCTCATCGAGGAGGAGGTTGTTACCTGGGTGGAGATGAGAGAGAAATTGCCATTCATGCATGTCAAGCGTGGGGACATGGGGAGGTTCATCTAGCGATGAACAGATAGAATCAGAAAGGTCAGGGGTGGATGGTGTGCGATGAACATGCCAAGGTTGATATGTGTGTGCAACAATGCCTATGTCGGATATGCCAATATCGTTAGGGAGGCTACGGAAAGGGAAGCATAGAAGGAGTTCGTTCTAGCAGAAGTCTACATAGGATGGTGATTCTTTCAATGGAATGGAGGTGTAACGAGGAAGAACACGGACAACCATGGGAGGGAAGATTTGTTTCCATGGTGATGTTTTTCCGTCTGGCGGAGAAGGACCAGGAGCATGCAACTTCAATAAGAGACAAACCTTCAAGTGCAGGTGGTATTTGCATGTAGGAGGCGATGAAATGTGTTGATGGAAGATGACCATCTAATTCCTGCGATACACGTCTAAAAACGTTTTTTTTTACATTGAGGGAGACAAAAGAGCATTTGCACTTTTTTAGTGGGAACTTTTGTAGCATGTGGCATGTTTCTTATGCACCAATGTCTCGATAAGCAACCATTTCGATGAGGACTTGGCGGATGACAATGATAGTAGGAGCATCGGGGGGGAGGGGGAGCACTATGAGAGGCATGAGAGCATTTGGTAGTAGCTTTCAGACTTTGCCTCTGATTTTGTTGCATACTTTGAAATGTAGTTCAACACAACATGGCGTGAGAGAACTGGTTGAAAATTAATGTTGGTCCTCCATATTGCAAGTAGATGAGCATTGTGCACATTGATTTTGTCATCATTTCTAGCAAGGGAGTACAATTTTCGGCGAGTACCATCAATGTGAAGAGATGAGGTGTCACAAACCTCCCATGGGGTTCCATAGCGGCAAGTTGTAGCATTATTTCATTTGCGTAAACATGTAGAAGAGTGGCAATTTATGTGTCTCTGAACGGAATTTAGGACTTGTTCATAGTCTTGCAACTGATTGGCTGTAAATATTTCATGTGTGCTAAGGAGGCATGGGTCTCATAGAGATGAATGACTTATTCCAAGAGCTCGACTATGAAGCAAGCGAGGGTTCCAAGCAGTGTAGTACTTATCGAAAAATTCTTCAGCCGTGCAGACAGTTGTGGAGCTGGACCAATCGAGATTGTCCATAGCAGGTGCATTTGGAATCCACAAGAAGCCATGGATATGTGCGGAGCCGCGATTTTTCCATTCATACCTTATAAAGGAAGGGGACAAATAGTAATATTGGATGCGTGGAAGTGAAAGAAATGAAAGAGGAGACAAGGAAGGAATAGTATGCATACCTGCACCAGTAATCCTTTATAAGGAATCCTTTAAGTAGGACCTCTTCCAGGAATATTGTGAATCTGCAATGGATATATTGAGATGCATGATGTGGGTTTCTAACAATGTTTTATATTCTCCATCGAGTGTGCTCATTTGAATTGGATGGAGGGTTGGAAGGAATCAAATTATGCAAGTCAAGCTAATTCATATCAGCTGCAGTTAGTGTGAAGAATATGGTAGGGGTACCCATTTGAATGATCATGTCCGTAAGCTTCCTTCTAGCCCTGGTCTAAAAAGAACGACTTCCACTCAAGGATGACTCGAAATGCATAATTTGGTCTGGAATGGTGGAAGGTGGGGTTTGTTGGAGTTGGTCACGAAGGTCAGCGACTGTTGCTGGAAGGGTGTTTGAAAGGTCCTTTTTAATGAAAACAGAGGCAGTTGCTTGGCTACGATGGCACATGATAAGGTTGTACAAGTAATACCGAAATCGAGGATGCTATGCAAAAAGTTGTCATTGCAGCACATTAGATGAAAAGCGTATTCTTGCATATCCACTTTCACAATTCTTGGTTGGTTAAGAATGGAAAATCCTGTGGGGAAGAGGGTGGGGAAGGCCATGGAGAAGAGGCCCTCCATTTTGTATTCATTGATTGGGGAGAGGCAAATGATCGGCCATTGAAGTGAATGGGTGGGTGTGGAATTAGAGGAATCTATGTAGGCAAGTATTTCATTAAGTTCAGAATGAGAGTTTGGTAGAGTTGAAACAAAGGAGGATGGGTGGAGGTCAGATGGGCATGGGTGGGGAAGTTCACAATTAGGAATTTCTGGAATGGCTTCATGGAGTGGGATGGAAGTTGTGTTGATATGGAGTAGCATGTTGGAAATGTTGGTAGGTGAAACAGGCAAAGCAGAGAGGGAAAGTTGGTTAATATGGACATCTTTGTAGTATGGGTCATTTTGTAGTTTGAATTGCAAAGCTGCATGGACATGTGATCTACTAACAAAAAATGCATAGTTTTTTTCTTCATAACTAGTTTTTTTTACAACAAGGATGTTTAGTTCTGACAACACGCGAGGAAGAGAGGTGACAATATTTGTGATATCTTGAGGAAAGCTAATAGTATGACCGAAATATTTCAATTGGCCACCACGTGCATGGGTGACTTGAAAAACGAGATTGACATGAGCAATGAGCATCTCTTCAACTTGAGTCAGGAAGGATAGGACATGCGGTTGGCTACCTGGGTCCATGTTGTTTGTGGAGGAGAAACGATGGGTTGTTAATTCGGCAGCACAAAAAGTACAAGAAATGATTCCATGGCTTGTTGTTGTTTTCATGGATGGGTAGGCTTCATGACAATTTGAGCAAACTTGGATGGGACAAAGTGCATCGATCCTTTCACAAAAGTAACGATGTGCATGTTGGAGAAGGATGGGGAGAAATTGTTGCAGAGCTGGAAAGGGAGGAACATGGGGCGACATATGTACAAGGTAGGCAAGATTCGAAGGAGTTGAAGGGTTTGGAAAGGGTCTGTCAGCAAGTGGAGATGGAAGGGGAACTTGGAAATTTTGGGTGGGATGTAGGGGAAGAACGATATTTTGTGAAGGAATGGGAGTTTGGGTTGTGTTGGTTTGAGAGTGAAGGTGTGCTCGACGATTCGAAAAGAGGAGGCGGTGACGTGCATTAGTTATGTCTTTGTTAAGTGCGTCGTCGTCGTTGTTCCCTTCCCACACTGTTTTCTGGTGGGGTTGGCATAGTTGTTGCAAATAAGGAAAGGTATGTCAAATGCATGAAGTATATTGCAAGTGATTATTAAAGTGAAAATGTATTAAGTATGGGTTGTGTACAAATGTGTGTTGGATATTTGAAATGGAAAAACATTTGTTTTGAAATCAACTACATGTTGCATGTATTGGCTAGTGTAAAGCGAAGACATATTTTGTATTTTACAAAAAGAAAAGAAGCAATTTATGTATTATTTTTCATAGTAAGCATAGCATATTGATATGTACAATTAGAAAATGTGTGTGTTGCAAAGAAGATAAAACAATAAAGGAGGAAAGGAAAAACCATGTGACTAAATGTTCATATATTAAGAAGATCCATTAAAGCATAGTGAAATGACATATATACAAAACGTCATGAAGAAAGGAGTGGGAGCTCAATCATTTAGGAGAACTACTAGAAAGTAGAAGGGGATGAAAATATATAGTAACTATTGCAAAAGATGTATGAAAAATGGACGATGAATGGCATTCAAGGTTCAAGAAGACTGCAAGGGGAACGATGGGAAGGAAGCGAGAATGTGTGGGGGAGGGTGGTTTTTTGTAGTAGAAAGGTGTTAGGGGGAAAGTATGTATCCAATGAGAGGAAGGGGAGAAACGAGTGAGAGCAAGAAATGCACGGCTAAAGTTGGCGGTAAACTAGGTTGGGGGGGGGGGGGGGGGGGGGGGGGGAGGAGAAAATTGCAGGACCTCTAGGAAGAGAGTTGATGCCTCAACTTAAGCAAGTTATTCTGCGTGCATAAGAGTTGGGCGTAGTCGTTCAACACCGTTGAAGCTATCCCTCTTTAAAGATAGTGTGAAGAGGAAATGTCATCCTTTGATTTTGATATATATGTCCAGAACACTTGCAGGATCAGTTGAGAGGAGGCAGAGGTATTTTGCGGAGACGCCAAGAAGGGCATTTCGGTGTCGTCGAAAGCGACAACATTTTCAAGGTGGCCAGTGTGGTCATGCAAATGGAGTTGGAGAATGTAGCGATAGTCACACTCATTGAATGAGCCCTCACATTTCGAGCATCGGTAGGTGTTTTCATCTTGTCGTAAAAATTTTCTCATGCATTGCATCCCATCAATGGTAAGGGGACATGCGAGGAAGTAGAAATCATCCATGTTAATTGAGGTAGCAGTAGCACGGAGTGAAATCCATGGGATATTTTCGTCAGGTTGCATTGACAGAATGTCGGCAATTGTTTTCGAACTCAGAGGCCTCTTGGTTGTGCTTGTGTATTTGCGGTTGAGTGACGGCGAGGGTGATTTATTTCCTTCTCCGATATCTTGGGGGTCGATTAATTTTCGAAAAAGAAGAGCGCACTCACATTAATTAAATCCAAAAACACTTCTTTTCTGATTGAAGTTTGAATAAACGAGACTATCAAATTTCAAAAATGATGGTAAACACCCACCTTTCCCCACAAGTAAGAAAAGAATATGACATTTCCAGAAAAATTATTGGATAAAATAATCACTCGAATAAAATTAATGAAAAATCATGGTCATACATCTTCTCCAAATCTTAAAATTTTGATAAATAAATCGAAAAGTCCATAAAATTAGTCAAACAACTCTCATTGCTCGTGACTAAAACCAGAAACTCTTATTTAAAGTCATTCAATGACGTTTAAATGTAAAATACGACACTTCAAATAAAATAATTTTAAAAAAAACTAGACATTTCATAAATTAAATTAAAAACTTCAAAATCATCTCCACCTATATATAAACATTTTTATAATATTTTTAGGTTTATTTTGGTCTTTAACAATTTTATTTAATTATTATACACTAGAGATTTAATGTTAATAGAATATTTTAGAATATTTTATCGGTAGAGATTTAATTTTAATAGAATATTTTAGAATATTCATAATAATGTACACAAATTAAATGTTAAGATTTCTTTTCAAAATAATTATATTATTTCTTCCTTTTTAATTAAATTTATTAATTAAAAAATATGACATTAAAAACAAGTTGTGGTTTTTTTGAGTATGTGGTAATGATAAGCCATGGTATTGTGACAAAGCCTATTTACATATTAAGAATCTCCATTGTAAAATGACAAATATTCTACCTTGTTGCATGCTTTTTTAAATGTAGAGATGTAGTGTAATGTTTAACATTTTGGCTAAATCAAATTATATAAAAAAAAAATTTAAATAAAGGTTTAATAAAAAAATTAATGTAATGTAATGTAAATATTTAATTTGGTCAAAAAAAAATAAAAAAATAAAAATGAAAATAACACTATAAAAATAAAATAAAATTGGCCCATGGTATTGAAAACCTATGGTATTGACCCATTGTATTCATGTGGAAGTTAGCCTATTTAAAGGGGAAAATTAAGTCAACCTATATCCGTCTTTAACTCCAGATCTGTCAAGACCCCAGAGAGATCAAATATGTTGATATGAAAACCTCTTTTAGAGTGAAAAGAGATTTGAATGAATGAATGAATGATATTTTATTGTCCACGAGACTAAAAATAATCTATGGGACCACTAGCTTCCTTTTTTTTTTTTCCTTTTGTAATTCAATCCTTTTCTTATTCAAATTAACGATGAGCTGACCCAACCTTTTAACAGTTCCTTTTGATTCTATATGTTGATATGCAAACTTCTTTTAGAGTGGAAAGATATTTGATTATTCTAGGCGCTTGGTAGATTTGGAGTTAAGATAGATCTAGACGGGTAATAATAAAGTTATAATTTAGCTTCTCAGCTTGGTAGATCTTGATTTAAATGGATCTAGGCTAGTAATAATAAAGTTATAATTTAGTTCTTTTTATGGTATTTTTAATTTTTAACGAGATGAGAATAAGTTTTTTAATGATTATTATAGATTGATACGTATCTACATTGATCAACAATTTAATTTATATAACTACCATAATTTATAAATTTTCATTTACCAATCTTGAAAAAACCAACCTATAAAATTATTTCCTACCAAACTCCAGCTCTATGTACTTCAAATGATATCAAATGCTATAACTCTTTAATATAAAATTTTATAATTAAAGCTCTCTATAAAAGCATCTCATATATTTGGATAAATGGTGTGGAATGAAATAATATTTTTTTATGGACGTTTAACCAATACACTATCTGTTATATCACATTCTTTCATCAAATAATATTTATGTAACTGCCATATATGATGTAAGTGTTATATTCAAGTAAGCTTGAAAATATTTAATAAAAAGTGTTTACACAAAAATTCTTCTGTTACATAAAGGATAATATATCTTTTTAAGAATTATATATATATATATATATATATATATATATATATATATATATATATATATATAAGTACAAATATAATTTTGGAGAATTGATAATCATGCATTTTAATTTTTCTGGTATAGTATTTGATAACCATAATTTTAATGACGCATTTTAGTTTTTGTGTCATAATATTTAATAACTAGTACAACCATTCATTTTAATTGTATTAGGTAAATGTGAAAATGTAAACTTGTACTCACATGGTACCATTTGTTATTTAATAATTTGCATGATAATTCCATAATTGTACTAGGTAAATGTTAAAAGATAAGCATAGATTTATAGATGTAACCTAGTTAATATTTAAAATTACATTTATTGATGTAGAAGAAAAACTAGAATATGCCAAGATCTTTCATTTATGAAGATAAGACTAGTACAACCATGTTGATGTATTGTCATTGATGCCAAAACAATGGTTAAGCATGGCCTTGAATTCAGAAGAAACCCCTAATGTAAACTAATATTTTGGTGGAAAAAAATCAAGGCAAACACAAGAATAGACTACACCATCTCATAGTGCTCACTGAGATGTTTCCAATGGTACGTGGCACACCCCTTAAACAGTTAAGGAAACATGAATTTTTGAAATGCATATATTGATTTCCTTGCCAAAACTCAAGTTGGCTCAACTAGTGTCAAGTCATCCCTCATTTGAGGGGTCTAGATCACTATAAATAGCTTGTCTCCTCCCTTAATTTTGAAAAGTAAATTGATGGAGTAAGAACCCTGGTAAAAATTCATGTAAGAAAATATATAAGACCATGGTGATGAGACACGTATTCCAAGCTGAATGGTGGGAAAAACATCCTAGTGGGCATTCATTCAACTAATTATGGCTAAAGGAAATTGGCAAAGGAAATGACAAAGGCTTTAGGATGCCAAAGTGGAATTTATTGGCATTTATCTATGAAAATAATGGAAATTAGGAGAAAAGGAAGGTGAAAGGTCACATGTTGCATGTGAGGAGGAAAATGAAGGAAAATAATGGAAAATGAAGAAAATAGAGGCCTCATTGATAAACAGGCTTCTAAGGAACAGTGGGGAAGACTTGGTCAGTCCAATTTTGGAGCTCTCATTATTATCTCTCTCTCTCTCTCATACTCTTGAGCACTTAGAGTATTCTTGGAGCACTCTTGGGGAGTGTGGCATACTTAGAGATTTGGATCAAGAAAGAAAGGAAAAATTAGGAAAGCAGAAGAAGACATTGGATCAACATATACAATAGGTTTTGAGTGCAAGTACTAAGTTACATGTATGTTTTTGTCATTAGTTTTGGCATGCATAGTATTGAATGTGGTTTCTTGATTATGATCTGTCATTGGCATGGAGGATTTATTAGACTGACAGTAGATTTTCCTAGCATTTTCATTTCCTGGATAGCCATGGTGGTTGTGGGTTTATTTCCACTTATTGTTTTCTTATTGGTTTTCATGTTTTTCCCTTATCTTGGGTTGAGTTATTAGTTCCTGGAAGCCTTGGTTGGACAAATGCTTTGGAAGCTTGATAGGTGGTTATGGATTGAGTTACTAGTCCTGGAAGCCTTGGTTAGACAAAATCTCTGGAAGCCCTAGGTGGGTTGAGTTACTAGGTTTGGAAGCCCTAGTTGGACAAACGCTCTAGAAGCCCTGTAACAGCTGAGGTTCAGTTACTAGTCTTGGGATGTTGAGATTGCAACAAGATGATGAGCTTAATGGAAAGAAGTCGCCTTCACTAAGTGGGCCCGCAGGCTATTTTTGGTGCAAGTCTATTTTTAGACATGTCGATCATATTCTATGAGTTGCAGGATGCTATATGTGGATGATTGGTCAAGTTGGAAAAATAGATGGACTTCTATTTTTAGACATATTGGGCGGAATCTATTTTTAGATTTCGAGTCTAAAAATAGATATGTCGAATATTATTAGCTCTTAATAATATTTTGACTATAAACATTATCTTATTCTCTTGGAGCACTTTAGTTAAGTGCACAGATGTGGAACAGGAGTTGACAGAAGGAATTACGCTATTCTTGAGGGTTAAGTGGAGCTATTGCATGGATACTTCAGTTAGAACTCATGTGACAGAGTTTGATGGAGTTATTGAGGTAGTTGATGGAGTTGTGTTCAGTTTAACTGAGTTAAACATAGTTGAGATAGTTGTATCTAGTCTAACTGATTGATACACTAGTGAGAGTGGTGTTAATTAATTATTAATTAATTAACTAATTAATAACTCATTAATCAACTAAAGAATACATCAGTTAACTACAGTGCATGGACAATTTCAGTGGAGACCAGTGAAGAGGTAGGTGAAAGAGAAGTTTGACTTTCAGTTGTGACTATATTGTTGCATGATTTGCAACAACCAATGATTGGAGATGCCAATGAGGATTGCGTGAGAAAGGTTGGACCAATTAGAGTTCATTCAGATCCATTCTTCAGCAGTGATTGCGCAGTAGAGGCAGGCTATCAGGTGGCAGAGATTGGAGCATGTGATTTGCTAGATCGGGTTTGATTAGTGTTTAGCAATTAGAGATTGTACTGAGAGCTTTGTATAATGATTTTTACATGATCTATATGAAATATAATATACATATAGTTGGGGGTTTTCACCTTTAAGCTTTCCCATAAAATACTGTGTTCATATGTGTGATTGTTAATGGTTTTAATGTGTACATGCGATTGTTTTTATTTCCGAAATTAATGATCAATGGTAGAAGAGATTCTGTATTGTGCATGAAGTTAAAATAGTGTGTGATCGGGAGAATCTCGGTGTATAACATATCAATTATTCAAATTTATACATTGGAATCCCTGGTTGGAACAAACATGTTGGAAACCTGGAAGGCTTGGGGAGAGAACGATATAGTTATGGTTAATGATGTTCAGTCGTGAGGTGTAATCAATGGTTATTGATGTCCGATCGTGACATGGAATCACTGGTCGAGGGTTGAGATGGTTTGGTCTTTGGAAGCCCTGGATTGGTTTTGATTGATGTGTTTGATGAAGTCCCACATTCATGCTTGGTACTTCATGGGAGAAATTCTCTTGATGTTCCCTCCCTTTGCAACTGGACGTAGCAGATCCAGGACCTTAAGGAATCTTTTTAAGAAGTCACATTTCAACATGTTTACATGGAGAAAAACACTGTGGTTGATGCCTTTTCTAAGTGTGGTCTGGATCTCCTTCCTAGTTTCACGGTCTTTGAACAATTTGTTGATATCAGGGGGTGGGTCATGATTTTTTAAGAAAGAAGTGTAAATCTTGAGCTCATGGGGAGAATAGGAAACCCAGAAAAAGGAATTCTCGACAATCAGAGAGATGTCAAATAGAATGGTCAGAGTGATATTTCCCATGTTTCCTTCGGACAACACTTCATGAATCAAGGCCAGATTCTGAATCAAAGTCGGATTCGAATAAGCAAGCCAAAAACTAGATGAACAACGAGAGGTGAACAAACACACTGATCCCCAATATGGAGAGTGAAACGAACACCAAGATGATCATTCAAAAACCCAATGACACATAGAATCGAAAGAAAAACTCAGACAATCTGTCAACAAGCTGGAAATATAAAGACAAAACTGACTCAAACTCAACTGAGAAGGTTCAGTGAGGAGGTAGTTGAATCAAGCGGCGGGAGACACGCAAAAACCCTAGGATGACAAACTCCACTTATCAGATAATGGGAAAATAGCTGAGAAGAACAAGACTAGAGAGTCAAAGAAATTCCAGTAAACCAATTGAAAGATAAAAATCCAACCTAGGGGCAAGAAAAACTGACAAAACTTAGGGAAAAGACTAAAATTTTAACCTATAGGATTCAGCTTGTCTAGCTAGCTATAATCCACACTAAAAAGAGGTTGGCGTGCCCATGACAAAGGAAAAATGCGCCAATCAACATGAGTGTTCAAGAAATAGCAGCGCTGAGGCAGAAAAATATGGAAAAGGTAAAAATCCATTTAGAAAATATCAGACTTGACACTCTAAGACTAAATGTGATGGCTGAAAACATTTAGGCATGTAGAACAAAGCAGAAAAACTATAAAATGACCAAAGTCGAACATGCAAGCCAAAAGCTATAGATGAACAATGAGAGGCGAACAAACACACTGATCCCCAGTATGGTCGCCAAATTGTTGAGTAGGTAAATCCCCTCTGTAGACAAAGGCAATCCCTCTAGCCCTAAGGCATGTCTAGCAACAAGGGAACATGCTAGTCTTTCGGACTCCTAGCTTATGAATGAAAAATAAGTTATGATAGATGACCTACCTTGGTCCAACGCTCTTATCGTAGTTTGTAATAGCAATCCGTCAATCTTCATCTTCACATGTCGCGGTTCTTCAGTGCTAAAGTCAATATACCTGCACGAAGATCAAGTGAAAAGCGACAACATACGAAGACACACTTTCATTTATAGCTATTTGATTGGTTAAGTAGAATCAAACACTTTGCATAATATTAAATATATCAAACGCAAAATTGGAACCAAAAAACCAGTCATGTATTAATAAGTAGAGAAATGGATTTTACAACCTTAATTCCTTGATGTTTTAGCTTCCTTCGATAGCTTTAGTCAAGCACACTTCAAGCATTCATCGAGGATTTGGACTTGGTGAGGCAACGGGCCTAAAATCTCTCTCGACAATGGATTCCTCTCTGCCTAATTCTTCACACCAGCTATAGTAAGGATTGTTCAGCTAGCTGAAACCATGTGAGAAGGAAGTATTTATAGAAGAAGAGAAGGTGGTTTGGGATCCCTCATAAGGTAGAGGAGAGTCCTATCCCTTTGGGGAGTTTCTCAATTGTAGGAAACAAGAAGCCAAAGGGAGGATTTCGACATTATTCAGTCGAACAAACCATGATGACTCGCTTATGGAGTTTTTGAACAATGGAACTTTGATTCTATTTTTAAAAAACATTCCAAAAATAGCTCGGCGATGGTAAGACACTGAGACAAAGCGCTAATGGGCATGGGGCCTAGTGTTAATTTCTACATGGGCACGAGGCCATAACTACATACCAGTGCTAACCAAAATTCATGTGTTTTAGAGAGTCTGCTTGAGGAGTGATCAACAGACGAAATGTTGTTTACATGCCTAAGGATGCAATGACACTTATGGAAAGGTATGACATTACAAAAAAGTCACTGAAATGGTCCTGCAATGTTCGGGATGGGGATTGCAGGGACGGTGACAAAATACTATGTAGCAGATGCCCCCTAAAGCACGAGGCCCGAGAGAGAGGGAGGGGTGAAATTCTTTAAGATAATGTGCCCAAACCAAAATTTCGTCATCAGAATACCTGCAAGAACAAGTATAACTAATATCTTTGATACATAACATGTGGCATGGGCACAACCATCCATAATATAGTACATATAAGATCAAGATCCTAAGGTATGGACACAGCCATCCAGCGAGGAGGATCAATAAATAGACTCAGGTATGGTAGTAGCCATCTAATCAGAAGATTCATGCATATAGTCATGATAAATCAAGCATGTCTCGCAGCTTGGATTTCATCAGAAAAAACCCAGGGTCTTGTGCTCCATCTCGATTTGAACAAGTACAAATTCAAGCATTCAAAATAAGTGAGCTAAATTCGAACACACGAGAAAATCAGCATAACTAGTTTGATAGCAGACATAAACATGGTATGGAAAGCCATTAATCATGCAAAATGTAACTACAAGCTAAATAATACATAGAAATAAACATTCAAGCCATGCATAGAAGTATAAGACCCTCTAACTTTGGGAAATGGCTATCAGACTTTGGGAAAAAACACATAAGACGGACTAACAACTCAAAACACTATGCCGGAATGCCTAAACACAGTCTTTAAGTTATTGGGCACTTTGACAAACAAGCTTTCATAGTTTTAGGCAAAGGGCTAGATCGGGACTAGGCCTCCTTGGTTCAAACAAAATGATAATCTAATCAGTCAAAGAGATAGTTTCATGGATGGGACTATGGACAGTCATAAGTAAGCAGGGCACACCATACATCCTACTCAACATGCATAGAACTATGAATGAAACTAGCAACAATATCCTTAAGTTACTAAAGAGCAGTTAAGAATTCTTTACTATGACTAAGGAGGACGAAAACATGAAAGATATGAAGATTCAGGAAATTTGAGGTGCCTCCATGGGCATATCTCAAATTTATTCTCTACTAGTATATAGCAAGCAAGAAACATGTATCATGAATGAAAACTAGAATACAACAACAAAGCAAGAGACACTATACCATTCTACCAAGTCATGGAATCCATCAACAATCCTTCTTCATTCATCCAAGAACATCCAAGAGTCAATCCATAAGCATAACACAAGTATTTCCTTCAAAGCTCATATGACCAATATATTGCTTCTCTTCTCAAGTTCAACCTTCTTTACAATGAGAGCTTGTGGAATAAATAGGCTCAAGTGAGGAAAAACTCATGGTTCAACTTGCATCCTCATTGGCCTAATCAAAATATCTAAACTTGTCCTTGAGGCTTTGCAAAGCCCAAGGCACAAAATATCCCATAAAATATCTAAAAAATGCTAAAAGTGGGAATTATATTGACTTTACATCATTTTTCATGTGCAACAATAGCTAAACGCACATTTGGAAAAAGCAGATTTTAGAGGTTCAAAAATTACAAAAATACTTCAAATTTATATCAGAAAAAGGTCCCCTGACTTGCCGGAAACATTTGGCAGCCTTCCTGATGTCAAAACGAGGCTCATGATAGCTCGTTGGAAAGCTCTGAGTGTCTACTTTCCGGCGCAACTAAAATTTCTCCAATCTGATGCCCAGAAGTCCTCCAAATCTGCACCTATGTGTAAAAAGCTAGAAAATTACAGTCTGCTGATAGACCGGGCAGAGTGTGCAAAATGCGAGCCTTTTTCGCTGTTTTGAGGGGGCAGATGATCTCCAAATGATCTGAAAATTGATGAGGAAATGCTCATGAAATTATGGCATCCAATGATACCACTCTCCTCCCTTGATGAATCCTCAAAATGAAATGGCGAATTTATGAGTTTTTGATCAAAAACTCAAAAATGCCAAAAAACCAAAAGTTGTCAAAATGGGCCCAAAATTGGTGTGCATGACCCTCAAGGGTCCTTGGCAACATGTTCCAAAACTGAAGCCAAAATTTCAAGCGCTGATATGCCTTTCTTCCCTTTCTGTGTCGGGCACTTCCCCCTTTCTTCCTTCAGTTTCTCTTGAGTGGCCTTTAGCTTGCGCCGAGCAAACTGATTCAACTTTTGATAGTGTTGTGTCATCTTCCTTTGTAGATCCAGGTCTCTGTTTGCCTTTTCAAGCTTCATCTCCAAGTGTTTATTGGATCTTTCTAGCCATGCCTCCTTATTTTCTTCAATTTCTTGCTCAAGTAGTGCAGTGAGGGGAAAGGATTGAAGATGGGCCTTTTCTTCTTCCTTTTTCTTATCCAGGGCTCTTTTAAGCCCTATGGTTCTAGGCCTCTTCTACCTAGGCTGGTCTTCTTCTTTATCTTCATCAAATTCACCGATGAGCTCCTCTATCCTTACTTGTGCTTTAGCAGCCTCATTCTTGTATTTGATTGCCCGTGCTTCATGAACTGCCATGTGAACACTCATCTTCCTATTTTGGATCTCCAAGAAATGATTGAAGGTCTTTGCCCGATGAAGGTCATTCTCCAATGCTTCAATTTGACCCTCTCGATGGATTAGAAGGTTTTCAAGAATGCGGGCTTCATTATCACTGTCATCACTTTGGATTGGGATGACAGCCAATGCACCTCCATGTTCTTGACTTTCTCCTATCTTGCCTTTCCCTTTGCTCTTGAAGGCTAATCTTGCACTCTTCCTTCTTGGCATACTAGTGAGAGGTCTCTTGGGCGATTTTCTTTTGCTAGGGACAACTCTTGTCACTTTTGGAGTGGCAGCCTTAGGCCCTTTCTTTCTTGCTGTGCTATGTTTTGTCTTTTTAGGGGAAGGAGGCACAATTGTTTTGCCTTTGTCATCTTGAAACTGCTGCTCTCCTTGAGGCTGTTGTGCTTGGATTTCTTGTGCATTTTGTGGCTCAAGCTGCTGCTCAAATTTCTGCCCAAACTGCTATTCATGACCTTCATCATCAAGCTGCTGCTCTTCCTCTTGTCCCTGCTGTTCATTTTCACTGAGATGCTGTTGTTCAGCACTCTTTTCTTCTTGCTCCTGCTGCTGACCTTCACCACTGTCCTGCTGCTGTTCTTCATCTTCAGTTTGCTGTTCTTCATCCATTTCTTCTTGTTTTTCAAATTGCTGCCCCTGTTCACTAACATCAAGCTGCTGGTGTGTATCAACTTCATGCTCACTTTGTGGCTCAAGCTGTTGCCCCTGACCATCAAAATCATGCTGCTGGTCTTCATCAGTTTCTTCATGTTTGTCCTCTTCTTTTTCTACCTGTTCATGTCCTTCTTCTTCATTCTGTCCTGACTGTTCTGTAGTAATCTTGAGCCTTCTAGGAGTAGGCCTGCTGGACAAAGGTACGGGGCGATGAATAGGTGGGGTGGGAGATAGATGGACCGGAGGAACAGTGGAGAAGTTTGGGTGACTAATGAAAACATCCCATGGAACCTCTTTCTTCTCTAGCTGGTGTAGGATGGTAATTTTGATCAGAGAATGATGGAAAAGGGAAGCTATTTGCAGAGATGGAGTTTTCTTCTGGACTGTGGATGCCATCTTCTCGATGCTTTTGTATAAAAAGTAAGGGATATTTAGCTGCCTAGTTCTAGTGAAATGCATCAATAGTCGGACATGGTAGGCATAAACTCGAGTAAATCTCCCTTCACAAATAAAACACTTCATTATGACCTTCCTTAGAGGAGCATAGCTGGCGAGAAGATAAGAGAAAGGAAAAATAGCAGTGCATGTATCTCTGTGCTCGGGCTTGATGAAAGGCTTGTAGTCATCCAAGTCTAGATGGGTCTGCTTGAACCATTTCTCGCCATTATATGGGATTTTAGTTGCCTTGGACACATACCTCAGAGAGAACTTGAAATCAAGGCCTGCCACTTGGAAATTTTTTCTTTGGAACCTCAAGGCACATAGGTGTGTCAAGGGCGAGAAACTTTTCACCTCCTGTACTTTCTGACAGAAATCTAAACAACCTACCTCATGAAAATTGAAGAGGATGGATGGATGTGCATTGACCTCCTCAGTAGAAATAGGCTCATATCTCTTGTGTAAACCACTTCTGTTGTCTTGCCTCGGAGGCATTTTGGGCTAAATAAGCTCTTGAAGCCTCAAACTGTCTCACTGTCTTTAAAATGCCTTCTTTGAGCTAAACTGTGTCAATTCACTGTTTTGATAGAGAAACCATGTATTTGGATGAGTTGCAAAATATTTCCTCACAATACAAAACCCCTGCTTCTTTAAAAAGTGGCCTTCCCACCTTCAATATGTATCTCAGCCAGTAGACCCCTTGACAAGAGGCAATACAGTGAAATGAAGACAGACTGTTAGGTGAAATTGCTGGGTATAATGTAAAAATCACCTTTGCTCTGTAATGTTTGGAGGTCAACAACCTGTTTGTATCTTGACCAATGATAAACTTTCCAATCTTCACAAACTTTCCCCTTGTCTAGCATGCCAACCACTCAACAGATATTATATCTCATGCAGTCAACCTTTAGTGTAAGCACACAATCAATTTCTCAATTTATGGAACAAGGTGGCAGAGTTTTTAAAAATGCTCCAAAGTTTTTTTGAAATGTCTTCCTTTGATATAAGACCATGTCTCTTCAAATCAAAGCCCTTTCTTGCCTTTTTATATTAATCAGCAAATATTCATAAAGACATACACAGTGAATTAAAGAGAACACAGTGAAGGTACTTTCCTGTGTTGGTGTTAAGAGAACTCTATTTTTAGATGTTTTTTATGATGTGGAAACCAACATTTTATCATTCAAACTATATGAGAATCATCTCACACGAAAACTACCTTTCCTTTGTATCATTGCTTCTCATACTTATTTGACCCACACACCCTCCAAATGTTCATGGCAATTTCTGACTGTTTCAAATAATGCACATAACATGACAGATTCAACCTGGTTTCATCACAGTAGTGAGGGCAACTTGATGTTCCTTTTTTTTTTTTTAAATAAACTTACAAGCATCTGATGTTTCACCAGCCACATCAAAACTTGTTTCTTCACACGAATCCCACACCTATGCTTCAAACATTGACTTTTAACCTTTCATTCTGTCACAGTAATTTTTTAAAGGAGCAAAAAGGCGTATGAAATACCTCTGGAATGATGACAAGACCCTTTGAGAAGATTTAGTAGCTTCATACGTGTTTTGAAGGCGTGTTGGAGGCCACAACTAAGCGCGACGCGTTTAGAAGGAAGGGCGCCACGCACAAATAGGTTGTCGGGTCACCTGTCAGGCCGACAGGACCCGAGTGCACACGCGCGTCGTGCGCATGTACAGGCGCGCAGCGCCACCGTTATGTGCCTGTGTAAATTGTCCTCTGAGCGCGCTGTGAGCTTTTCCAGGCGCGCCACGCAGCTATAAACTGTCAAAAACTCCTTCAAATCGCTCAAAATCTCCCTTGTTTGATCTCGAGGGCAGCAAAAGGGCTTTGCTCGGAGTTGAGAGATTTCAAAGTGGAAAGGCAACAGCCTTGACCCCTTTTTAAAGTAAAGAGAAAACAACGGTCCCTTTGATATTTGATTTTGAAAAAGTTTTGAAAAACTTTTGTCTTTTAAACCCATATTTGAAACCTTATTTCTTTTGCAAATGAAACTAAATTTCTTTTGTTTCAAACAAAATCCCAAAGGCAAGGGTCACCTCTTTCTAAGCCTATTTTCTCTTCTTGAAATGACATAACCTTTTGGAGAAATATGTCTATTGAAACTTTGACTGTTTCTCACTTAGAGGAAGAAATGTCTCTGTTTGTAACAGTGGTATGTAGATTTTGCCTTCAATGATTTATAAAACCTGAAAAACTATACCAAAGTTCTTCTTGTACTTGGTGAACTTGTATACTTACTTGTAGTGCCTTTTTTAACTTATTTTGACAAATTTTGCCTCCAAGCACTTCATCAACCCTTTCCAACTGTAGGTGTCAAACATTTCTGCATTTATTCAGTCTTTTCCAATCTTCTATTGATTAAGAAAGGCACTTTTTTCCAATACATTGTCTCTGCTTAGAACATATTACTATGATATCTCTGTCCACTTAAATAATAAAAACCTATGTTTGTTTCAAACTTTCCAACACACTGACAGTATGTCAAAGCATCTCTTTTGCCTATTATGAACAATTATTTCAGTGGTGATGTCTCTTGGTAATAAAAGCCCAGATCGCCTTTGCCAGCTGTGATAAACAGATTCAAAAAGACACCTGTCTATGATTGGAGTTACTTTCATTAATGTCATGCCTCCCAATAGTCTAAAACTCAGATTCATAAGCTTTTTATACCTTTGTGCTGAGGAGACAAACATATGAGGTGTGGCATGACTGCTAGAATATTTCATATGTACCAAGGATTTTATCAGTCTTTCTCTTTTCAATGGAGCTTTGAAAACACCAACCCTACTACATCTGAAGGATACATTTGTCTTTGTGGTGGAGTGTAGATCACAACACCATGAATGCACTGGCGCTTTGAATGATAGCAAGATGTCACATGTCTAGGACTATGTACTACTTGCCTGCCTTTTCTTTATGTTCATCTAGAAACCATGGACTGTATTCCACATTTCAACAGAAACAAAAGAACACACAGAGGTCCTTTTTACTGAAGTTTTTTCCTTCTCAACACTGATTTGAGCCATTCATATTAACACCCCTACAGAGGTATTTTGTCATGATAGCTTTGATCAATGGAGTCTCTTTTTGATGCGCCATGATGATGATACTGGAAATTTCAATTTATCTTCTTTCTTAGGACATAAGACCAAAAACCCTGCTTTCTTTTGTCTTTCACATTTCAGATCTTAGCCCTGTTTTGATCATCACTTTCCTTCAGAAACTTTGAATCACTGTTTCACTTTCTAGTAAAAACAAACCTGTTCTTATAGTGAGTTTTGTAATTTCTTCAAGTCAATATTGGCCAGCACCCTCTGCTTGTAGATGAAGGAGGCTCGTTAACCCTCTTCTTATAGATGAAGGAGGTTTTTGGCCATGACAAATAACAAGTTTGTTTGACAGTGTTGTCTTTCTTTTACTATGCTATCAGGCTGAATGAAGCTGTAAGAGTTTGATGAGTAACTCCTTACCCTGCATATGTATCTCGGGCTCATGTTTACATTGAGAAGCAGTTGTTCTTCTGAATGTGGATTCAAGAATTTTCTCCTGAGATGATGACATATTTCCTGCCTTTGTAAAATCCCTAAAACACTGTAAAACACCTAAAATCAGCTTGAGACTGTGGTCTATGCATTGTTGAGACTTAGGGGTGTGTAAGTGGCGCGACTTAGAGCTGTGATCAATTTCATTTGCAGAGCGGGAGGTCTGTCATGATTGGTCTGTAGCAGATGGAGGTTTTTGGCCTTTTGATGGTTGCCAAGGGTAAAATGCCTTAAAGCGCCACTTCCTAACTTAGGGGAGACTTTTGAAACAGACTTGGATTATCCTTTAGAGCTGATGAGCAGACCAGTAGGGCTAAAGCTAGATAGGATAGTGATAATGAGGTTTAACCTTGACATGGGCAGACTGAAAAGTAGGAGGG
>JAXQQM020087019.1:0-30039 GCA_034641835.2 Pinus albicaulis
AGGGTTGTGTGAATTAAATAACACTTGTGTAATAAATGTTATTTTGTTGCGGAATGGGTTATGTACTTCATTTACTCCATGTCTTTTAACTGGAAAACTGAATCTGCAACGTGCAAAACATATAATGAGATATGATTGTTGTGAGAAGAATAACATTTATTGAGATATGGTTGTTTTCACAGGAGTTTATCAAAAATGGTTGAAATTAATTTTCCAACAAAATCCAAATTCCAATTTAACTTTAGTAATAATGATTTCAATCTAGATCATTAAAAAAACTCAATAAAATAATTTAATCAGCCAACTAGGCATCATAGAAAAAGCCGAAAATGGATACGAAGTGGTGTTAGTGTACAAAGACAGAACTCTACGACAACAGAAGATAGTGAAAATATACGACTCCAGAGACAACATCTGGAAGACTGGGGGAGCGTTGCAGGAGAATTTTGTATTACATTCAAGTGTGATAGATCATCAGGGAATAATGTTTTCTAGCCACAACATTTTCTATATTTTAGTGGCATTACATATTGTAGAAAGCATTTTGAGGTTCAACATGTGAGACAACACCCACATATTTGTCCCATTGCCTCTACCTACAGAAAATCGCATAATTTTTTCAGTTACCTGGTGAAATGTGGCTCACGGATCATATTGGTGGAGAAGGAAATAGAATTAGACGATGAAGGTTAAGACATGGTTATATGGGAGTATATAGATGGCACAGTACCACAATGGAAACTGATTTTGAGGATTCATCCAATGATTTTTGAGGAGCGGTTTCTTCTGAGTGAGCCAGTGAAAATTCTTCAGCACACTAGAATGGGGAACTCCCTATTCCTCAGAGTCCAAGGTCGTGGATGGAAGAAGGCTGCCATTTGAAACTTGAGCCCGAACTCATGGAGTATGCTGCCAAACTTTTCCTTTCCACAAGATGAAATTATAATGATCCTCCCTTCTTTGGATTTACACCCATACCCTGTTAGGTCTCTGTAATAATTAAGATTGGAAAAAGTCCGATCACAGAGTTAACATCATTTCAACCAACTTTGGGATTCTAGGATCTAGCCTTCCTGAATCCGAAGAGGGATCTCTCCAATATGTACAAAGATGGATTGTCTTTGAAGTTTAGGGTAATGATATTAGGCTAGTTATGATGTCCGAGGGTTTGTTTAGTTTTTTGGATGGTTTAACATAGTTGCTGTCTGAGGCGGAAAGATCTGTATGCAAATAGGTTCAAAAGTGAGAAGTTGCAAGCAAAAATAGTAGGCTTTGATCAAGAAGAAAGATGATGGCAGGTCTTCAGTCCACTGGGCTATGGAGTCATAAGAGGATTTAATTGGAACAATCAGGTTCAAGAGTGGTCTATGGGGCAAGTCATCTATGCCTAAGGATCTCTTTAAAGTTTTATTTATGGAATGGAGTGATACAATCAGAAAAGGAAATGAGAGATGCAGAACAAAGAGCAGCCCAGGATCTGGTAAGTATTTTGAAACTAGCCAGGCTTTGACCAGGCACTTAAGGAAAACATAGAAGCAAACTAGGATCTGGTAAGTACTTTGAAACTATCCAGCCTTTGATACACTTCCGATAGAAAAATATATAAAAACAAAGGGAAACACAAAGATTACACAGAATGGTCTAAGATCAGATAAGTACTTTGAAACTAGTCAGCTTTCAACACGTCCTAAGGGAAACAATCAAATAGTTGAGCAAATAAGAAAGGGACTCAGGCCTAACATTAATTTCCTCAATTCATCTTCACACAACATATATTGAAAGTAACATTTGAAAATAAAATTTAGCTAAGACAAAGAGATGAGGGAATGCCAGCGTCCCTGTACTTAAACTAAATCTAATCATTTTCAAATAACACGGTTGAAAGAAAACATTTAAATAAAGAATTTTCAGCCTGCGAAGGTTACTGATATACAGTAGGTCCTAACCCTGTTTAAACTGTTCTTTATAGTGGAAAATGAAACAATATGAAAACAGAAACAAAATACAAGTTACAGTGAGAATAACATCACCATCAGCATAGACCAGGATCCCATAAATCAGCTTGTATTGATGCTTCAAACCAGTTACAATCTTCAGATATAGTGTTTTAATCCATCTTTCTTCACAACCTAACCTATCTGTTACAAGCAGAGCTCCAAGAGCCAGTGAAAACCTATTTACATTCAAGAATTTTTCAACTCAGTGGCAATTACAATGCTTTAGCAATTTTACATTAACAACCAACCAACAACCAACCCCTCACTCATCTTCTACTGAAGTATTTATAGAAAGATGAGGAGGTGAGATCTGATGAAAAGATCTCAAATACAATTAATGCAGAATTAACTTCTTCTTGGCACTTGGAGGCTCGATGAAGAAACCATATAGGTGTTCCACTGCATTAATTGGTTTACACCTATGAAGTAAGCTCGGAGGGAGCTTTTTGTTGACCTTTGAGGCTCTGTGTGATCCTAGGGTTACTCTGCAGACATTCTTTCATTAAGTCCTGGCAGAAGTAACTCTTCGGTTGCTTTGAGGTAAAATATCTGACTTGTTCAATAAATTCAGCCTCTGATTGAGCTTTTTGAGGCAATAGGTGGCACTGCGGTGGTTGAGGAATCAATTGGCCTCGGATATGGCAGTGGAGGCAATATGTCTAATAAACACTTTAGGTTTTTCCTTCAATCTGCATTTTAGATCCGAGGATTAGGCATTTGATAACTGTCTTAGCCTTAATCCCCACAAAACTGCCCACTAATCTGCTGTGATCTGGCTTACTGTTGTCTTCAATATCTGATACTCTTTCTCTGCATTTATTTTCACGGTTTCTTCATTGTGCAGGGCTGCACAGAAAGGAAAAAGGCATCAATGCTTTGTGGAAACATCGATGAAACGTGAAACTGACTCTGCGAGTGATTCCCTTGGAGAAATTGAAACATAGAGAGTCGTCACCCTCCTGGTCTGAAATTTCCATTAAAAACATGAACAAATGACCTTAACCCTGTAAAATACAAAAAACACATAAAAAATCCAATTTATAGGTCAATCTGCTTTGGGTAATGTGCGGAGGAACGCGGGCCGTTGGATGGCATCATGCAACGGCCGAGATCAAATCTAAGCGGTCGTGGAAAAGAGTTGTGGAGAAATTAAATCTGGACCGTTGATCTGCAGAGATCGACGGTGGAGATCGGGCAACGGAGATTCAGCAGGAAGGAGTTTGACCGGGTGATGGAATCAGTGAAATGAATGTGAGTCGTCGATCTGCAGAGATCGATGGCAGAGATTGAATCTTGGCCGCGCGGTGGATGAGTTAACGGGCGCACATGTCCGTTAAAGGTCGAGCAGGTGAAGTGATCGGCAACCGTCAGATGGGATGGCCTAGATCGGACGGTGTAGGTGGATTCCTCCGCGTGGTCTTGGTACGAAGGTTAGCGCGCGGAATGATCTGATAGTGCGGTGGTTTTGAAACAGTGTCAGGGACACGTGTCGGCCGGCGTAGGGAATCGCTGGCCGATGAGAGAAAACCACCTTGGCTTGGAAGGTGGTGCGGAATGGAAACCAGCGATTTTCTGGAAAATGGCGCGGGGGAAGGGGGTCCACCAGGTGAGGCGTGCTCTGCTCTGTCGGAGCTGGGGAGCAGATTGACGGCCCATGTTGATCGCGAAATAAACATGTGGTTTTAATTATTCCCCGTTAAACTTTATGAAATGGGTTTTTTCGGGTTTTCAAAGGAAAAACGGACGGAGAAAGGTTGTGCTTTGGTTTAGCGCCTGAGGACCAAGCAGTTGGTCCCGGCGCTTGGGTATATGGAGGAAAAAGCTAGGGGCTTAGCCCACGGGGGCTAAAGACCTTTTTCATAAAAATTATGCATTTTTCATGGTTCTTTCAATGTTTTCAAAGGGAAATCAAGTTTCAGATAAGGTCAAAAAGTGGGTTTCTTAACCTTAGGGAATGGATTTTATGAAGGGATAAAGGGAAAACATAAGTTTTGGTGGGGTTTTTATGAAAAAATGGAAAATGGAGAATGATGTAAGTTGGAAGAAAGGGAGGGGAAAAAAGGGGAATGCAGCAGTATTTGACTTGGATTTTTGTAGGATATCGGAGCTTTGAAGAAGGAAACAGTTGTGGAGAGTAACCAAAAATATGAGTTTCATCAAAAAGACTTCAAGCACCAACAATTTCAGAACTGAATTTTCTTCTTGAAGGCTGCAAAGAATATTTAGCCACCAACTGATATGATTGGAAAAATATGGGTGGCTAACAGCAGCTCCACTTGAGGATGTTGCCTTCTTGAAGGTATCAAGAATTCAGACCTGATTTCTTTGGGATGCTGACTGGTGCCTGATCCATTGCTTGCTCTTGCTCTAAAAAATAATCTCAGTCATGAAAGAAACATGAACTTCATAAATACAACTTCTACCTACCCAATCCTACTGATCTAACATTTTTTCTTCATCAGAGTGCACTTGGATTGGTAGACTCTTTTCACAACATTTTATTCTATTGAAAGCATAAAAACTAATCTGATTCCACTGCTTATTTCTCCTTGAACTCAGATTAAATAGTTGAGCTCAAATGTTTCTCTACCTAATCTACTATCTGTTGGGATTAATCTGTCCAACAAACTTTCATTCTCTAAATTCTAAAGCAGAAATTTAAAAACAGTCAAGTCAAGATTAAGCTATTTGGCTTGCTGTGATCTATGGCATAAAACAAGCTGCACATAGATTATTATTTGCAGAAAATTTAGAATCAAAATGAAAGGCCTAGATCTGAAAGTCTCTTATTATGGCCTCCTCTTTTATGACTCAGAAAATAAAACAGTTTTGAGTCATCTCTCTTTGGAAACTTTGGTTCAGATTTTGAGTTTGTTTGAACCTTCATTTCTATCCTAATCTATCTACTGATAAGCCAACATTGAACAGTTTGGAAAAACGAATTCACTACCCTATCAGCAATCAATTGAAAACTAGTTAGTCAAGTTTAGGCTGTTGGACTAACTAAAAGTGTGTTTTGAGGAGTGGCATTTGAGCTTGCACACTTTCAGATTTATTTCTCTTTTGGCATGGGGCTGTGCCTTTCTTGCTTTCAATTCTGCCCTCTTTTCTTTCTTTTCTTTGTTTTTGTATTTTTTGATTTTTCATAACTTTGAATGCAATGGTGGATGAAATATTTACAATGGAAAGGGTAAAAGGCTTCAAAACATAAAATGGATCAAGAGAAGTAATGTTTAAGCATCCTGCCATTGATAGGACCCCCAAACAATTCTGTTCCATCCAGTTCCTGCAAGAAATATGCATTATTACCAGCAACTGAATGAATAGAGTAAGGGCCAAGCCATAGGTTATCAAATTTTCCATGCTTGCCCTTTTCTTCCCTTCTTGAGTCCCACTTCAAAACTTTGTCCCCAATCTTGAAATTGCTGGCCTTTGTTCTTCTGTCAAAGATCTTCTTGATACTATCTTGCTTCTGCAATGCTTTGTTATACACTTCCTCTCTGGTTTGCTGAAGATGAATGGTTTGATTTATTCTTCTGGTCATGTCATTTTCTTCAGTCTGCAACTCTTGGATTAACTTCATTACTGGTACACCAAGGCTGTTAGGAAAAATTGCATCTATACCATACACAAGCTGGAAGGGTGACATACCAATAGATTTCTTTAAAGTTAATCTGTCAGCCCAAAGTGCATGGATTAGCTTCATATGCCAAGACTTTTTATTGTCCTCCAACAATTTCTTGATTATGTTCACTAAGCTTTTGTTGGAAGATTCTGCAAGTCCATTACCTTGAGGGTAATAGGTTGTGGAGTGTCCCAATGTTATCTGATACTTGTGACATAATTCAACCATTTTCTTCGATCCAAATGCTGCTGCATTATCTGTGATGATCTTGGTAGGACAGCCAAATCTAGAGAGGATGTTAGTCTCCATAAATTTTTTGATAACTGAATAATTGGCTTGCCTACAAGGAATGGCTTCTATCCACTTAGTGAAGTAGTCTGTGGTAGTAAGAATCCACATATGCTGGGAAGAAGATGGTGGATGAATTTCTCCTATGAAGTCAAGTCCCCACTATTGAAAAGGGGCTTCAATAGTGATTGGATGCAGAGGAAGGGTTAGTAATTTTCTCTTGCCTTCAAATAGTTGACATTTATGGCAAGTAGTGGTCATCTTATGTATATCAGGAAAAAGAGTGGGCCAATAGAAACCAGCCCTCAGAATTTTGTTGGCTGTTGCCTTCTAGTATAAATGACCTCCACACTCTCCTTCATGGAATTCCTGTTTAATCTTTTCTGCATCAAACTCAGGAAAACATTTAAGCAATACACCACTTGCATTTTCCCAATAAAGACATTTATCAATTATGCAATAGTTTACAGCTTTTAACTTTAGGAATCTTGCCTTTTTTTTTGATAAACCAAGAGGTGTATACAGATTAAGCAAACATAAACAATATTAGTATACCAAGGAGAATTCACCAAATGGTCTTCAATAATGGGAGCTGAGAATTCTTCTTGGTCATCCAAAGCATTAATCATATTAATATCCAAAACTTCACAATTTGATTCATCCAGTAATCTGGCTAGACCTTGGCCTTTGATGAGCTTAGTGGGTTTTATCTCTAAATCATATTCGAGAATAACAACAATCCACTTACCTCTCTTACCATATGGGTTCTGTGTTAGAATGTATTTAACAACTGAGTTTGGAACAAAGGCGATAATACGCGAGTGAAGGATGTATACCCTGAAGTCTTTCAAAGCTTTTACCAAAGAAAAAGCTTGCTGCTCCATAATGTTATACTTCAAAGGGGCATCCCTCAATGCCTTACTAAAGAATGTGATAGGCTGCTCTTGTCCTTGTGGATTTTTCTGTAAAAGGACAGTGGCTATGGTATGTTCTGATGCAAATGAGAAGATATAAAAATCCTTTGAAAAATCAGGACTTATGAGAACCGGTGTTTTGGTTAATGCTTGTTTTACCAGCTCAAAGGATGTCTTTTCTTCCACGGTCCATTTTACCCCCTGCTCCTTCTTCAACATGTTTGTGATATCCCTAAGGAGCTCAGCTACGTTAGGGATGAACCTTCTCAAAAAGTTGATCTTTCCAATGAAAGACTGCAACTCTTTGATGTTTTGAGGCTGAGAGATCTGCAATATGGCCTCAATCCTTTTTGGATCTATCTTTATACCCTTTTCTGAAATAATGTGCCCAAGAAGTTTACCTTCTTGGAGACCAAGTAGCATCTTCTTAGGGTTCAAATATATCCCAAAATTTCTGCACTTCTCGAAAAATTTCCTCAAATGTTCTAAGTGTTCTTCATCTGTTTTTGAAAACACAGTGACATCATCAAGATAGATAATGATGAAGAAGCCCAATTCTTTCGAGAATGCTATGCGAATGGCTCTTTGAAAGGTTGCTCCAGAATTCATTAGATCAAAAGGCATTTTCACATACATGAAAGTGCCCCAGGGTGTGGTAAAGGTTGTCTTTAATTGATCATCAGGGTGGACTAAGACTTGATTGTACCCTGAATAGCCATCCAACAAAGAAATTCTTCTAGACCCTACCACCCTTTGTAAAATATGGTCCATTTTTGGTAAAGGGTAGTTGTCTTTTAATGAAGCTTTGTTTAAATCCATAAATTCTATACAAAGTCTGATTTCTCCAGTTTTCTTACTTACAGACACCAGATTGGATACCCACTCAGAATATCTAATAGGGACAATAATACAAGCATCGTACATCTTCATAATTTCCTTCTTAACCAAAGGCAGTTGCACAAGGTTTATTCTGCGCGGTTTCTGTTTGAATGGTTTTTGGTTTTCTTTAAGAGGGATCTTGTGCTGTATTATTTCAGTGTCATATGACTTAAGATCTTCGTAACTCCATGCAAAAACATCAGAAAATTCTTTGAACAACTCTATGTATTTGAGTTTAATGTGAGCTGGCAAAGTTTTGGACAGTTTGATCATTTTCGGTTTTTCCTCATTGCCTATATTACATTTCTCTACCTCATTTTCTATAGGCTCCAGTTTAGGTTTATTAGCCACATCATTAAAATCAAACAGTTATTCTAGAGGGGCCAAACCATTGGGCAAACTATCATTTTTAAAATGTAGAGTTTCCAACTCCTCTGTTTCAGATTGTGCACTCAATTCTGTTTGGTTTCTAAGTTTTCTAGTTTGAAGGTTAATATCTACAAGCTCAGGAGACGGCTCTTCTTCACCAAGAAAATTTTCTTCACTGCAGTCTGTATCATTATCTGAATCCAAACTATGGAGTTCTAACTCATTTCTGAATTGCATGAAGTTTTCTATTTGTTTATCTCCATCAAACACCTGGAAATATTTCTTGTTATCTAGGACAGCTGGTCTGAATTTTATCTTAGATGTGTCATCATATAGCATTGGGCAAGTTCTAGCAACAAAGGCTAAATTGTGGGCTACAATGTTTCTTTTCCTTGGGACAAAACTTAAGTTGGATTCCTCAAATGTTTTTAAAAGATCCATGACGTCATTCCTGTAGGCCCTAAGTCTGGGATGATTTGCATTATACTCCCTATTGACTTGCCTAATTATTAACTCAGAATCCCCATATACATTGATTCTCTTGGCATCTAACTTTTTTAAGAGATGCAAGCCTAAGAGAAGGGATTCGTACTCTGCTATGTTATTGGAACACTGAAAGTTTAATTTACATGAAATACATTCTGTATGATTTTTTTCAGTGTTAGTAATCCAGACACCTGCACCAGCATTTGTTCTAGTGCATGACCCATCAAAATACATAGTACAGAGAGCATCATTTTCAGTTTTATCAGTTTGGTGCATGTCCTTTGTATGATTTGATTCCTCAAGTTTTTCATCGGGTTGAGGATTACTCTCTTGGTTGTCAAGATTTAAGTTTTATGGATTGATGATTTGTAATTCCAGACCTGTGCTTGGTTTGCCAAGGTTTTCGAATACAGCAAACTTCTTTGACACTTCAGTGTTGTATTCCTCTGCCTTTGTTTCAACCAATAATTCCGTTGAAATGATTTTTTCCGTGAGGGCTTCATCATTAAACATGATAAAAGAATCAAGGCTCGTACTTACAGCATACAGAGGAGAGTTTTGAGGCCTGTCTTGACTTGTGACCGTGTATTGCATGTGGGACTCCCTGTAAAGTCTTCTAGTCTAATTAAACACAGGGATAGTTGCATAGGTCATGTCCATTTGCATGGTCCCTTGTAACTTATCCCCCCAAGATCTTGATAAAAGCATTCCATATTTTGGGAGTACATCAGCCACAACAATATCCATAACTAAGCATTTGGCTAGAATCTGGGCTAAGTTAACACAAAGGTCTTTGATAAATCCTAGACATTTAACTCTGCTCGAGTCAAAGGAGTACAGGTCTTTGTAAGGTCTTGTAATTTCAAGACCCAAGCCTTCCATTACAGCTTTTGGCATTAAATTATGGGAAGCGCCCGAGTCATGCATAGCATTGTGTAGAATTTTGTCATGAATGTTTAAGCTTACGTAAAAGGGAGGGACAGGACCCTCTTAGAATTTACCTTCAATATTTGGACCAAAAATGAGCTCTGGTTGGTCATCATTAAGATTGAGTGTATCCTCATTTTCTTCTAGGTTCAAAGCCTTCAAAATTTTGGACCTATATACATGTTGGGCTGCTAACTCAGTCAAAGGAACAGAAATTTTAATTTTTGAGATTTCCTGTTCCAGACTGAAAGGAATTTGATTCTTTAAGGTGTTGGTTTCAGCCTTGTTTACCGCCACTTTTTTAGCAATAACAGCTTGCTGATTTGTTTTATCTACAGTTGACACAGCGGTTATAATAGGAGTACTAGCTGAAGTGTTAGTACTACTGATGTTTGCACTCTGTTTTTCAAGATTTTGAGTGTCTTTCTCTTTACCTTTACCAGAATTAATAGCCACTGTTTTGTCTTTTTGTTTGACCATTTTAGGCTTGGTTGTAGTGCTACTTTGAGAATATTTGTCAGAGGTTTTGTTGTTGGGGGTTTGTTGACTAGAATTACTTCTGAGGTCATATTCCTTTAAAGGCTCTATGACAACATTTTCCATGTTTTGATAATAATTTTCATTATCATCTGTTTTGCATCATAAGGTGTATAAAGACCTTGTTTACTATCATAATGAAACTCAAAGTCATCATCATCTACCCCAAATAAGTTTATATCATCGTCCTCTGTTATTTGATCCGCTTCCTCAACCCCATTTAAATAGTTTTGATGAAAGGGAGTTGTGATCTGCTGATCATCTTCCCTTCGTCTGTTTAGAGGTTCTTTCCTTCTCATATTCTGATTCTAGTTTTGGTTTCTATTTTGAGGAGCAGTTTGATTTTGATTTGCTTGTGCTCTCTCAAGAAAGCTCATTTTCTTCATCATTTCTTCCATCATTCTTTCCATTTTTGAGCTTGAGGTGGAGGGTTTGGATTCCTCTCTAAATGATACTCTCTTTTCAGCTTTCATCCTTGCTCTCTTCTCCATAAGGTTAACTTCCACAAAAAGAGCACCTCTTTGCATATCTTCAAGGGTTGAAAAATCTCTTTCTCTGAGTGAATAGGTCATGTCAGCATCAAACCCTTCAGGAAACTTGTTTAAAGCTGAACCTTGTGGAGGTTTTAATTTTGGGGAAAGCGCATTATATACACTGTTAAATCTAGTACAATAGGCTTGTACACTTTCCCCTAGGTTCCTATGGAGATTGTTATAGTCAGCAAGGACTTGGAGAGGATTCTTCCTTACTTCCCATTTGTTTAAGAATGTTTGATGGAAACCTTGAAGATCATTAATACTATGGGGTGCTAAGCCTTTAAACCATTTTCCTGCTTCTCCCCCCAGACTTTGAGCGAATAGTCTAATCTTGACAGAATCATCATCAATTTCATTTCTTTCAAAGTAGTCATTCATCTTGTCCACATGTTGCGATGCTGTTGTAGTATTACTAGCATCATACAATGGGATTTTGGACTGATAGTCCTGTGGAAGATTGACTAATGGTACAGGAAGGACTAAGGGAGCATACCATGCTGCCATGATAGGTGGTGGGAGTGGATTGACAAGAGGAGGTGTGGGCTGAAATGAAGTGTTTTGAACAGTGGATGAAGGATAAATAAAAGTGGATGGAACAACAGTAGATTGCTGAGCTGATCTTGGATGAGAGACACCTAGGTTATGTAGAACATGTAAATCAGGAGGTGTTGATTCTCTATTCCCAAAGGGTTCACTTGTTTCTGGAGATGAACGTGAAGACTCAGAATCTAACTGATCTAAATCACCAAATGACCTAGTCCTAAATGGGTCGACTAAATCAGATTGTGATTGTTGTAGAGCTGGAAGATTTTCAGGAACTGAATTGGCTCTTGTGTGAAATCTAGAAATAGTTGAGGATTTTGTCTTAGGAGACTTCCTAAGGATATGTTCTGGGTTATCAACTATCTCAGGTGTGTCAGGGTTAGGATGGGCTCTAGTGTGAATCTTTCTAGGAGCCACTATGCTATGTTTTTAGACCCAAATAAACAGGAAAAGTTCAACCAGATATGACAATCTTTGAGAGGTTAACTAATCTGTTTTCACAATTTTAATCCTATAGCCTTCTAACTGAGTTTGAAGAATATTATAATGGTGATGGTTCTTCCCAGTGGAGTCTTAAGGTCTATTTAGGATTGTGGAGTTGCCAGGTGGGAAGTTTAGAGTGTGTCCAAAGAAATACACTGTCCACCACAGTGTTGGTGAAACGTCCCTTCGAAGGGTACCCCAAAACACAACAAACTCTAGCCAGAGATTGACTGGGAGGGCATTCACCAGATACGTCACCTCTAAAAGAGGATGAGATTTGAAGGCTACCTGGCCCTTTCCAGACTCTGTCTAAGCCTATAGGGTAAAACACATCAAAAGGTGTAGACAAGGTATCAAAAACTAGTGTTTTACTACCAATCTGAAATGTTTTTGGTATTTTCCTGAATTGTTTTTATTTATGTTTTCTAAGAATAAGCTACCTTTGTTTCAAAACTTAGCTACGGTTGTGAGACAAAGACAGTCTACTCTTATGGCTAAGCTAGCTGATTTTCCAAGGTTAGATAGAACTTAAGAGAATCCTAGAATTAACCTAGTTTGTAACTGATTCAAACAAGTTTCATCATGATTACCATTTCTTGGTAGTGCTTGAAAAGGCTGCTTTTTACTCTCAATGTTTTATAAGAAAATTAAGGGAGAATGAGATGAAAACTCAACTCAAGGTCCCCAGCGGAGTCACCAGAAATGTTAGGTCTCTGTAATAAGTAAGATTGGCAAAAGTCCGATCACAGAGTTAACATCATTTCAACCAACTTTGGGATTCTAGGATCTAGCCCTCCTGAATCCGCAGAGGGATCTCTTCAATATGTACAAAAATGGATTGTCTTTGAAGTTTAGGGTAATGATATTAGGCTAGTTATGATGTCCAAGGGTTTGTTTAGTTTTTTGGATGGTTGAACATAGTTGCTGTCTCAGGTGGAAAGATCTGTATGCAAATAGGTTCAAAAGTGAGAAGTTGCAAGCAAAAAGAGTAGGCTTTGATCAAGAAGAAAGATGATGGCAGGTCTTCAGTCCATTGGGTTGTGGAGTCATAAGAGGATTTAATTGGAACAATCAGGTTCAAGAGTGGTCTATGGGGCAAGTCATCTATGCCTAAGGATCTCTTTAAAGTTTGATTTATGCAATGGAGTGATACAATCAGAAAAGGAAATGAGAGATGCAGAACAAAGAGTAGCCCAGGATCTAGTAAGTACTTTGAAATTAGCCAGCCTTTGACCAGGCACTTAAGGAAAACATAGAAGAAAACTAGGATCTGGTAAGTACTTTGAAACTATCCAGCCTTTGATACACTTCTGATAGAAAAACATATAAAAACAAAGGGAAACACAAAGATAACACAGAATGGTCTAGGATCTAATAAGTACTTTGAAACTAGTCAGCTTTCAACACGTCCTAAGGGAAACAATCAAATAGTTGAGCAAATAAGAAAGGGACTCAGGGCTATCCTTAATTTCCTCAGTTCATCTTCACACAACATATATTGAAAGTAACATTTAAAAATAACATTTAGCTGAGACAAAGAGATGAGGGAACGCCAGCATCCCTGTACTTAAACTAAATCTAATCATTTTCAAATAACACAGTTGAAAGAAAACATTTAAATAAAGATTTTTCAGCCTGAGAAGGTTACTGATATACAGTAGGTCCTAACCCTGTTTAAACTGTTCTTTATAGTGGAAAATGAAACAATATGAAAACAGAAACAAAATACAAGTTACAGTGAGAATAACATCACCATCAGCATAGACCAGGATCCCATAAATTAGCTTGTATTGATGCTTCAAACCAGTTACAATCTTCAGATCCAGTGTTTTAATCCATCTTTCTTCACAACCTAACCTATCTATTACAAGCAGAGCTTCAAGAGCCAGTGAAAACCTATTTACATTCAAGAATTTTTCAGCTCAGTGGCAATTACAATGCTTCAACAATTTTACATTAACAACCAACCAACAACCAACCCCTCACTCATCTTCTACTGAAGTATTTATAGAAAGATGAGGAGGTGAGATCTGACGAAAAGATCTCAAATACAATTAATGCAGAATTAATGTCTTCTTGGCCCTTGGAGGCTCGATGAAGAAACCATACAGGTGTTCCACTGCATTAATTGGTTTACACTTATGAAGTAAACTCAGAGGGAGCTTTTTGTTGACCTTTGAGGCTCTGTGTGATCCTAGGGTTACTCTGCAGACATTCTTTCATTAAGTCCTGGCAGAAGTAACTCTTCGGCTGCTTTGAGGTAAAATATCTGACTTGTTCAATAAATTCAGCCTCTGATTGAGCTTTTTGAGGCAATAGGTGGCACTGCAGTGGTTGAGGAATCAATTGGCCTCAGATATGGAAGTGGAGGCAATATGTCTGATAAACACTTTAGGTTTTTATTTCAATCTGTGTTTTAGATCCGGGGATTAGGCGTTTGATAACTGTCTTAGCCTTAATCCCTACAAAACTGTCCACTAATCTACTATGATCTGCCTTACTGTTGTCTTCATTCTCTGATACTCTTTCTCTGCATTTATTTTCACGGTTTCTTCGTTGTGCAGGGCTGCGCAGACAAGAAAAAGGTATAAATTATTTGTGGAAACATCGATGAGACGTGAAACTGACTCTGCAAGTGATTCCCTCGGAGAAATCGAAACATAGAGAGTCGTCACCCTCCTGGTCTGAAATTTCCATTAAAAACACGAACAAATGACCTTAACCCTACAAAATACAAAAAACACGTAAAAAATCCAATTTATAGGTCAATCTGCTTTGGGGAATGTGCGGAGGAATGCGAGCCGTTGGATGGCATCATCCAACGGCCGTGATCAAATCTGAGCGGTCGTGGAAAAGAGTTGTGGAGAAATTAAATCCGGACCGTCGATCTACAGAGATCGATGGTGGAGATCGAGCAACGGAGATTCAGCGGGAAGGAGGTTGACCGGGTGATGGAATCAGGGAAATGATTGTTAGTCATCGATCTACAGAGATCGACGGTGGAGATTAAATCTTGGCTGCACGGTGGATGAGTTAACAGGCACGCATGTCCGTTAAAGGTCGAGCAGGTGAAGTGATCAGTAGCTGTCGGATGGGAGGGCCTAGATCGGACGGTGGAGGCAGATTCCGCCGCGTGGTCTTGGTACGAAGGTTAGCGCAAAAAATGATCTGATAGCGCGGTGGTTTTGAAACAGTGTCGGGGACACGTGTCGGTCGACGTAGGGAATCGCTGGATGATGGAAGAAAACCACCTTGGCTTGGAAGGCGGTGCGGAATGGAAACCGGTGATTTTCTGGAAAATGGCATGGGGGAAGGGGGTCCACCAGGTCAGGTGTGCTCTGCTCCGTCAAATCTGGGGAGCAGATCAACTGCCCATGTTGATCGCAAAATAAACATGTGGTTTTAATTATTCCCCGTTAAACTTTATGAAACGGGTTTTTTCGGGTTTTCAAAGGAAAAACGGACGGAGAAAGGTTGTGCTTTGGTTTAGCGCCTAAGGACCAAGCAGTTGGTCCTAGCGCTTGGGTATATGGAGGAAAACGCCAGGGGATTAGCCCGCGGGGACTAAAGACCTTTTTCATAAAAATTATGCATTTTTCATGGTTCTTTCAATTTTTTCAAAGGGAAATCAAGGTTCAGATAAGGTCAAAAAGTGGGTTTCTTAACCTTAGGGAATGGATTTTATGAAGGGATAAAGGGAAAACATAAGTTTTGGTGGGGTTTTTATGAAAAAAAAGGAAAATGGAGAATGATGTAAGTTGGAAGAAAGGGAGGGGGGAAAAGGGGAATGCAACAATATTTGACTTGGATTTTTGTAGGATAACGGAGCTTTGAAGAAGGAAACAGCTGTGGAGAGTAACCAAAAATATGAGTTTCATCAAAAATAATTCAAGCACCAACAATTTCAGAACTGAATTTGTTGCTTGAAGGCTGCAAAAATATTTAGCCACCAGCTGATATGATAGGAAAAATATGGGTGGCTAACAGCGGCTCCACTTCGGGATGCTGCCTTCTTGAAGGTATCAAGAATTCAGACTTGATTTCTTTGGGATGATGACTGGTGCCTGATCCATTGCTTGCTCTTGCTCTGAAAAATAATCCCAGTCACGAAAGAAACATGAACTTCATCAATACAACTTCTAGCTACCGAATCCTACTGATCTAACATTTTTTCTTCATCAGAGTGCACTTGGATTGGCACACTCTTTTCACAACATTTTATTCTATTAAAAGCATAAAAACTAATCTAATTCCACTGCTTATTTCTCCTTGAACTCAGATTAAACAGTTGAGCTCAAATGTTTCTCTACCTAATCTACTGTCTGTTGGGATTAATCTGTCCAACAGACTTTCATTCTCTAAATTCTAAAGCAGAAATTTAAAAACAGTCAAGCCAAGATTAAGCTATTTGGCTTGCTGTGATCTATGGCATAAAACAAGCTGCACATAGATTATTATTTGCAGAAAATTTAGAATCAAAATGAAAGGCCTAGATCTGAAAGTCTCTTATTATGGCCTCCTCTTTTATGACTCGGAAAATAAAACAGTTTTGAGTCATCTCTCTTTGGAAACTTTGGTTCAGATTTTGAGTTTGTTTGAACCTTCATTTCTATCCTAATCTATCTACTGATAAGCCAAGATTGAACAATTTGGAAAAACAATTTCACTACCCTATCAGCAATCAATTGAAAACTAGTTAGTCAAGTTTAGGCTATTGGACTAACTAAAAGTGTGTTTTGAGGAGTGGCATTTGAGCTTTCACACTTTGAGATTTATTTCTCTTTTGGCATGGGGCTGTGCCTTTCTTGTTTCCAATTCTGCCCTCTTTTCTTTCTTTTCTTTGTTTTTGTATTTTTTTATTTTTCATAACTTTGAATGCAATGGTGGATGAAATATCTACAATGGAAAGTGTAAAAGGCTTCAAAACAAAAAATGGATCTAGAGAAGCAATGTTTAAGCATGCTGCCATTGACAGGACCCCCAAACAATTATGTTCCATCCAGTTCCTACAAGAAAAATGCATTATTACCAGAAACTAAATGAATAGAGTAAGGGCCAAGCCATAGGTTATCAAATTTTCCATGCTTGCCCTTTTCTTCCCTTCTTGAGTCCCACTTCAAAACTTTGTCCCTAATCTTGAAATTGCTGGCCTTTGTTCTTCTGTCAAAGATCTTCTTGATACTATCTTGCTTCTGCAATGCTTTTTTATACACTTCCTCTCTGGTCTGCTGAAGATGAATGGTTTCATTTATTCTTCTGGTCATGTCATTTTCTTCAGTCTGCAACTCTTGGATTAACTTCATTACTAGTACACCAAGGCTGTTAGGAAAAATTGCATCTATACCATACACAAGCTGGAAGGGTGACATACCAATAGATTTCTTTAAAGTTAATCTGTCAGTCCAAAGTGCATGGATCAGCTTCATGTGCCAAGACTTTTTATTATCCTCCAACAGTTTCTTGATTATGTTCACTAAGCTTTTGTTGGAAGATTCTGCAAGTCCATTACCTTGAGGGTAATAGGCTGTGGAGTGTCCCAATGTTATCTGATACTTGTGACAGAATTCAACCATTTTCTTCGATCCAAATGTTGTTGCATTATCTGTGATGATCTTGGTAGGACAGCCAAATCTGGAGAGGATGTTAGTCTCCATAAATTTTATGATAACTGAATCATTGGCTTGCCTACAAGGAATGGTTCTATCCACTTAGTGAAGTAGTTTGCGGCAGTAAGAATCCACCTATGTTGGGTAGAAGATGGTGGATGAATTTCTCCTATGAAGTCAAGTCCCCACTGTTGAAAAGGGGCTTCAATAGTGATTGGATGCAGAGGCAGGGGTAGTAATTTTCTCTTGCCTTCAAATAGTTGACATTTATGGCAAGTAGTGGTCATCTTATGTATATCAGGAAAAAGAGTGGGCCAATAGAAGCTAGCCCTCAGAATTTTGTTGGCTGTTGCCTTCCAGTATAAATGACCTCCACACTCTCCTTCATGGAATTCTTGCTTAATATTTTCTGCATCAAACTCAGGAAAACATTTAAGCAATACACCACTTGCATTTTTCCAATAAAGACATTTATCAATTATGCAATAGTTTACAGCTTTTAACTTTAGGAATCTTGCCTTTGTTTTTGATAAACCAGAAGGTGTATTCAGATTAAGCAAAACATAAACAATATCAGTATACCAAGGAGAATTCACCAAATGGTCTTCAATAATGGGAGCTGAGAATTCTTCTTGGTCATCCAAAGCATTAATCATATTAATATCCAGAACTTCACAATTTGATTCAGCCATTAATCTGGCTAGACCTTGGCCTTTTATGAGCTTAGTGGGTTTTATCTCTAAATCATATTCAAGAATAGCAATAATCCACTTACCTCTCTTACCATCTGGGTTCTGTGTTAGAATGTCTTTAACAACTGAGTTTGGAACAAAGGCGATAATACACGAGTGAAGGATGTATACCCTGAAGTCTTTCAAAGCTTTTACCAAAGCAAAAGCTTGCTTCTCCACAATGTTATACTTCGAAGGGGCGTCCCTCAATGCCTTACTAAAGAATGTGATAGGCTGCTCTTGTCCTTGTGGATTTTTCTGTAAAAGGACAGCGGCTATGGTATGTTCTGATGCAAATGAGAAGATATAAAAATCCTTTGAAAAATCAGGACTTATGAGAACTGGTGTTTTGGTTAATGCTTGTTTTACCAGCTCAAAGGATGTCTTTGCTTCCATGGTCCTTTTTACTCCCTGCTCCTTCTTCAACATGTTTGTGATATCCCTAAGGAGCTCATCTAGGTTAGGGATGAACCTTCTCAAAAAGTTGATCTTTCCAATGAAAGACTGCAACTCTTTGATGTTTCGAGGCTGAGAGATCTACAATATGGCCTCAATCCTTTTTGGATCTATCTTTATACCCTTTTATGAAATAATGTGCCCAAGAAGTTTACCTTCTTGGAGACCAAATAGCGTTCTTAGGGTTCAAAGATATCCAAAACTTTCTGCACTTCTCGAAAAATTTCCTCAAATGTTCTAAGTGTTCTTCATCTGTTTTTTAAAACACAGTGACATCATCAAGATAGATAATGATGAAGAAGCCCAATTCTTTTGAGAATGCTATGTCCATGACTCTCTGAAAGGTTGCTCCAGCATTCATTAGACCAAAAGGCATTTTCACATACGTGAAAGTGCCCCAGGGTGTAGTAAAGGTTGTCTTTAATTGATCATCAGGGCGGACTAAGACTTGATTGTACCCTGAATAGCCATCCAGCAAAGAAATTCTTCTAGACCCTACCACCCTTTGTAAAATATGGTCCATTTTTGGTAAAGGGTAGTTGTCTTTTAATGAAGCTTTGTTTAAATCCCTAAAATCTATACAAAGTCTGATTTCTCCAGTTTTCTTCCTTACAGACACCAGATTGGATACCCAATCAGAATATCTAATAGGGACAATAATACCAGCATCGTACATCTTCATAATTTCCTTCTTAACCAAAGGCAGTTGCACAGGGTTTATTCTGCGCAGTTTCTGTTTGAATGGGTTTTGGTTTTCTTTAAGAAGGATCTTGTGCTGTATTATTTCAGTGTCATAGGACTTAGTATCTTCGTAACTCCATGCAAAAACATCATAAAATTCTTTGAACAGCTCTATGTATTTGAGTTTAATGTGAGCTGGCAAAGTTTTGGACAATTTGATCATTTTCGGTTTTTCCTCACTGCCTATATTACATTCCTCTACCTCAGTTTCTACAGGCTCCAGTTTAGGTTTATTAGCCACATCATTAAAATCAAACAGTTCTTCTAGAGGGGCCAAACCCTTGGGCAAACTATCATCCTTAGAATGTAGAGTTTCCAACTCCTCTGTTTCAGATTGTGCACTCAATTCTGTTTGGTTTCTAAGTTTGCTAATCTGAAGGTTAATATCTACAAGCTCAGGAGACGATTCTTCTTCACCAAGAAAATTTTATTCACTGCAGTCTGTATCATAATCTGAATCCGAACTATGGAGTTCAAACTCATTTCTGAATTGCATGAAGTCTTCTATTTTTTTATCTCCATCAAACACCTGCCAATATTTCTTGTTATCCGGGACAGCTAGTCTGAATTTTATCTGAGATGTGTCATCATATAGCATTGGGCAAGTTCTAGTAGCAAAGGCTAAATTATGGGCTACAATGTTTCTTTTCCTTGGGACAAAACTTAAGTTGGATTCCTCAAATGTTTTTAAAAGATCCATGACATCATTCCTGTACGCCCTAAGTCCTGAATGATTTGCATTATACTCCCTATTGACTTGCCTAATTATTAACTCAGAATCCCCATATACATTGATTCTCTTGGCACCTAACGTTTTTAAGAGATGCAAGCCTAAGAGAAGGGATTCGTACTCTGCTATGTTATTGGAACACTGAAAGTTTAATTTACATGAAATACATTCTTTATGATTGTTTTCAGTGTTAGTAATCCAGACACCTACACCATCATTTGTTCTAGTGCATGACCCATCAAAATACATAGTCCAGAGAGGACCATTTTCAGTTTTATCAGTTTGGTGCATGTCCTTTGTATGGTTTGATTCCTCAAGTTTTTCATCGGGTTGAGGATTACTCTCTTGGTTGTCAAGATTTAAGTTTGATGGATTGATGATTTGTAATTCCAGACCTGTGCTTGGTTTGCTAAGGTTTTCGAATACAAAAAACTGCTTTGACACTTCAGTGTTGTATTCCTCTACCTTTGTTTCAGCCAATAATTCTATTGAAATGATTTGTTCCGTGAGGCCTTCATCATTAAACATGATAAAAGAATCAAGGCTCATACTTACAGCATACAGAGGAGAGTTTTGAGGCCTGTCTTGACTTGTGACCGTGTATTGCATGTGGGACTCCCTATAAATTCTTCTAGTCTGATTAAACACAGGGATAGTTGCATAGGTCATGTCCATTTGCATGGTCCCTTGTAACTTAGCCCCCCAAGATCTTGATAAAAGAATTCCATATTTTGGGGGTACATCAGCCACAACAATATCCTTAACTAAGCATTTGGCTGGAATCTGGGCTAAGTTAACACAAAGGTCTTTGATCAATCCTAGACATTTAACTCTGCTCGAGTCAAAGGAGTACAGTTATTTCTAAGGTCTGGTAATTTCAAGACCCAGGCCTTCCATTACAGCTTTTGGCATTAAATTATGGGAAGTGCCTGAGTCATGCATAGCATTGTGTAGAATTTTTTCATGAATGTTTAAGCTTACGTAAAAGGGAGGGACAGGACCCTCTTGGAATTTACCTTCAATATTTGGACCAAAAATAAGCTCTGGTTGGTCATCATTAAGATTGAGTGTATCCTCATTTTCTTCTAGGTTCAAAGCCTTCAAAATTTTGGACCTATATACATGTTGGGCAGCTAACTCAGCCAAAGGAACATAAATTTTAATTTTTGAGATTTCCTGTTCCAGACTGAAAGGAATTTGATTCTTTAAGGTGTTGATTTCAGCCTTGTTTACCGCCACTTTTTCAGCAATAACAACTTGTTGATTTGTTTTATCTATAGTTGACACAACGGTTATAATAGGAGTACTAGCTGAAGTGTTAGTACTACTGATGTTTGCACTCTGTTTTTCGAGATTTTGAGTGTCTTTCTCTTTACCTTTACCAGAATTAACAGCCACTGTTTTGTCTTTTTGTTTGACCTTTTTAGGCTTGGTTGCAGTGCTGCTTTGAGAAGATTTGTCAGAGGTTTTTTTGTTGGGGGTTTGTTGACTAGATTTACTTCTGAGGTCATATTCCTTTGAAGGCTCTATGGCAGCATTTTCCATGTTTTGATAATAATTTTCATTATCATCTCTTTTGTCATCGTAAGGTGTATAAAGACCTTGTTTACTATCGTAATGAACCTCAAAGTCATCATCATCTACCCCAAATAAGTTTATATCATCGTCCTCTATTATTTGATCTGCTTCCTCAACCTCACTTAAATAGTTTTGATGAAAGGGAGGAGTGATCTGCTGATCATCTTCCCTTGATCTGTTTAGAGGTTGGTTCCTTCTCATATTTTGATTCTGGTTTTGGTTTCTATTTTGAGGAGCAGTTTGATTTTGATTTGCTTGTGCTCTCTCAAGAATGCTCATTTTCTTCATCATTTCTTCCATCATTCTTTCCATTTTTGAGCTTGAGGTGGAAGGTGTGGATTCCTCTCTAAATGATACTCTCTTTTCAGCTTTCATCCTTGCTCTCTTCTCCATAAGGTTAACTTCCACAGAAAGAGCACCTCTTTGCATATCTTCAAGGGTTGCAAAATTTCTTTCTCTGAGTGAATAGGTCATGTCCGCATCAAACCCTTCAGGAAACTTGTTTAAAGCTGAACCTTGTGGAGGTTTTAATTCTGGGCAAAGCGCATTATATACAATGTTAAATCTAGTACAATAGGCTTGTACACTTTCCCCTGGGTTCTTATGGAGATTGTTATAGTTAGCAAGGACTTGGAGAGGATTCTTCCTTACTTCCCATTTGTTTAAGAATGTTTGATGGAAACCTTGAAGATCATTAATACTATGGGGGGCTAAGCCTTTAAACCATATTCTTGCTTCTCCCCCCAGACTTTGAGTGAATAGTCTAAGCTTGACAGAATTATTATCAATTTCATTTCTGTCAAAGTAGTCATTCATCTTGTCCACATGTTGCGATGCTGTTGTAGTATTACTAGCATCATACAATGGGATTTTGGACTGATAGTCCTGTGGAAGATTGACTAATGGTACATGAAGGACTAAGGGAGCATACCATGCTGCCATGATAGGCGGTGGGAGTGGATTGACAAGAGGAGATGTGGGCTGAAATGACGTGTTTTGAATAGTGGATGAAGGATGAATAAAAGTGGATGGAACAGCAGTAGATTGCTGAGCTGATCTTGGATGAGAGACACCTAGATTATGTAGAACATGTAAATCAGGAGGTGTTGATTCTCTATTCCCAAAGGGTTCACTTGTTTCCGGAGATGAACGTGAAGACTCAGAATCTAACTGATCTCTTCTTTAAAGTCTACTTGTGTGACAGCTGCAAATTTTCTTTCATTCTATTGTGATTTCATTGATAGTTGTGCTCGAGCACCTTCTTCCTTCATATCCGTCCTTAGCTTGAGAGGAAAAATTCTATTGTTTGTCATATGAATTTTTGCAATCAGCTATCTACTTGGAGACTTATCCAAAATTGTGCACACATCATTTTAGAAAAAAAAAAATTGTAGCCCTTTTGCATGAGCTATCTAATTATTATGAGGATGCGCTTAAAACCAGGAGCAAAATAAACATTTGAAATATACTTCTTCTCTCCCTTATTTGTTAAAATGTCGACTCTCCGTTTTCCCACTGTAAATACTTTTCTATTAGTCCCTAATGTCACTTCATATTTCAAACTCTAATATAAATTGGAAAACATTTCTATGTTTCCTTCCATGTGGTTGCTACAACCTAAATCTAGAAGAAACCATACATCTCCTTATTTTTTTGTGCAACATTACAAGCTAAAAACATGTTATCATGGTTCTGATTTTCCTTTATGAAATTTGCACTTACTTTGTTACTTATGCCATATTGCTTCATTCTACATTCATTTTCGTACTGACCATACTTCTTACAATAATGAAATTGAAATTGAGATTTATCATACCTCTATCCTTGTGCTTTATTCTGAATTTTACCTTGACTTGGATTTTGATTTCCTCCCCTTCAACTTGAGCTTGAAGGGATGTTTCTTCCACCTCTGTGTGGGCTTATTCCTCTTCCTCTATAATTGCATCTTCCTCAACCTCTACCTTGATGAAATGAAATTTGTGTCTTAAAAGCATGCTCCAATGAGGAATTCATTCCTCTGTTCAATCTATGTTCCTAAGGAATGGGTGATGCATGAAGCTTATCCACTGAAAATTGTGAGAGATACTTTGTCTCCTCTATTGCGATAATAATGGCATCAAATCTTACTAGTAGACTTCTCAAGATTTTCTCAACTATTCTTCTTTCCTCAAGTGTCTCACCATGAGACCTCATTTGAGTAACCAACCCAATTACATGTGTAAAAAATTAGTATACATTCTCAGACTCTTTCATACAAATTGTCTCAAAATCTCTCCTAAACATTTCCAATTTTGTTGTTTGCACCTTTGCCATGCCTTGCTAGGCGGTCTAGAGGGTATCCCATGCTTTCTTAGAGTTTTTTGTTGCTGCAAGCCTTGGTAATATACTTTCATGCACTACTTGAAAAATATACAAAAGGGATTTTGAGTCCTTCTTCTTGTTATATCTCAACAAATACTTTTATGCTTTTTTCAATGCATTGTATGCTACTGCATCTGCTGGTTCTTGGAAACATTCTCCACCAATTCCCATATACCTTGAGAATAAAATAGAGTGTTCATTGTAATAGCCCAATAGTCTTAATTTTGTCCATTAAATTGAGGTATTTTTGGATTATTCAAGCTTGTGCTTGTTGCTAAATTTCTCACTGTGTAAAACAAACTCTCACATGGATGGTTCCTCAAGGCACAAAGTTCACACAAATTTGTGGAAATGTATTTAAACAAGACAACCCAGTTGGGGAAATCAAAACATAATGTTCTTCCTTTTAATACAAAGAGGCGGAGATTCAAATCAAAACTATAGTCGAGCAAATAAAATCAAACAATTTCACTCAAGGTGAAATGGAGTAAAACAAAGTGGTTGACGTAATAACATTTCTGAAATGTCTTTAAAAAGGACAAAAAATTTGGGGAATTATAATGGTCTTCATTTTAATGTGGAAATTTCCTTAAACAAGACAACACAATTGGGGAAATCAAAACATAATGGTCTTCCAGAGTATAACAGAGTGGTTGAGGTAAGAATGTTGCTGAAATTTCTTTAAACAAGACGACACAGTTAAGGAAGTATAATGGTCTTCCGTTTAATAAAGAGAGGCTGAGATTAAAATCACAACTGTAGTTGAGAAAATAAAATCAAACAATTTTACTTACAGTGAAACAAAGTAGAACAGAGTGGTTGAAGTAAGAACGATACGTGGAACAAGCAACTATAGTTGAGAAAATAAAATCAAACAATTTTAATCATGAAGAGAGTAAAATATATTGGTTATCGCTACAAACCAAGAGTTCTTACTGAGATTTACATTCACCACGGTTGCAAAATTAAAAAATAGTATAAATTTTCTCCACATACATCTCTCACTTACATCACCCACACTTCATTCAACTTATTCTTGCTTTTTAATTTAGAACATAAATATCTAAGCCATTAATACATGACACACAAAATTTAATACTTAGGATGGGCGAACATCATCATTTTTTGAACTTGGAGAGGGTTGTGTGAATTAAATAACACTTGTGTAATAAATGTTATTTTGTTGCGGAATGGGTTATGTACTTCATTTACTCCATGTCTTTTAACTGGAAAACTGAATCTGCAACGTGCAAAACATATAATGAGATATGATTGTTGTGAGAAGAATAACATTTATTGAGATATGGTTTTTTCCACAGGAGTTTAACAAAAATGGTTGAAATTAATTTTCCAACCAAATCCAAATTCCAATTCAAGTTTAGTAATAATGATTTCAATCTAAATCATTAAAAAAACTCAATAAAATAATTTAATCAGCCAGCTAGGCATCATAGAAAAAGCCGAAAATGGATACGAAGTGGTGTTAGTGTACAAAGACAGAACTCTGCTGCAACAGAAGATAGTGAAAATCTACTACTCCAGAGACAACATCTGGTAGACTGGGGGAGCGTTGCAGGAGAATTTTGTATTACATTCAAGTGTGATAGATCATCAGGGAATAATGTTTTCTAGCCACAACATTTTCTATATTTTAGTGGCATTACACAGTGTGGAAAGCATTTTGAGGTTCAACATGTGAGACAACACCCACATATTTGTCCCATTGCCTCTACCTACATAAAATCACATAATTTTTTCGGTTACCTGGTGAAATGTGGCTCACGGATCATACTGGTGGAGAAGGAAATATAATTAGATGATGAAGGTGAAGACATGGTTATATGGGAGTATATAGATGGCACAGTACCACAATGGAAATTGATTTTGAGTATTCATCCAATGATTTTTGAGGAGCAGCTTCTTCTGAGTGAGCCAGTGAAAATTCTTTAGCACACTAGAATGGGGAACTCCCTGTTCCTCAGAGTCCAAGGTCGTGGATGGAAGAAGGCTTCCATTTGAAACTTGAGCCATTTAAACTGTGTTTTATATTGGGGATTAGGCTTTTCATAACTGTCTTAGCTGTAATCCCCACTAATCTGTCCATTAATTCTCTGCTCTGATAATTTCCTGGTCTTTGACACTGATAATCTTTGACTGTGCTTGTTTCATGGTTTTCTTGCTGTCGTGTCGGGCTGCGCAGGGTTTATAAGGCATAAATGCCTGAGAAAACATGGATGAAACGTGCATTCCAAACCTGCGGGTGATTTCCTTGGATGAATCGAAGACGGGAGGTTCGTCACCCTCCTTCCCTGAATCTTCTTTGGAAACCACGAACAAATGATTTAAACTCTGCAAAATGTGAAAACTCATTAAAAAATCCTGCTTTTATAGGCTTAACTGCATCAGAAGGTGTGTGGAGGATCATGGCCGTTGGATGGCATCATCTGATGGTCAGGATTGATTGGGGGAGATTATAGAATAGGTGGAAGATGATCAAATCTGAGCCATCGATCGCGCGTGATCGACGGTTGGGAGCGGAGGTTTGAAAGTCAAACGGAGGAATAGAGCGATGGATTTTGGACCGTCGATTTGTAGATTAGATCGATGGTGGAGACGCGATTGCCACTGTACGATGGCTTGGTTATCGGAGGTATAGCTTCGACAATCGTCAACCGTTGGATGAGAGGGCTTAGATCTGACGGCGGTGGTTAATATCACTGGGCGTCTTGGTCCGGGCTTTAATGCACGATGGAGGGTGGTTTTGCAAACAGTACAGAGGATGAGTGGCGGCAAGTGTGTGGAATTGCTGGCGACCGGGTAAAAACTGCCTTCCGCTAATTGGTAGTGCGATGAATACTGCATGGTATGGGAAAACAACTTATGGACCGCGGGGACCACCGGGAAAAGTACTCTGCGCCGTCCGATCTGCGAAGCAGATTGATGGTGTAGATTGCTCCACAACTTATACGGGCGGAAAACCTTTGAAAATAATTTAAAACCCAAAACATGATTTTACAAATGTTTTTAATGTTTTGGCGGAGAAATTTTAATTTGAAAGGATAAGCGCCCGACCGTTTTAGCAGTTGGTTCTGGCGCTCGGGCTTATGGACGGAAAAGGGTTAGGGACTTAACCCGAGGGGCTTAAGTCCTGAACATAGAAAATGTGGATTTTGTATGGTTTTTTAATGTTTTTTCAAAGGAAATGAAGGTTCTGATAAGGTTAAAAAGTGGGTTTTTAACCTTGTAAAATGAATTTCGATGAGGGGAAAAAACATAAATGTAAAGATGAGGGATTTTCATGGGGAATGGAGGGACAGAAAAAGAGGTTATTTTGGAAGAAGGAAGGGGAAAGGAATGTTTGCAGCAGTATTTGTCTTTGGATTTTTGTATGATTTCAGAGGTTTTTAGGATGTAAACAACAATATAGGATTTGGACAGAGGCATGAGGCCTTCAAGAGTCTTCAAGAGCCAACAGTTTTTGGTAAGGAAAAATTGTTCCTTGAAGGCTCAAAACGTATTTAGCCACCTTTGGTATAATCAAATTTTACAGGTGGCTAACAAATGGGACACATGATAAAACCTAAGAGTCTTCCTGCACTAATGCAAAAGACACACTTGAGGGGGTTCAAGCGTAGGTTGTATTGACAATATCATTGGAATACCAATCGCAGGTCCTGGAGGTGGTCTGAGTGCTTCTTGGAGTGTATGGTTAGGTCGTCCATGTAAGCAAGGATAATGTGTGCCAAGTCACGGAATATATAATTCATGGCCCGTTGGAAAGTGGCTCCAGCATTTTTTAGGCCAAATGGAATCACCTTGTATGTGAATGTGCCCCAGGGGGTAGTGAACGTAGTTTTGTACCAGTCTGTATGGTGAATTTGGATTTGATTTTATGCAAAGAACCCATCCATAAAGGATAGGGCCTCATGTCCTGTGCACGCATCGATGATTTGGTCGATGAATGGAGTAGGATAATTTTCTTTAGGACAATCTTTGTTCAAATCTCAAAAATCGGTGCAAATGGGTATAGTGCCCTATTTTTTCATGACAGGAACAGGGTTGGAAACCCACGATGTATAGGCGATAGGGTAGATAAACATGGCTTTGTGAAGCTTCTCAATTTCTCGCTTTATTGCTTCTGCCTTAGATGGGTGCAGTTGACGTTGTTTCTGGCGCATTGGAGGTATGTTAGGCCAAGTGTTGATATGGTGCTCTACGATAGTAGGACTAAGTGCAGGCATTTCTAAGTAGTCCCATGCGAAGATATCTCTATACTCTTGTAACAGTTTGGTGTAAGAGGTTATTTCTTCTGGAGAGCATGCTACCCCGAGTGAGATTTCTTCAACCTTTGTTAGATTTTGGGACATGTTCACCTTGATGGTAGGCGAAATATTTGACATATTTCCTTCCTCAAATGCATCAGGCACTGGGATGGGGTTTTTGAGCCAGTAGACCTTTCCTGATTGAAGGAAATCTTTTGATTCGATTGCGTAGATCTCTTTTTCAGTTGTCTTGTTAGGACTGAACGTTTTCTTGGGGAGAAAAAGCGAATAGTGATGCATTGCATCCCATGGGTAATATGGCTCCGTCATGGCACCTAGGATATCCTCATCCAAATGAAACAAGGACCTGAAGGGGGATTATTCCTGTGTAGGTTTATACTGAATGGGGGTAATCCAGGTGGAGCTAGTTGAGGGACACGAAAAGGATTCCATCATGGATGTGGTGGAACCAGACATGGTCGACAGAGTGCAGATAGACTGGGAATGCACTGTCATAGGGACAACTACTCTTGTAGCTGTAGCTGACTCGACACCCATGGTAGATGAGCAGACAACTCGAGTGATGGTTTCGATGCATGATGACATGAATCATATATGGTGTGTCGTATCGTCGGCACTTGGTGGGGGATGAATCTCCCTAATTGATCATGTTCCAAATGGCCACAATGGGATGGAAATATATGTCACATCCTCTTGAGTTGTCATACTGTTCATGGATTTCGAGTCTGTGCCATCTTCTTGGGAGAGGCGGACTATGGTTGATCGCATACAGGCTAGAGATGTGCGGAATCGCGGTATGTAGTGACAACGATGTAATGGCTGATTGTCACCACATATCTGACATGAATATGGGACGTCCATTTCTCTGCGGTATACTATATGGACTGGGTACCATCATTGGAAAATTTACAAATATGGACAGTCAATGATGAAATGATCAAGTTCATCACAAATTACACACCTTTCGACTAGGGGGGTGGTGTTAGCCACCTATAAAATTTGTTATATCAAAAGGTGGCTAAATCATTTTTTAAGCCTTCAAGAAATAGGTTTTATTGCAAAAAATGTTATCTCTTGAAGTCTCATGATGATATCTTACCCTCTGATTAATATTCACTGCTGTTTCCCTTTCAAAATTATGAAAATCTGTTGTTTTCATGAAGAAAAGACTGTTGCAAAAATCCCCATTTTTTCCTTATTTTTCCCCTCCTTTCACTTCAAAATTAACCTCCTTTTATTCCCCTTTCTTTCCTATAAAAATTCCTCCATTATTCATTCATTTCCTTTTTTTCCCTTCATGAAAATCCCTTTATAAGGTTTAAAACTCATTTTTAGACCTTACCGAAACCCCCAAATCCATCAAAAAACATTGAAAATTTCATAAAAAATAAGCTTTTTTTACTATAGGTTTAAGCCCCTTTGGGCTAAGTCCTAAACCACTTCCCCACATATGCCCACCCCCTAGAACCAGGCGCTAGACCCATCGGGCGCTTATAGCATCGGAAATAATTGGCGAGTGCAAGTTTTTGTGTTATATGAGACCTCTGATCCGATGAGCCCCTTTGTATTTAACCCCCGATCCCTTGTCTCGTTCGCATAACCTTGGGCCCACAATCAGACGCTGAAAACATTATATAAACCATTCTTGATCACTTTTTCCCTTTGTAAAATCATAAACCCACTTTTTCCTATGTTTATATTAAAACCCACAGGTTCATGTTTTTAATAAAAAGAACCGTTGATCTTTTCCCGATCGACGATCCGCACGATCTCGCATCAGAGATTTTCCAAATGGGTAGATTGAAAAGGCTTGCACCATCATTCCAATGCGATTGTCCCTTTATATGTTTAAACCTCGGTTTCTATATCGTTTTCATATAACTCAAGGCCCCGCAATCAGGTGCCAAACCTTATATATAACCCACCCCAAAGCTGTTAAACCTTTGTTTTTCATTAAAATTTGGGTTTT
>JAXQQM020076122.1:0-133455 GCA_034641835.2 Pinus albicaulis
TTCCACAAGAAGAAAGCTCTTCCAAAAGATTATAATGATGAATGGGAAATGGCTATAGTACTGTAGGATTTAGTTGTAATTTTTGTTGTTCACTATCACAGTTACACTTGTTCTAATCACTCTTCCACAAGAAGAAACTCTTCCAATAAATTCTTAAGGAGTCCAAGACATGACCGTGATAATGAATGATTTAGTTGTGTGTTTGCACTAAGCATCATCTATGTTCTTGCTCTTAAACGCTTGTCCAAAATATCATAATGATGAGTGGGATATGGATATGATGTCTTAGTTTTTCATTGCTTTTATCATTTACATTTGCATTTGCACTCAATTACACAGTCAGAATTGTTCCAACTCTTCCAAAAGAAGGAACTCTTCCAAAATATCAACAATGATGGACAAACAGACTGTATAATTTCATAGAATAATGCATGATAGTATAATTAGGATACTCCGGAGTTTCATTGCACTTAATTCATGATTCAGTTATTTTATTTTGGGTTTGATAATGACTTGTAGTTTAACACTGTTTTAGGCTAGTGACATCTTAGGTTTGGTTGTAGTTCAACTCATTGCATTTGCACTCCACATTCAATTGTTATTCACTACACATTAGATTACTTCAGTTGTTAGGATTAACAAAACAACCTTCATTATTCACAAACCTCTTCTTGTTCTAAAATCCATAATTGATCTATAACCATATGAACAGAAGACAACATCATTTTAAGGCCTGAAGTACCTCTGCAATTTCCTCAACATTTCATAAACAGAGCTCTCCCTCAAAAGACTACTTTGAAAAAGAAATCAATAACTCTTGAGTAAAGGTTTTGTGACATTCAATTAAATTGCATAATAGAGTTAGGAATCAGCTTTAAAGTAGAAAATCTTATGATGATATCAATGTTTTACTCCAAACATACTTCAACAAATCTCTAATCAAGGACAAGATGTTGCATCATTATAAGTTAGTTGTTTAAACTGTTTAATTAGGAAGATTTGCATGCTTAGTTGACCATGTTTCAAGCTCTCTCTCAAATGCCTTTGATGAAAGAATTTGACAAGTTTAGTTTGTGTTTTGAATCATTTGCTTAAAAGTCATTATCAAGCTTTGTTTTTGATTGGTCATAGTTTAGATTTGATTCTGTTTTTAGTATTCCAATTTCATTTGTCATTTGTCATCCATCAATTAGGATCCACTCTGTTTTTAATCATCAGCTCATTTCCATCAGCTTTCTAGGCATTTTCCTTGTGAACATAAAACCACCAAAAGACCAAAAACATCATAAATCATCACAAAAGACCAAAAACATCACAAAACACTACACACAACGCATTAGGAAACAAGCACCTAGGTACATACGGTACACTTCACTTCAGCAGTTTACAAATCCTGGTTGACAATTAAATGAGCTCAGTTTAGGAGACTAGATTGAGACCCAACATTTTGGCGCCGTTGCCGGGGAAGTGAAAACTAGGTAACCTTTGTTTCTTATCATCCAAAAACAATTTTATGCGTAGGGAGAGAGATTCAAGGGGAAGATTTATAAGCAGCAGAGGCATAAGTTTGATTTCTAGAACACCACTTGTTTCATCTAGATCCAGAGCTAGTACACCTTCAACTCAAACCCATCTTCCATCCTCCCTTGATCCTGGACTTCTAGAAGATCTAAGGTCAAATATTCCATTAGAGAAACCTTCCACTTCATCCACTGAACCTGCCATAGAAGAAGATCTAAAGACTCCTAGTAGGGATACAAATCTTTCCACTTCCACAGGAGAGTCAACCATGGCAGAAGAAGGAGGAGGAGGAGTTTTTAATGGAGAAAACACACTATTTGGAGGTAGAGGTAGAGGTAGAGGAGAAGGAGGTAGAGGAGAAGGAGGTAGAGGTGAAAATGGAGGAAGAGGTAGAATAGGAAGCTCTTTTGGGTTTCCTATACTTGATGAAGAAACCAATACAACCATGAAAAACATTTCACCCTCTGTCCTTCCAAACTTCTATGGACTTAAAACTGAAGATCCTGAAACTTTCTTATTTGAATTTGAAGTGTTGTGTAGGACTTATGACTACCTACAAGATGCTCAAAAACTGAAATTATTTCCTTCAACTTTGAAGGGAGCAGCATTGAAGTGGTTTATGAGTCTAATCAGTGGTTCTATTAGAACATGGGAAGACATGAAACAAGCATTTCTAGAGAGATATTTGGATTATTGTATGCCGGTTAATCATAAGGAAGAAGTGTTCAAGATGTTACAAAAAGAAGATGAAAACTTAGAAGATTTGTTGGAAATATTTAATTACAACATCAAAAGGGAAAAAATGGAAAATCTAGATCAAGACACCTTAAAAGCTCTTTTGTTGAAAACAATTAGGGATGAATGGTTGGATATTCTTAACATGATGGGAAAAGGGGATATATCACAACTTACATTACCTGAAATATCTGAGTTATGTATCAACCTTTCCAGAGGGAAATCTAAAACTATCAAAGGTCCAAGAGATCTCGCTCTTGCAAGGGCAAGTAAATCTGCTTCTGGGACAGTAAGTAGATCAGAAATAGGACACATGCTTGATGACTTTAAATCTGACATCTTAGGGAGTCTTAGTGAACAAATAGACACCCTCAAGATACAAAACAAGCAAAAGGCTGAATCTGATGCCTTGGCAATCTTTTGTCCCAAATGTAGAAAGAAACATGCCTTGAGAGAGTGTCCTTTGGATGTAAAAGTTGTAGAAACCTGTGTCATTTGTTCTGAAAAACATGAAACCAAGAATTTTCCTTCTCTTCCTGGTCTCAAGGCTTTTTTTCAGGAGGAAACTCCTACAGATTCCACAGAGTCTCTCAATTTTGTATCTAGAAGACCTTGGCAAGGACCTCAGACACAAGGATTCCATGATCAAATGTATAATCAACCTCCACCTTGGAATTCTTGGCAGCAACCTTGGCCCCAATTTCCAAATCAATCTCAATCTTGGGCACAAGGAACACAAAGTCCCTATGGAAGATACTCCCCATACTATCAGTATCCACCATCCTATCCACCATATCCACATTTTTATCCTCAAAATCCTCAACAAAATTTTCCTCAAAATCTTCAACAAAATCCTCAACAACATCATCAAAACCAACCACATCAAAATCAACCACTTCCATTACCATTCCCTCAAAAATCCAATCAATTGCCAACTCAACCCATACCAAACCCCAATAATAAAAACCCTCAGAATACATACATGATAGAAGGTCAACAGTTTCCAACTTATTTAATTACTCCTCTAGACCTTAGTAATGTTCAACTTAGGTCTGGAAGGATACTTGAGAAGAGGAAACCTTCTGTGATCATACAAGAACAAGATAATTCTGAGGAAGACTCCCTACGGGTTAATAAAAGTCTTGAGGAAGACACATCCTTTCAAGACCCACACATTGAAAAACTAAAACAAAAAGATCCAACAAATCCAACTCCTGTATTAGAGCAACCATCCACATCTACTTCTATACCTCCCTTTCCGGAAGGATTACAAATTGATAGAGGTGTAGAAAAACAGATCTTGGTGCCTAATTATGATTTCTTAGATGAATTGAGAAATGTTTGCATTAAAATTCCATTATTGCAAGCCATCAAGGAAATCCCAATTTTAGCCAAAACAATAAAGGAGTTGAGTATGAAAACAACAAGAAAAAGAATAAGAGAAACCAAGAAAATTCAACTGGTTGGACAAATAGCAGACATTATGATGGGCAAGATTGCTATTCCAAAGTATCTTGACCCAGGAAATCCAGTTGTCAAAATTCACATCAATGGAATTGAAATTAAAAACACACTCATTGATTTAGGAGCAGCAATAAATATCATGAGTAGACAAATCATGGACAAACTGAAACTTCCTAATCTTCTCTTTACACCCACACTATTACAATTAGCAGATAGATCTGTGATCAGACCAGATGGGGTAATGGAAGACATTCCAGTGTCCCTAGACTCTTGGGAGTACCCTGTGGATTTCATGATCCTAACACCCAAGAATAATCTAGGAGGCCATCCTGTTATACTAGGAAGACCTTGGTTGGCTACAGTTGATGCTTTTATTAGTTGTAGGTCCGGTGATATGTATATTTCTGATGGTAGTTCAACAAAGAAATTTACTTTATATCCTCCAGCTAGGAAAATTACAGAACTAGATGACACTCAATGGATAGAGGATGAAGAATATTTACAACCACTCTTCACAATTTCAGAAATTAGTGAAGATAATCAAATTCTGAATACTCTAGAAAACTTTGAATCCTCTCCAGAACACAAACATGAATCATTTCAAGAGGGATCCAATATTGAGTTTTTTTCATCTAGGCAGATGTCTCTTCATTCTATGGACAAATTTGGCAGCTCTACAAGTGAAATTTTTCCAGGCAAAACCTTGAACATAAACAAAAACCTAGAAAAATCTCAACAAGGAGAGTTAATCAAAGTATTACAGAGACATTCTTCTGCATATGCATGGGAATACACTGACCTGAAAGGGATAAGTCCCAAGACTTGTACTCATCACATCTATATAGAGGCAAATTGCAAACCAATCAGACAGCCTCAAAGACGGATGAATCCAAATCTTAGGGAAATTGTTAAGGAAGAATTACAAAAATTGTTAAATGTTAACTTCATCTATCCTATTTCAGATAGTCAGTGGGTTTCTCCTTTAGTAATTGTACCTAAGAAAAATGGAAAATGGAGGGTGTGTGTTGACTACTGAGAACTGAATAAAGCTACTCTTAAAGACCATTTTCCCTTACCTTTCATAGATCAAGTATTAGATACATTAGCTGGCAAAAAGTACTTTTCATTCCTAGATGGGTTTAGTGGTTACAATCAAATCCAAGTAGCACTTAAAGACCAAGACAAAACCACATTCACCTGTCCTTGGGGTACCTATGCCTACCGAGTATTGCCATTTGGATTATGCAATGCACCTGCAACATTCCAAAGGGAAGTATTAGGAATTTTTTCGGATCTAATACATGACTGTGTAGAGGTGTACATGGATGATTTCACAGTTTATGGGGACACATTTGAAGAGGCTTTAGAAAACTTGGAAAAAGTCTTAAAAATATGTCAAGAATCAAACCTTTCACTTAGTCATGAAAAATGTTTTATGATGTTTACTGAAGGTATTGTTTTAGGGCACCACATTTCAGGGGATGGGATTAGAGTTGATGAGGCAAAAGTTGAAGTCATTTCTAACCTATCCATTCCTAGTTGTCAAAGAGATGTTAGAAGTTTTCTAGGATTTACAGGATATTATCGGAGATTTATAGAAAACTTCACCAAAATAACATCTCCACTCTTCAAATTACTCACCAAAGATTGTGAATTTAAGTGGACTTCTGATTGCCAGTTAGCTTTTGAAACCCTGAAAACCAAAATTTCTGAAGCACCTATATTAAGGGGACCTAACTGGAAGTTACCTTTTCATGTCTCGACAGATGCTTCCGATACAGCTCTAGGAGCAGTATTGGGACAGAAAGATTTGATTCCCTATGCCATCTATTATATCAGTAAAAATTTGACTCCTGCAGAGTTAAACTATACTGTAACTGAAAAAGAGTTTTTAGCTGTTGTTCATGCCATAAACAAATTTAGATACTATATAACAAGCTATGAAACTTTTGTTCATACTGATCATTCTGCAATTAGATACTTAATGAACAAATCAATCACTAATGGCAGAGTTATAAGATGGTTTTTGCTCTTACAAGAATTCAACATTACTATTCTAGATAGGCCTGGAAAACAAAACACAGTGGCTGATTTCCTATCTAGACTCCAAAATATCAAGGATGACACTCCGGTTGAAGATCAATTTCCTGATGAATATCTTTTTGCAATCTCTACTCAAACTCCATGGTTTGCTGATATTGCTAATTATTTAGTTTCAGGAAAATTTCCTTCGATTATGAATGCAAGGGATAAAAGAAAAATCATTAATGATAGTGAAAAATATTCATGGGTCGCTAATGAGTTGTACAAGACAGGTCCAGATTTGATTATTAGAAGGTGTGTTCGTGAAGATGAGATGCCTGAGATTCTCAAGGCATGTCATGATGAACCTTGTGGCGGACACTTTGTAGATAAGAGGACAGCCTATAAGATCCTTAATTTAGGATATTATTGGCCATCCTTGTTCAAAGATGCTAAGGAGTATGTCAAAAGGTGTGACAGTTTCCAAAGGGTAGGGAAACCTTCTCCTTCAGGTGAGATGCCATTACAACCTCAGGTACACATTGAACCTTTTGAAAAATGGGCTTTGGATTTTGTAGGACCTATTAGTCCTCCATCGAGACAAAAGAAATACATATTAGTTTGCACTGATTATGTTACTAAATGGGTAGAAGCTAAACCATTACTTGTTGCTAATGAATCATCTGTAGTTAATTTTCTTTTTTAGGATATTTTTACTCGTTTTGGTGTCCCAAGGGAAATTGTTACAGATCAAGGAGCTCAATTTACATCAAGGCTAGTGGAGCAAATGATGGAGAAGTACAAAATCAAACATAGAAAAACTACTCCTTATCATCCACAAGCAAATGGTCAAGTGGAATCTACTAATAAGGTCATTGAAGGAATCCTAACAAAGACTGTTCATTTACATAGAAGAGATTGGGTAGATAGGCTTCCTGAAGTCTTGTGGGCCTATAGAACTACATGGAGAAACACAACAGGCCATACTCCTTATGAGCTTGTTTATGGAAAGCAAGTTTTGTTTCCCATAGAGTTCCAAATTCAAACCTTCAAGATGGCAGTTAAGCTAGGACTTGATTTAACGGAGGCACAGAAGCATAGATTGGAGAAAATTAATGAATTGGATGAGATCAGACAAGATGCAGTTCAGAAAACAAGTCTAGTCCAACAGCAAAGGGCTAGATGGCATGAAAAGTACATCAAAGAGAAGAAATTCAAAGAGGGTGACTGGGCTCTCTTGTTTGATTCAAAATTCAAGGATTTTCAAGGGAAATTTCAGACACATTGGCTTGGGCCATGTGAAATTGTTCGAATTTTTGATAATGGGGCAGTAAAAATCAGAACTATAGATGAAGAAGAGGTCACTTTTCTTGTGAATGGTCATAGACTGAAGCTATACCACAAGCCACTCTCAAGAGAAGATTTTGTCAAGAAGTTCCAAGAAAGCAATGATGTGAAGTTAATGAAGAAGAGTCTCTCTTCTTCATCAACTTGATTAACTTTTCTGAAGCAGTTCTTTTTGAAAAAAAAAAAGGTATAAACATGAAAACCAATCATTGATTGGCATGTTTATACAGAAAAGATAGGGTGAAAATCAGAGTCTCTCTGACACTCTAACTTTTCCCATTTTTGTTTTTACAAGCAGCTGTTACAAAGATCATAAGTTCAGATCCATAGTGCTTATGATCCATCTCATTTCATTTCACTCCATTCACTTATTCATCCATACTCCATTTCATTCCATCATTCATATTTCACTCCATTTCATAAACTGAATCCATTCCATTTCATCATTCACTTCATACATATCATAACTCATCATCCATCTTCATTCATATCATATAGCATTTCACCCATATTCCAAAAACACTCCATTCCGTGATTAAAATGCTCTACAGGAACATTCTGCAGCTCAGTAGACATTCTGCAGCTGATCAGCCTTTCTGCAGCCAGACAGTCTTTCCGCAACTACAAACCCTGAAGGCATCAATCAGCAGACATTAGAATTGCAACAAAATGACCCAGTGTATCCATGAATCAAAAGCATCAAGAAAATTATGAAGACTCTTCCAAAGGTGAACAAGAAGACAAAGACTACAAAAATCAAATGAAAGGCAGAGGTAACAAGTTTAAATTATAATGGCATTTCATTAAAGTTTAGCATAGTTTTAGTTATGGATTGTTCGAAAAGGTTGTTTTAATTATTTTTATTGATCAAGACCAATAAAACCTCCACAGACTTTGGATTAAAACCTCTCAATTCAAATTCCATATCCGACATCATTTAAGCGGTTAAAATGGTCGAGGTATTTGAATTCTTCACGTCTCTTAACCAAATCATTCAATGATGATTCCCTCTGCCATCGTAAAAATCTCCGCCGTCTCTTCAATCATTAATTCATTCCCTCCACCTCACTCCACTACTTCATTCCGTGACCACTGCCATCACTCCATTCTGTAGCCGACATTTCATTCCGTAGACAGAGATATTCTTATCACCGAGAGCAGAGCCAAAGGATATCAGTTTGAATAGCATTGAGCATTGTAAACTCAGAGCAGAGCAAAAGGGTAAATTCAGAGGTATAGCAGCGTGAGAATTTGAAGCCATTTGATTCCATGGGCAGACAAAGTATCACTGTGGGCAGAGATTGAGCATTTTCACTATAAACACAGAAGTGTAGCAGTGTGGAGTTTGAAGTCTTTTTTCACTAGGAGACAGAGGTGTTGCAGTGTTGAATTCGAAACCATTTTCTACCAAGAGCCAGAGGTATTACAGTGAAGAAGTTGAAGCCAGTTATCACTGTCAAACAGAGACATATCAGTCCAAAGTTCAATTGTCAACAGAGGCATATCAGCCCGAAGTTTTGAAGCTGTTGCCACTATCAATCAGAGGTATGTCATTCCAAATTTTGAAGCCATTTTCATTCAAAACTTGAAGCCATTTCAATTCGAAGGTGAAAGTCATTGTTTTTTTGGGTAGAAGAGTGTTAATTTGAACATTGAAGAAGAAATCATGGGTTTCATTGTAAGGACTGAACCAGTGGGTTCAAAATATTTAGAAGGCTACCCTCAATGCAAAGAAATGTTACAAAAAATAGGATGGCTTCAATTTTTGGAGAAATTTAATGGCTTCCACAAGGAAGTCACTAAAACATTTGCAAGATCATTTCAAGGAACTGAAGTTGAGGTGGGAGATGTCAAATTTACTGTCACTGAAGTTTTCATTGCAGAGGCTACAGGGTTGCTCAGAACTGGAGAAAGATGGTTTAAAAATAGAGAATTCCACAATGACTCCTGGAAGCAAATTTTAAAATCACCAGGTATGGATGTCAGTGTATTTAAGAAAGGAATTCCCAGTTCTGCATTGAAAAACAAATGGAGAAACATACTACTTCTTCTGCAAAAATTTATTACATGTGAGGGTAGATATGGAACATTTTATGTCTACCACATTAGACTGATAATGCATTTTCTAGGGGAAGACTTAAACCTACCATATTTCTTGCTTCAAAGTCTGAAGAAGATGGCTTCCTGTGTTCAAAGAAGGGTTCAATTTTTAGAGACAACCCTATATCATCATGGTTTGGTCAAAATTTTGATTGAACATCATCTAGCTAAAAAAAATGATACATGGGACGATTTCTTGATAAGAAATCATTTTGAAGAGCCAAAAGAACCCTCACCGGAACCACAACCTACAAAGAGAAGTAGGAAATGGAGGGCTTCAAAAGTTGAAATTGACAAAACAGTCCAAGAGAGCAGTGAAGAAATCATTTTAGAGAAGTTGACCCAAATCAAGAGGCAACTTAAGAAAGAGAAGGTAATTAAGAAATCTGCCACAGAGAAAGGAGAGGGATCCTCTCAGCCAAGGAGAAGCCACAGACTAAAGGGAAAACTAAAGAAAACTCAAATCAAACAAACAGGGGTGATTGATATAGAAGATGAGGAAATATCCATGGAAGAAGATGTTGAAGAGGATTTTTATGGAGGAACCCCTGAAATTGACCCTACTCAACAAGAAATTTATGACTATGTGGAAACTTTGGAGAGGAGAGCTTCAGAAAGCAGAGAGAGAACCCCCAGTCCTCCACTGTCTGAAATAGATATATTAAGAAGGGATAGGTATGAGTTGGAATTACTGAATAGAGACATAAAAAATGAGAATGAAATTCTCAAGGATCAAGTCAAGCTCAAAATTGATATGAACTCAACCTTATCCCTGCATATAGACAAAGTGGAGAAGACCAATGAGAAGTTGAAGAAAGGGAACAAGAAACTAATCAGGGCACTCACCAACCTAAGGTTCAAACTTGTTATCAGAAAACCCAGAAGATCTCTAGCTTCCAGACAAAGGAGAAGAAGAGAATTAGATGTCCTTGCAGAAGCCTCTGAGTTCATAGGATAATTTGCATGAGGACATGCAAAGAGACAGCAGTGGGGGTATGTTGAGCCTCAAAATTGTGCTTTCTTTCATTCCATTTTACCTCATTTTCCTTTGTCCATTGCTATCCTAGACCCAATTGATCAATGAATTTAGTTAAAATTACTTTTAGAATGATTTACATGACTGACTTGCTAATTTTTGTGATTTTTGCCATTGTAAAGCATTTTGACCGGAACTAGCTGCAGAATGCAGACATTCCGTAGCTAACCGGCGATTCTGCAGCTGCCTTCACGTTTGAATATGTTCCAGGTGGCCTCTCAAGAAAAACCGCATATGGGCATAATCCACGTCATGTCTACATGGTTTGTTGCTCATCATGGAGGAAGAAACAAATTCTGGGTATGGTTTTGGAACGTGGGAACACATTTAGGAAGGAAGACTTCTATTAGGACTGTCTCAGTCCAGATGTCTTTTCCCTTTCACGCAGACACTTCAAGACAGTGTTCCTGAATTGTTGCAAATCTTGTTATTTACATTTGTTATATAAACACTTGGGAAACCGAGAGCTAGGTTAGATTTTGATGTTAGATTCTATGCTAGATTTTTTTTAGATTCTGTGCTACATTTCTGAAGACGCAGAGTGCTATGTTCAAGTTCTTTCACCTTTAATGGAGTAGACAGTGTTGTTTTGAAAGCGTGATTTAATTTGGAGTTGAATTACGTCAGGTGGTAGAGGGCCCCTACCTCTTGCACGGATTTATTTTGCGTAAATTAGATAAGTCTTCTAGCTGCCTTTACGTCTTTGAATTTGAATTAATAGTTGTTTTAATTAGCTACTGTAGTTGTACTCATTCTAACTCTTCCACAAGAAGAAAGCTCTTCCAAAAGATTATAATGATGAATGGGAAATGGCTATAGTACTTTAGGATTTAGTTGTAATTTTTGTTGTTCACTATCACAGTTACACTTGTTCTAATCACTCTTCCACAAGAAGAAACTCTTCCAATAAATTCTTAAGGAGTCCAAGACATGACCGTGATAATGAATGATTTAGTTGTGTGTTTGCACTAAGCACCATCTCTATTCTTGCTCTTAAACGCTTGTCCAAAATATCATAATGATGAGTGGGATATGGATATGATGTCTTAGTTTTTCATTGCTTTCAGCCTTTACATTTGCATTTTCACTCAATTACGCAGTCATAATTGTTCTAACTCTTCCAAAAGAAGGAACTCTTCCAAAATATCAACAATGATGGACAAACAGACTGTATAATTTCATAGAATAATGCATGATAGTATAGTTAGGATACTCCGGAGTTTCATTGCACTTAAGTCATGATTCAGTTATTTGATTTTGGGTTTGATAATGACTTGTAGTTTAACATTGTTTTAGGCTAGTGACATCTTAGGTTTGGTTGTAGTTCAACTCATTGCATTTGCACTCCACATTCAATTGTTATTCACTGCACATTAGATTACTTCACTTGTTAAGATTAACAAAACAACCTTCATTATTCACAAACCTCTTCTTGTTCTAAAATCCATAATTGATCTATAACCATATGAATAGAAGACAACATCATTTTAAGGCCTGAAGTACCTCTGCAATTTCCTCATCATTTCATAAACAGAGCTCTCCCTCAAAAGACTACTTTGAAAAAAAGAAATCAATAACTCTTGAGTAAAGGTTTTGTGACATTCAATTAAATTGCAGAATAGAGTTAGGAATTAGCTTTAGAATAGAAAATCTTATGATGATATCAATGTTTTACTCCAAACATACTTCAACAAATCTCTAATCAAGGACAAGATGTTGCATCATTATAAGTTAGTTGTTTAAACTGTTTAGTTAGGAAGATTTGCATGCTTAGTTGACCATGTCTCAAGCTCTCTCTCAAATGCCTTTGATGAAAGAATTTGACAAGTTTAGTTTGTGTTTTGAATCATTTGCTTAAAAGTCATTATCAAGCTTTGTTTTTGATTGGTCATAGTTTAGATTTGATTCTGTTTTTAGTATTCCAATTGCATTTGTCATTTGTCATCCATCAATTAGGATCCACTCTGTTTTTAATCATCAGCTCATTTCCATCTTTTTAATCATCAGCTCATTTCCATCAGATTTCTAGGCATTTTCCTTGTGAACATAAAACCACCAAAAGACCAAAAACATCATAAATCATCACAAAAGACCAAAAACATCACAAAACACTACACACAACACATTAGGAAACAAGTACCTAGGTACATACAGTACACTTCACTTCAGCAGTTTACAAATCCTGGTTGACAATTAAATGAGCTCAGTTTAGGAGACTAGATTGAGACCAAACAGAAGGCTCACCTACATGTTTAGATGGAGCTTGGGTGAAGGGGCTAGACTCCTATTTTCAGCAACACCACATTTCTGAAGATGAAGCCATCATAATTGCAGCACTGAATTTCAGAGGTAAGGCCCATGCATGGTGAAATTTTGAATCTTGTTCTTTGAAAAATTCAAACACTTCCTCTTATGCAAGATTCATTGAAACATTGATGGGAAACTTCCTAAGACACATGAGCAAGAAAAAATTGAGAGAAAAAAAACCTTGCATGTGATGGAGGAGACTCCACTTCAGAAAACCATGGGAGAAGCTGACATCTTGCATTACACATTGCTAGAGGCAAGACCTCTAGTTCATATTCCTAAACAAGAGGGCATGGGGATCTCTTTTTCACAAGAGGATCCAATTGTTGAGATGTTACCCATGCACATTGATGAATCTGAGGGAAAAATCGCTGTCACATCTAGAGCACATCCAGTACCTCATGCAGAGGGAGGAGGAGTACTTGCTCCAACAGGAGGGATTATTATATCCTTGAAAGAAGTTCCCCAGGATCTCATACATGGAGGTCCAAGCACAATCAGTGAGTAGCATGATTGTGAAGCATTGCAGCTGGAAGGAGGAGGTAGGAAGGAAGAGCATCATCACTTGATGAGAGGCACACACCTTCTCTATTTCAGAAAGCTATTGAAAGGAAGAGGCAGATTGATTTGCGCTGTGAGGGCAAGGGAAAGGTTGCCCAACCATATGTACAATCTACTCTTGACATTGATGTCTCATTACATGGAGGCATTCCACCTGAGAGGCCACCAGATCTAGATTTGGTGGGAGAAACCTTGTAATTTGGTTCACTACTCTTAGATTTAGGAGGGGTGAAGATTTTGGAAGATGACTTTGGCATGGGGGATGTCAAAGTAGCAAGCAGCAGCATGAGGAGAGCTTCATATGCTAGATCACCAGCGCTGTCTCTTAGGAATATTGATCCATATTGGAGATCTCAACTCTTGGTAGAGTACTCCAAGGATCTTGGTGCTTGCATGATTCTTGATGACCCAAATGGAGATGATAGATACATGGTGGATGATGTGGTCATCTATTATGGCAGTATCTTCTTGACTAAAGCTTCTAGTCTCAATGAGAAGCTGCTACATGCAACACATGAGGACTTATTTTCTATGCACTTTGATGCATATCTTTCTTTGATAGAGGAGTTCACTTGGGAGGGCATCCAATATGATATATTTCAGCATATGGAGAGATGCATAGCCCAGATGGTGACAGAGAGGATGTCACAACCACCTTCCTACTCATTGGGAGTGAGGGAGCATTTTCAGTTGAGCCATTTCAGCTCAAGGACCAAAGTACATGGTAGAGGAGGTATACATTTGCATTATGATTTACCTTTCTTTACTTTATATGAGAAATAGGTTGTATTAAGGAGGATCATCTCTTCTTATACTTTATATTATGATGTACTTGAGGCTAATTGAATCATTGAGGTTGGCTATCTTGTTGGTGGTTTGTGGGGGAAGCCACATAATTATTAGTGTGCACCATTGACACCAAATTGTATATTCATGATTGCATCTTATGAGATGACTGTGGCAGAAAAAAAGTGGTTGAGTAAGCACTTGTTAATTTATGTTTTGATGCAGGCCAAGGATACACTGCGCTGTTTCCATTGGTGGAACTATGAACCACTCTCCGGTTGTCATATGGCAACTTGTTTTTATTGCATTTTGCTTCCATTTATTGCTGATATTTTTATATTCATGGAAAGCATTGTTTGGAGAGTGCTGGAGGTATTGGATATGCCCATTGGGAGCATGATTCTCCCCACTTTACATGTTGTACATTTCAGGAGAAACCATGGGCAAACCATGATTGCCGCATCACAATTTTTCCCTTCTTATGGGAGGAACCACTTGAAGAACTTGAGGAGGCACTTCATGGATGAATTGTTTGATGGGGGAGCTTGGGCCATTCTTGAAGGCCATGTTAATTCAGCCCAAGGACAGAGGCAGCCACATGTTTACCATAAATGGAGAGAGAAACCATTTGGATGGCAAAATCTAACCTCTCCATGCAGCCCCAACAAATTGTATAAAACAGGGGTTGATGATTCTTTTGATGAGCTACCTAGGATGGCTCATTTCATTTGGATAATAGCATGGGTGAGGGAGTCACTCATTCACCATGTTTTTCATCACTCCTACTTTGTGGAGGCCATGGGACAACAAGCAGGTTTCCATTCACACTTTCCGCCCTTGATTGATGTGGGCCATTTGGTTTTGCACACTTGGGAGGAGACATTGGATGGCAGTTTTATTGCAGGTTATCTTGATGTAGTGATGGAGGCCATTGATGGAAGACAAAAAGAGGAGGAGGGGATAAATTTTTCTGTCCCTATACATTTGCTTGAGGACAAGAAAATATTTTGGAGGGGAGGACTGTAATGTTCCCAAATTTTAGCCTCAAAGCTAAATGGAACATTAGAGTTAGAAGTAAAAGGAGTCACTCCTTGCAGTTTAATAAAACACATCCATGTGTGAACAGGGATAATATTAGGTTGATTCAGTCCACTTTGACTAAGTCAACATCGCATATGTGGAGGAGCAGGAATCAAAGAAGGAATAACACAGTTTTGGAGGGAGATGAATCTTTTGATGGGGATGACCTAGTTGAGTGGGGCCAAGGGAAAGAAAACTAATATTTTATTTAAGGAAGAGGATGGAAAAATTATTCATGTTTTATATTATTATTTTGGTCTTCTCAGACTTTTTCTTCCTCTTGCTGTTTAGCAGGGTTGCTGTGCTGTTTAGCACCGGGTGTTACCGAGCGAGAATCCCACCTCTTTCCTTGAGGAGCCTCTTGAAAGATTTTGCATTCATTTTCCACATTAGTTTTGTAGGCCAAGATTCAGCCTACTTCATCAGCACAGTTTCTGCAGCTTATTGTGCAGTATTTCAGGGTGCAGCAGTGGAAGGGATTGGAATCCCACTTTTCTGAGCTAGTTTCTCATAGGAGGAAGGTTTCCTTCTACCGGGAGATATGTTTGGAGAGGTCTAGAGCTCATTTCATATCTGTGGTAGCATACCACTCATTTCCCCAACATTCCCAGCGCTGTTCCAGCTAGGGAATGCATTATTTTTAGAGGCAGCTTCAGTGGATGGTCTAGTGGCTCCATTGCAGTGTTTTCTTGTGATTGAGAGGTTCATCCTTTCATGGGAGGAAGCCCTTGAAAGATCTACATTAGATCAGATATATTTAAGTCTTTTATACTCTTATTCTTTAGTGTTGCAGTGATTATTCAGTAATTTTTTGAAGATCACATTTGTATGTAGAGTGTATGACAAGAAACCCTTCCCGGGTTCTCTTGTATTTTTTATAAGGAGACTAGATCTCAGTTTTTAAGAATTATTGGTTAATATATGGGTAGATCTACTTGTTCTCCTATTTTATGAGTTTAAACCCTCATAAGACTGTGCAGTCTCTTTTGTGTATTATTTCTGAGTAGCAGTGTCTGGGGTTTTTGGTCATTTTCAGCTACACTAGTGTGGGAGGTCTGTTTACCTCACCTAGTTTCCTTTGTTTTAGATCTCCACTTGGAATTAGATGCTAGATGGATATAGCTCATGGATCCAAGTAATGTTTTGTATTTTTATGGCTTATATTTTTGGAAATGCGTTTTTCTGTGAATGCATTGCTGAGCAGTCCATTTTTGGAATATTTTAAGATATTCCCAATACTGTTTATATTCCCAATTTTGGGATATTACACACTCTGAATAATCTCCTTAAATTTCTGAAATTTAACATCCACTTGCTGATTACATGTCACTAGTTTCTCTTCATGACTGTCTTCAAGTGAATATATAAAACAATCAGTTTCTAGCTCCTGGTGACATGAATAAAAAACCTCTCATTTTTCTGCAAAATTTGCTTGCAAAGGAGGTCTTATTTGCTGCTCCCTAACAACAAGTTTGTTTTTCAAAATGAAAATTTCCATCAACCTTTCCCTGATTTTCACCAATGCATCCAACTTATTGTCTGATGATGGAGAAAACTCCTCCTTAATCACTCCCCTTCTTTCAGCTTCCATTTTCACCCTTTTGATCAGCATATTCGCTTCCACACCAACAACAATTTTTTTCATATTCACCAAGGTGGATGGATTCCTCTCTCTGATTTGGTAGGCCATTTCAGCATCAAATCCATTTTGGTAATGAAGCATATCCAACCCTGGGGAAGGCTTTATTTCAGTAGACATGGAATTGTAAATTTTATTAAATATGGATGAGAACTCCTACACTGTCTCACTAGGCTGTTGAAAAGTGTAACTAGGTTCGGTCTTCATAATGACATGTAATTATGATTTTATGTAATGAAGAGACAAAGATAATAAAATTTATTTAATTATAATGCTTGCATCATGGGTTTTATGGGCAAGAGATTTTATTATAGGTCAAAGACTTGTTCTTGACGTATTTAGGATTTTTCCATCTTTTCATAAAGATAATTAGAATCATGTAAATGAAGTCATGTTACACTTGTAAAAGGACACATTTTTTATGTAAAAATTATACACAGAGACCTTGTCACTAGGCCTCTTCAATTCAACCTAAAGTGTGATGGAAATCCTCCTTGAAGAAGCAGACTTACTCTCCAAACTTCATGCCGGACTATAAGACAAAAAGACAGTCATTATATAAGAGTGACTCGACCTCATTGTGGAATCATAAATTCGGATCAAGTCTACAATAGAAGTGCAAATAAATGTTCTAGAATTAGTGTGAAGAAGGAGGCTAATCATCAAAGGAGGAAGAGATATATATATCTCTGTTTTGGGTCAGCATACACCTAGCAAAACTTAGAAAGGAGACAAAGGTGACTACAGTATAAAGGAAGGTTACTACAACGTGAAGGGGATCCTGGTCTTGGGAATAAAGAGTGAAAAAATAAGGCTTAGTAGAAGTATCTTGGAATTTGAGGTCAGATTGAAGGAATAAAAGAGAGAATCACATTATTTAGGTTTGCTAGACTAGGGACCGAGCTAATCTATTATTAGTGTAGTACAGTGAAGAAAAGATGATTATCATAAGGAGCCTAACAAGAGCATAAAAGGATAGTGAAAAAGGTCTTGGAGGAACACTTGTGTAAAGGGTATTTTTCATGGTCTTGTTACTCATTAATTGAAGGTCTATAAGAATAATTTATGATTGGGTATTCCTCTCAAAGAGTGAGAGGTTTTGGCCTTGGCTTGCAAGCCTAAATATTGTGTCTCTTGTGTATTTGATAATTGAATTGATGATAAGAGAATAATAATATAAAAAAGACAAGATATAAGAAAGAAGAATAAATTAAATCACAGGTAATTATCAAGAAGAGAAAATTTAAATAAAATACCTAATTTCTCAACATGGTGTCATAGCTAAGGTGCTAAAGACAAGAAAGGGTAGTCTAGCAAGAAGACACATAAGGATCAAGCTTTGAAGAAGATATCAAGGATCAGTTTTCAATAACGAATCAAGAGAAGGATCCACATTTAAGAGTCAAAACCATAGATCTAATCAACACTCAAAGGAAAAGTCCTACAAAGGATTTGGTGAAACCCTCAATCCATCTCAAGAGACATCAAAGTATTTACTCAAATTGAAGGACTTATATATCAAGGTCCTTCCAAGGAAAAAGCAAGATCAAGAAGAATATATTCATCTTCAAAGATTCTAAAACTATATCCCTCCTATTGAAGCAAGATCATAATAATTGAAGACATCATCAAGACATCTTTGATTATCATCATCAAGGGCATTTATCATCAAAGACATAAAGAGATCTATCTCCGTATACCTCTCTTGAAAGAGTATGTCTAAGAAGAAGTTTCTACTACTATCTACATCATCATCAAAATTCAAGAATAAAGCAAGCAAAGAAGAAAGCATCTACAAAAGTAAGTATCGTTATGACTTCATTTGAATCTGCCAAAATGAATTTTTGCAAGGAAAGCAACAAATTGGTTGGGTCTTCAAACTTTCTTGCATGGAAGAAAAGTACATATCTCATTCTTATTTAAAATGAAGTCATGGATCATGTTAAAGGGTTTGTAACGCTGCCTTCAAATTAATATACTCAAGCACATGCCGAATACATGAAGGGAGAAATAAGAGCCCAGAGGATTCTTATAGAATCCATAAAGGACTCTCTCATCCCATGTGTATAAAAACTAGAAACTTCAAAAGAAATATATGAGAAATTTGTGGAGTTGTTCTCTGTGAGCAACATAGGAGAAGTAATCTATCTGAGGCAAGATATCTACAAGTTAAAGTTATCAAGAGAGGAAGGAACAACTTCATATTTTATGAAGATTCCTGAAATACGAGACCAACTGCAGGAATTGGGAGAAGTAATGTCTGATAAAGAAATGACCACCGTGGTACTAAATTCTCTACTGGAGGGATGGGGAAACTTCACTTCAAGTATATATGGGAAGAAATAATCCGCACCATTCCAAATGGTCTCTATGCAAGATAGAAGAGACTAGGTTGAAAGAAAAAATCGATATGGGATCAAATGAATAAAATCAAGCCTCTGCTACCATATCAAGGAGAAAGGGAAGATCTGGTAAATTTGGTCCTCAAAAGAAAAAGAGGAATATGGATAAGTTGACATGTAATGGATGTAATGAACCTGGGCACCATAAAAGAGATTGTACCAAATCAAATAAGGACAAGAGCATAATGGAAGAAGCCCATATTGTTGAGGAAAGGGAAGAACTCGATACAAAGAAGCCTAAGAAAGAAGAAGTGAGAGACCTATACTATGATTTAGATAATCTTCTTATCTGTAAAGTGTTTTTCTGTTGTAAAATAGTAAGATAGGAAACATTGTAAAATAAGTATATGCATCACATTAGAATTGGAATCATGATAGAAGCATTGGAATAAGAGTACTCGTCATAGGAGAATGTATGAAATAAAATATGTGACAATCATGCTATGAAATAAGTGGATCTTGGAAACCTCACTTGAAATGAAATTCATGAAAGGAAAGGTAGTCATATAGGTCAAGAGTCATCATTCAATAATGATTTTTGAAAACATGTGTTTTTAAGAATATTTTATAATGGATCCTCTTTGGATTCACTGTTTAAGAAAGGAAGAAAAATGTTTCATCTATAATTCTAACTTGTAGAATTCAAGGGATTAGGATATGATGAAATATTGATAAAGTAGGTCAAGAGAATGGAGCTCTTTCATTCTAGGGAAAACTACTACAAAAATATGACTCAAAGGGAAAATATGAGGAATGTATATATATATGCTTATACTGGATATTATGAAGTCATGTCATATGGTTGCAGATAAGTATACTTATATCCTTAGAATTATGATCAAGGAATAATAAATTTCCTCTGATGAAAATGTTTCCAAAAGGAATGATATACACTAAATGAAATCAACATAATATATCCTCATATGGAATATGAGGTGGTTGGATACAACTAAAGGAATCTGATCAGAAGCTCCTGGGAATGAAATAAAATGTGTGTAAAGAAAGAAAGGAAGATATTGTACAACCATGGTAAAGGAAATAAACATCCTTGAAGATCAAGAAAAATTGACTGGGAAATATATGAAGACTCTGATGGAATTCTGGAATATATGGAGACCCTTGACAATACATATCTTTGGGAGATGTGTCAACATGTATAAAGGATGTTGATACCTGCAGGAATATGTCATGATGAAATACCATCACTAAGGTAATTTTTGATTTAAGTGTTAGTACTTATAATTTAATAATATCTAGATGAGATTTTTCAATGCTTCCAAAGGGAAGCATATCTTCCACCGTTGACAACCATATGGAAGGATGGAATATCCTTGAAATAAATATGTTATGGAGTTAGCATCATGACATGAAGCTAGACTAGATGGGAAGATTGATGAATCACTATTTGATGGAATAATGACATGACTCATGGATAAAAGTGATGGATGGTTTGTGCCCTATGAAGTGATCCCAAAGATGAAGGCTCCTCAATGAAGAATAAATTTATGACATCGAAGGAACAAGTTCTTCAGAGCAGCAGGATGTCCCATTATTTTCCCGAAGAGGTGCTACAAGTCCCTGATTAAGAGGGAGCCTGACAATAAGTTTATTACTTGGTAGAAAATTGAAATTCCTAAGCTGAGAGGGAGCTTATGTAAATTCCTTATATAGGAATGAGTACATTCATTTATTGGAATATGTCCTCCCAAATTGAGAGGGAGATATGGACACATCATTCTGGTCTTCACCTGGGAAGAAAAAATGGAGGATTGGGTAACCATCTGGCATCTGATTCTCTTTGAGGATGTATTAGGGTATCCAAGATAAGAGTAGTCATGGAAGGAAAAATACTCTTTGAGGACTCGAAATCCAATATAGGAGTAGTCCTGGACATACTTTGAGTGAACCCAAGTGGGGTATGTTCCAAGAGAGACAATGATGAATTTGTCTATTAATCATTGGTCTCACTAGCATTGGGGCTCAAGATTTCATGGAGAGATGGAGTTGTTAGTCAAGGCCTTGCTATGTGACAATTTTTACTGATATGCTGCTATACATATGGGATTACAAATATGATTCTTTTTATGAGATTATTCATATTTAGAATGACCAAGTACCATTATGAATACCTCCCTAGTTAAGAGGGAGTGTTGAAAAGTGTAACTAGGTTCAGTGTTCATAATGACATGTAATTATGATTTTATGTAATGAAGAGACAAATATAATAAAATGTATTTAATTGTAATTCTTGCATCATGGGTTTCATGAGCAAGAGATTTTATTCTAGGTCAAATACTTCTTCTTGATGTCTTTAGGATTTTGTTATCTTGTCATAAAGATAATTAGAGTCATGTAAATGAAGTCATGTTACACTTTTAAAAAGACACATTGTTTATGTAAAAAGTATACTCCAAGACCTTCTCAGTAGGCCTCTTCAAGTTGGCCTAAATTATGATGGAAATCTTCTTTGAAGAAGTTGACTTACTCTCCAAACTTCATGTCGGCCTACAAGACAAAAAGACAACCACTATATAAGAGTGACTCAACCTCATTGTGGAATCATCAATTCGGATCAAGTCTGCAATAAAAGTTTGAAGAAATAGTCTAAAATTAGTGTGAAGAAGGAGGCTAATCATCGAAGGAGGAAGGGAAATATATATCTCTGTTTTGGGTCACCATATACCTCGAATAACTCAGAAAGGATCTGAAGGTGACAACAATTTAAAGGAAGGTTACTAAAGAGTGAAGTGGATCTCACTAATGGGCATAAAGAGTGAAGAAATAAGGCTGAGTATAAGTCTCATGGAAGCCAAGGCCAGATCGAATGAAGATAAGAGAGAAGCACATTGTTTAGGGTTGCTAGACTAGGGACCAAGCTTATCTAGTATTGGTGTAGTACAATGAAAAAAGGAGGATCATCATAAGAGCCTAAGAAGAGCAGATAAGGATAGTGACAAGGGCCTTCTAGAAGAGTCCATGGGTGTCATAATTCAAATCCATGTGTCCATCTAACACCTCTAAACTTGGAAACATGTCTTTCCTATTATTAGAAAGTCATTCATTGAGAAACTACCATCAGTTTCCCTATAATTTGAGCACTCATCCTAGTGCTAGGGAGGAAGAATTTTGTGCAAAGTTATGCTGTTGGATTCTCATTTGGTAAGAGAGTGAAAGTACTGATATGTTGCTAAGATGATGTTGGATGTGATGAGGCCGAAATGAAGTTGGAGCAGGTTGACGACAAATCGATCCATTGGTTGTAATCTTCTCCTACTACTCTTTAATAAAGATTTCTGTTCATTTTACCATACATATGTATATATCTTGTGCAATGTATTCTTGAATGATGTATGTATTTCAGATCTAATTGGTTTGATTTGATTAAGATAAGTAGATATTTGTATATTGCATGTTGTTTTTTGTTCTCTATTTGTGTTTGCAAGAATCGATCTAGCATGTTAAGTTGGATTGAGAGCAACGACAACAATGACAAAAGGAGAAGGAGAGTGAAAGAATCACAAGTAGGCTCCTTCTCATTTCTGTATATCTGCTTCTTTTAGAGAAAATAGTAGTTGTATTTCATCTATTGTTCTGAGTGAAGGAACACCACACTTAGGGAATTTAGTTTATCTATAGATTAAAATTCTGTAGAAATTTGAATAACTGATATATTATTCATAGAGATTCTTCTGATCACACACTATTTTAGCTTCATGCACAATACATAATCTCTTCTACCATTGATCATCACATGCGGAAATAAAATCAATTGCATGCATACATTAAAACCACAAACAATCACACATATGAACACAGTATTTAATGGGAAAGCTTAAAGCTGAAAACCCCAACTATCTGTATATTATATGTCATGGAGATCATGTAACAATCATTGTACAAAGCTCCTCACAAGCTCTCAGCACAACCTCGAATTGCTACACACTATCAAGCTAGATCTAGCAAAACACATGCTCCAATATTTTTCCACTTGATAGCTAGCCTCTGATGCGTTTTCAATGCTATGGGATGGATTCATTAAATAGATAAACCACCTGGCTTGTATTGCGCAATCCTCATGGGCTTCTCCACCTATCTGTGTGTTGCAAATAGCAACGGTATAGTCACAACTGATAGTTAACCTGCTCTTTCACCTATTTCCGCACTGGTCTCCACTGAAAATGTCCATGCACTGAAGTTAACTGATGCATTCTTTAGTTGATTAATGAGTTTATAATTAGTGAATTAATTAATAATTAATTCACACCACTCTCACTAATTGTATCAATTAGTTAAACTAGATACAAATAGCTCAACTATGTTTATATTAGTTAAACTGAACACAACTCCATTAACTTCCTCAATCAACTCCACCAAACTCTGTCACATGAGTTCTAACTGAAGTATCCATGCAATAGCTCCACATAACCCTCGGGAATAGCGTAATTCCTTCTGTCAGCTCCTGTGCCACATCTGTGCACTTAACTGAAGTGCTCCAAGAGAATAAGATAATGTTTAGAGTCTAAATATTATTAAGAGCTAATAATATTCGACATATCTATTTTTAGACTGGCAATTTAAAAATAGATTCCGCCCAGTATGTCTAAAAATAGAAGTCCATCTATTTTTTCTGACTTGACCAACCATCCACAAATAACATCCTGCAACTCATAGAACATGATCCATATGTCTAAAAATAGACATAGTCTAAAAATAGACTTTGCGCCAAAAATTTCCTGCGGGCCCACTTAGTGAAGGCGACTCCTTTCCACTAAGCTCATCATCTTGTTGCAATCTCAAAAATACCTCTCAACAAGATAAGGATTATCTGCAACCCCTATCCTGCCCCTGTGGTATTCGAATTTGCTCCTGGTGAGCGCCTTCGTCAAGATATCAGCATCCTGATCCTCTGTGGGAATGTATGAAAGTAACACGACCTTCTGCTGCACACAATCTCTGATATGATGATACCGGATGTCAATGTAGTGTGAATCGAACAACCCGACCAAGATCTTCCTCATCCATATAGCCTCGCATGCAGCCAAAATTGCTGCCATATACTCGGCCTCTGCTGAACTGAGTGCCACTGATCTCTGCTTCCTGCTGTACCAAGAAACTGTTGTCGACCTGATACTGAAAATCCATCCAGATGTGCTCTTTCTGTCCATTGGGCTCCCTGCCCAATCTGCATCCGTGAAGCCACATAGCTTCACCTCATTCGACTATCTGTACCATAATCCATATCCCGATGTGCCTCTGAGATATCTTAATACATGCTTGCTTGCCTTCCAGAAGAGCTTGGTTGGCTTAACCATAGCTTGTGAAAGCTGGTTAACAGCATGGCATATGTCGGGTCATGTATTGACCAGATACATAAGTGACCCCCCCAACTGTCAATAAACAGTGGCATCCACTACCTCCGCTGAAGTAGCATCCTCCTTCCTCCATCCATCAGGAAGAGGAGTATCAACAGGCTTGCAGCCATGCATGTTGAACTTCTCTAGTATCTCTTGGGCATACTTACCCTGAGAAACAAACAGTCCACCACTACGCTGCCAAATTTCCGATCCTAGGAAATAATGAAGGAGGCCCAAGTCCTTCATCTCAAACTCCTTTGCAAGATCAGCCTTACATGAGTGTATCAACATTTCATCACCTGTCAAAATCAAATCATCTACATAAAGTACAATGATCAACAACTTACCCTCCACCACAATCTGGTATAGGTTAGGATTCGCCTCACTCTTGGAGAATCCAAGTCTAGTAAAATAACTGTCTATCTGTGTGTACCAAGCACGAGGTGCTTGTTTCAACCCATACAACACTCTCTTGAGCCTCCACACATGCGACTCGCTGTTGAAGATCTCAAAACCTTCAGGCTGCTCTATGTGCAACTCCTCCTCAATGACTCCATTGAGGAACACAGTCTTCACATCCATCTGATGAATGTGCCACCCCATCTGCGCTGAGAGAGCAAGAATCGCCCGTATGGAAGAATACCTTGCGACAGGTGCAAAGGTCTCCTCATAATCGATCCCCTCAATCTGTGAAAAGCCTCGGGAAAAAAATCTTGCCTTGTACTTCTCCACACTCCCGTCAGCTGCCTGCTTCACTTTGTAGATCCATCTCGAACCCACCACTGATTTCCCCTCCGGCCTCGGGACAATCTCCCATGCACTGTTTCTGAAAATCGAATCATACTCTTCCACCATGGCATCTACCCATGCGGGGTCCTCCATAGCTTCCTCGAAAGAGGATGGCTCTGTCACGATACACTTGCTCATAAGAGCCATGTATCCAGTATACCGGTCAGGTGACTGTCTCTGTCTGCGTTGTGATGTAGGTGCTCCTACAACCTTCTCTGCATCTTGAGCCAGTCGCTCAGCTTCTGTAGTGCGCTTCCGCCCTTTGATGGTTGGCGCTGCCTGAGTGGTCTCTTCCACTCCATGAACCTCATCTTGTGGCTGATCCACATCCTGAGACTCATCCTTAGGAACTAATAGCTCCTCATCTGCAAGCAAGTGTGGCTCCCTCTCAAGCGAACACTTCATGGTTTTCTCCTCATGAAATTTGATATCCCTTCGCACAACAGTCTTGTGACTGTCTGGCAAATATACACGATAGTTATGGGGCATATCAGTGTACCCCAAAAATATCCCAACCTCCGTAGTCAGCTCCAGCTTCTTCCTGGCATCCTTCATCACATGAATGTAAATAGGTGAACCAAAAATCCTCAAATGGGAAATATCAGGCCTCTTACCAGAAAACGCCTCCTCGGGTGTACTCATGCCAAGTATCCTGTGAGGACAACGATTCTGCACATATACCGCAGTATTGCCTGCCTCAGCCCACAAGTGTATGGGTAGGCCCTGATCATGCAACATCGCCTGTGCAACACCCACGATCATTCTGTTCTTACGCTCAGCAACCCCGTTCTGCTGTGGGTTATGAGGTGCTATGAGCTCTCTTCGAATTCCTTCTACGCTTCAAAAGTCCTTGAATTCGCCAGAGATGAATTCACCACCATTGTCGCTCCTTAGAGCCTTCACCTGCTTCCCCGATTCTTTCTCAACCAGTGTCTTGAACTCACAGAACTTTGAGTATGTCTCGCTCTTCTTCTGCATGAAGAAGATCCAACACTTACGAGAAAAATCATCAACAAATATCACATAATACCCGTGCTTTGCTGTCGAAGCTACTGAGAAAGGTCCACACACGTCTGTGTGAATTCTCTCAAGGGTCATCGTGGCGTGACTATCCTTCTCGTGAAAGGTGGCTTTCAAAAATTTTCCCAAGGTACATCCCTTGCACTGATTTGACTGCGCAAGAGTACCCTTAGGAAGCCCAGTAGAAATCTGCTGCAGTATCTTCAAAGCTCCATGGTGAAGGTGGCCCAATCTCCGGTCCACAACTCGCCATCATCCCGGCTCACCACTCCTTCTGCCTTGCCTGCCATTGCTGCACAACCATCTACCTGCAATTGATAAAGGTTCTTAACTCGAACCCCTATCCTCCGGGTCTCACCAGTTGCCTTACTGTGCAGGAAAGTCTTTCCCTCGCTAAAGACAACATCATATCCCTTGTCTTCTAACATCGCCACAGAGATAAGATTCTTCTTCAACCCTGGAACATGCATCACTTCCTTCAATACGAAGGGTTTACCAGACTCCCTCTCAAAGGAAATGGTACCGATACTGGTTGCACTGTATCTACCATCATCGCCCATCTCGATGTGCACTCCAAGATCTTTCTCATCCAGATCAGTAAACAAATCTCGATCTCCTGTCATGTGAAAATATGCACCACTGTCAAGAAACCACACTGATCCCGTCATACTTGAGACCAAGCATGTGGTCAGAAAAAAATCCAGCTCAAACTGCGAGGCTAAGGCCTCTCCAGCTGTAGTCCCAGAAGCCTGCTTATTTTTCTTCTTCTTTGGACAATTAGTGGCATAATGTCCGTGTTGGTGACAGTGAAAGCACTTCACCTTGGACATGTCCTGCTTCTTGCCTTTCGCACCGAATTGAGAAGCTTTCTTGCTCTTCCCCTTCTTTGCTTTGGCAGCCAAAGCGCAATTCTCTTCATCAGAGTTCTTTGATGATGATCCATCCCTAGTACTCCACCTTATCTCCTCTTGCACAAGATCCGACCAAAGTCGCTCCCATCCTGGCAATTTCTCCCGACCATTGATAGAGTCCTGATAGGAATGCCAACTCTTCGGAAGCCCAAGGAGAGCCAAGCTCACCAAGTCCTCATCATCAACAGTCACCCCCACACTTCCCAGCTCATCCCTGCATTGGACGAACTTCGTGAGGTACTTGGGCATACTGTCGCCTTTCTCCATTTTTATGTTCCTGAGTTTATCCTTGAGCGCCAACTTCCTCTGGTCGCTCTTGCTTTGAAATAAATATGTCAAAGCTTTCCACATCAAGAATGGAGAAGCTTTACCATGAAGGTTGGACACTATGTGATCCTTCACACCTTCCACCAGAATTCTTCCACACTTTGTTGTCTTCTTTTGCCATGCGTCAAGTACGGCAGCATTGCTAGAAGTAGGTTTTGGAATTTCTGCATCTATGAACTCCTTCAACCCATTGTCATCCAACATCGCCTCCATCATGTCCTTCCATGCAATATAATTCGAGCTGCCCTCAAGGGAATACTCCAATCTCAATCCATTGAAAGACATCTCAACTTTGACACCAAGAAAACACTGCTGCAAATTCGAATTCCACCAGCTCAAAACTCAACCGCTTCAATGTTTTGAAATTGCTCCAATGATCAATATCGCTCTGATACCATGTAGAAATTTGAATAACTGAGATATTATTCACCGAGATTCTCCTGATCACACACTATTTTAGCTTCATGCATAATACAGAATCTCTTCTACCATTGATCATCACATGCGGAAATAAAATCAATTGCATGCATACATTAAAACCACAAAAAATCACACATATGAACACAGTATTTAATGGGAAAGCTTAAAGCTGAAAACCCCCAACTATCTGTATATTATATGTCATGGAGATCATGTAACAATCATAGTACAAAGCTCCTCACAAGCTCTCAGCACAACCTCGAATTGCTACACACTATCAAGCTAGATCTAGCAAAACACATGCTCCAATCTTTTGCCACTTGATAGCCAGCCTCTATTGCATTTTCAATGCTATGGGATGGATTCATTAAATAGATAAACCACCTGGCTTGTACTGCGCAATCCTCATGGGCTTCTCCACCTATCTGTGTGTTGCAAATAGCAACAGTATAGTCACAACTGATAGTTAACCTGCTCTTTCACCTATTTCTGCACTGGTCTCCACTGAAACTGTCCATGCATTGAAGTTAACTAATGCATTCTTTAGTTGATTAATGAGTTTATAATTAGTGAATTAATTAATAATTAATTCACACCACTCTCACTAATTGTATCAATCAGTTAAACTAGATAAAAATAGCTCAATTATGTTTAGATTAGTTAAACTGAACACAACTCCATTAACTTCCTCAATCAACTCCACCAAACTCTGTCACATGAGTTCTAACTAAAGTATCCATGCAATAGCTCCACTTAACCCTCGGGAATAGCGTAATTCCTTCTGTCAGCTCCTGTGTCACATTTGTGCACTTAACTGAAGTGCTCCAAGAGAATAAGATAATGTTTATAGTCCAAATATTATTAAGAGCTAATAATATTCGACATATCTATTTTTAGACTGGCAATCTAAAAATAGATTCCGCCCAATATGTCTAAAAAATAGAAGTCCATCTATTTTTTCCGACTTGACCAACCATCCACAAATAGCATCCTGCAACTCATAGAACATGATCCATATGTCTAAAAATAGACATAGTCTAAAAATAGACTTTGCGCCAAAAATAGCCTGCGGGCCCACTTAGTGAAGGCGACTCCTTTCCACTAAGCTCATCATCTTGTTGCAATCTCAACAAATTCCGTATAAAAAATTGGCGACTCCGCTGGGAGATCCCATTATTCTTGGTGTTTTTGCCTCTTTTTATCCTCATCAGTAGCATGTACTTTCTGTTATTAGTCATTTGAATGAAAAAATTGCATTAGAAGTGTGTTTAGCTGCTTTTTTCATAAACTTACCTGTGCACAATGCACTATTGGTTAAGACACAGTGCACTGCAGTGCACTGTCTCCCATTCAGGGGTGCTCTACAATGCATTGTCTCCCCTTAAAGACTGTGTTTCCCCCTCAGCAAACCAAATTCCATAAAAAAATTTTCATTGCTTTCTGTTTTAACCACTTGTTTTTTGTATTCTCAAATGTATGATAGCTCTTAGAGACCATTGAAATTTCCCGTTCTTCGTTCTTTGAAAAGTAATTTTTTCAGTGTTTCATTAAATGCTTTCTTTATCATTGGAAAATAAAATTCAAAGTAGTTAATGTTTTCATTAGATCAATTCTATTTTCGAAAAGGAAAATTTTGTTTCATTCCTCGTTTCCTGTAGGAAAATTGTAGTTCCATTCTTCATTTTCCTATGAGAAATTTTTGTTTCATTCCTCGTTTCTCATAAGAAAACATTTGTTTGATTTATTTGTGCATCTAGTTTCCTTTATTTCATTCACATTAAAGGGATATGAAAAGAAAAAAATGCATGTGCATATAGAGAATTGTGTGTGTTGCATAGGAACAAGTTAGGAAAACTTCATTTAGTTTGTGCTCTTTTTTGTATGCTCAAAAACTGATTGCTCTTTCTCCTTAGTAGCTAGGATTTTCATTGAAAAAGCTAAATTGAAATTTTTTCTCATCATTTAGTTTTCATTTTAGGAATTTCCGTTACATCACATGGTGAACCTCAAAAACAAACTTTTAAACAATATCAACATAAAATTTACATCAATCAACCTAAGAAATCATTGTAACATTAACGATAACATTTAGAAGGTCTAAGCTAGAGATGTGTTCCAGCGTCGTTAAACATAAAAATTGTCGCTAACTTGTCTGCGATACATTTCAAGTGTGATACCTCACTCCACGTATGTAAGTATATAAGAGCTCGTCAACGTACTTTCGGGTATATAGGGCGGTGTTCTAGTATGAAAATTATAAGGGGGTGCTCTCACTGTGCGGTTTCACATTAGACAATGCTAATATGGACTTGGGCCTCCACGTAACTTCAGGTATATTTGGGAGGAAAAATTTAGGTTGCTATCCATCCATAGGTAACCGAGTCAGCTACCTTGTAACTTGTGATACACCGAACACAACATTCATGGATATTGCTTGCCCGTACTTCTTGGTTCGCCAGGAGGTATTCTGCAATTCACAATTACTTGGTAAACCTTTTGCCTAGAATTACCATTTTATTTTGATTTGTTTTTGCAATAAAATCAATCAGTCATCGTGGAAGAAGAACATCCCTTTCCCCATCGTTCACGTAGAATAGCACTTAAACCACCTTTACCACCGGAAGCCATTTCTGGTCGGTGAAGGTGACATTGTTCTACCGAAATCGGTACTGTTAGTACCTCTGGTGCGACATCATCATCACACATATCAGAGTCATCTCGAGTTATTTCTACAAATCCTGGTTCATCCACTGTTGTCGAAATAGAGTCCTCACAGCTACCTATGGTCACGATCCATCCAATTAGTGAGACCATACCTCTCGAACCCGACGTTGTTCAAATGGAATTTGATCTGGATCCCATCATTCTTTTACCAGAACATCTAGATCCCGAAGTCGAACAACCGCAATTTTTTCATGTATTGGTTGCTCCACAGTCGATCATAGCCATTGAGTCTCCCATATCGTGCAGTCAACCACCTGAAATATATCTCAGGCCCATCGGCGAAATCCTTCCACCTGGTTTGATTTCGATTGAAGAAATACCATAAGACGAAACACCTTCAAATCCAACTCATTTCAGGGAGGAGATTTATATTTATGAGTATTTTCCTCAATCAACTTACATTGCTTTCTTTGATCCTGTGTCAATTCGAGTTCCCGTAGATCCTATAGGGTAAACATTGGGTCGTATGACCATGACCGAGTCAACATATACAACTGTACCATCTATTACAGTTGTGATAACATCTACTGTTGCTACCCCGTTGATGTTCACCACATCACCAGAGTCACATCTATATGGTGGTCCTTCTATCCCACATGGTTACCAATATTTATATGGAACCTTCCTTGGTGCATCCTCAAACCCATGGACTTTACCCATGTCATCATCCGGTATTCTATCTGGTACATCTCTAATGAGTACTCAATGGATTGATCCTTTATAGACATATTCAGTGCAATATCAAGCTGGTCTATCTAGGTATATTCCATTCAGTACAATCTCAACTAGACTCCCAACATTTGGAGAAAAATATATTCCATCTTATTATAATCCTCATGCTAGGGGGCAACCTATGGTCACCCATTTTCACTGTACTTCATCGTTATATGGTCATACTAATGTTGGAATGACTGTTTGTCAATGAAAACCTATTCTTCCCATTCAACCACAAATGGTTGTGCATTCATATCAACCATTTCAACCTGTTGCACCCACATTTACTCCACTTGTTAATACATCATTACCCCTTTTACAGGCTCAGAGTGTTGTACCTCAACCGTCTCAGGCGGGTCCTTCGACCCAATACCCTCAAGAATTGGGCCCTCATACTCCAATTCCTTCGGTTGGTTTACAAAAACCACCTGTATCCGGAATTATTTATTCACAAGCTATATTACCGTATTATGGGATGTCACAGGCACAACTAGGTCTTACCTATTCACAACTGGGTCCAAGCTATTCTAGTTTGGGATATAATCTTGGTGGGCAGACACCTTGGCAGCCAAAAATGAAAATACCACAACAATCATTCCAAAAACAAGTATCTTAGCCATGTTTTGGTCAACAAAATACTCAAGTGTTTTCTTATCAAAACAACCCCTATCTAGGTTACCAGTGTAATATTCTCAAATGGCAAAAGCAGGAATAAAGTGCATAAACATGGAAATAGAAATGAAGATCAATGCATAAATATGAGAGACCAATATGGAGCCTTATTATTCATCATAACAATAGCAAATAAGTGCAATACAATGAGGCACAAATCCTACAACATGAACCAACAAGCCTCCAATAGATAAATCCCCTCAAATTTGAGGTGCTGCTACTAGAAAAAATGTCAGAGAGCTGCTACAACGCAATCATAAAGTGAAAAAATACAACATATGAATATAAAATAATAGAAATGGCTGATATATGCCTCAAAAGGTAATGTACATGAAGATCAAGGTTCTATAACAACCTCCAACAAGAACCCAAGAGGGTTTCAAAAATACACCAATATATAAGAAAATGAATCAAAGCCCTAGGGCTGAAGATTCACTACAGCTTAGATAGTTGGAAAGATGTGGCTCATATAATGTAGCAAACAATGTATCCTCCTCCAATATACTCTATAGGTGAAAGTCTGATCACTTCACTGGAAAACCTTCTCCCCAAATGGTGTACTGAAGCCACCCCTGCAACTCCTCCATGAAATAACATAGTCCAAGACTGAAATTGTGCTGTAGGGGAAAATGATAATGTGGCTTGGTGCCAAATACTGAAAATAAGCTCTAGGGAATTCCTTTCTAGCCTCCCAATGGAAGGAAAACTTCCTCCAATGAAAATAAGCACTGAAGTGACCCAAATCAACCCTCCATTGCTACACCCTGCAAATAAGCACATCTCTCAACAAAAATTGCGTTGTAGAACAAATATGGAGCTTGGCCTGATGCTCGAAAGTGGAAATATAGTGCATATACTTCTCCTGATTAGGAACTCGAAGTCCCCCGAGGATGAAGGTGGGATTCCCTCTCAAGAACACCCTATGCTAAACAACACTGCAGTCTTAGCTAAACAACTGAAGAGAGAAAATAGTCATATAGACCATATCAAAATAATAATCTAAAACATATCTTATATGGCTTCCATCCCCTTCCTTATATAGGTGGTGAGCTTCCTCACCCTTGGCCCCACTCATTAAAGCCACTACTTCCATGCATGGAGTCTCCCTCCAAAACTGCGTTGTCCCATAATGAATGTCCACTCCTCCATGACAACGCTGTTGATTTGGTCAAAGTTGACCCAGTCTACATGATCCAACCCCTTTTCACTCATAAGGGTGCTTTATCAAACCACTTAAAGTGAGCTCCATTCACATTAACAATGATTTTATTCCTACTAAGGATATTTATGGGTCTCCATACCCTCTTATTCAACAAATTAAGAAGAAAAAACAAAAATTAATATTCCAACTAGCTTATAGCTAATTGGGAATATTACATTCCTCCCCTCCCAATTGTTGCTTGTCCTCAAGCAATTGTAAAGGTGAGTGCTGCAAATCTTCTCCTCCTTCCTTGGAGACACCTCCATGTGATAAGCTCTCCTCATATATCAAGTGTCTCCCAATCAATCATCTATGAAATTCTCCTCCCAAGTACTCATGAGATGCAAATGACTCATCTCATAAGGAAGAAAAATATCCAATGTAGCAATCATGGTTTTCCCAATGTTCTCCCTGAAACATGAAGCATAAGAAACATGGAGAATCTCTCTCCCATGGGCATGTTTAATCCTTTCATCCTTCCTCCATTCATTCCCACAATAAGAATAATGACATCATCAATGTATGGGATCAAAACCAAGGATACATAAGCTTCCATATGAAATATTGGAGGTGGATCATAGTACCACATGTGAAACCAACACAATATATCTTCTAAATGCCTCAGATCATGATATAAGAAGTGGTTTCCCCACCACTCTCTTGCTTCCATAGTCTTCTCACATGTTTTTAGAAGGTGGGTGATGTTTAGTGCCTTTGGAGTACACCCTGAATGGTGTGTCATATCCCTATATCCTCCTAGGGAGTGGCCATGCTCAACATTGTTTATGGCACCAAGTTGACCATGAAGTTTATAAGGAAGAATGCTCCCACTTGGAGCAATGGCCTGCACATGTATGGTAAAGGAATGAAAATATTCATCAAGTAAATCATTATGCATACAAACATGATCCTTACCATATGCTTTGTTCACACTAATTGAGTGGCTCATGGATAGATCCCCTCTCATTCCCAAAGAGGGAAGAGGTGGCTGTGATAACTCCGTCAAAGATTTATGTATCTCCTCCATCTCCACATGATCCCTTCATATTTTCAAATACTGATATATATCCTCTTCAAAGCCTTCCCAAATGTATCCCTCCATGATGGTATGGTATGCTCTCATGGAATAAGTGTGGCTGAAGAGAAAATATTCATGTGCTGATTGTAGTAACTTCTCCTTGAGCTTGGATGATCTAGACAAGAAGATCCTACTCTGATAGTAGATGACCTCATCTCTTAGTAAATATCCCTCCTCTAGTAGCTGGTCATCAAGTATCATGCAAGTAAAAATATCCTTGGAATAATCCACCAACAGCTGGGATTCCCAATAAGGATCTATCCTCCATAGTGATAGCGCTGATGATCTATCATATAAAGAATCTCTCATGTGGCTGCCCCCTTCTTTGACATCTCCCATGCCAAATTCACATACCGGGATGCTGCTATCCCCCTTCTACTTCTCCTCTCTCAACACAAGATGTGAGGTGAGAGTGGGTAATGATGATGTTTGGAGAATGTATCCCTCCTCCTTGAGTCTACCCAAGACTCTCTCTGCTGTACAATGACCTTCCAATGCTCCCACTTCTCTTGGATATATGAGTGGTGCAACATGTTGTGAGACATTTCTCACCAACTCCTGATCAGGTGGCCTCCCAGGTGGAATGCCATTAAACAGTAATGTCACATGGACCAAAGTCAATTGCATACATGATGGGACTGTAAGTTCCTTTCTTCCAATGCACAAATCCAACTTTGTTTACTGTGTGGAATTTGTTTGTGAGGGATACGTTTGCATACCCCTAATCATCTAGTTTTTTCCACTATTTCTGTCCACCCATTCCATCTGCAAAGTCTCCCAATCTGTGGTGACCTTCCCCAAAGTAATCAACCACTGCACACCCAATATCACATTGGTGTTAGGTATGTCAACCACAAATAAGTGATCAGTCAATGTATATGTCCCCATGGCGACATATAAATATGGAACATAATGCATGCACTGCATAGTTCTATCTCCTGGGACCAAAACTGAAAATCCCTCAAAACCATCAATGGGTATTTCCCTCCTCTGCACTATTTGGGAATCAATAAAGTTGTGGGTATCCCCACTGTCAATAGAAACTGAAACCCTCTGATCCTGAATGGAACCTCAAACCCTCAAGGTCAAGTACTTGGGTACTCCTCTCAATGATGCAAGGGTCCCTCCAATTGGAGCAAATGCTCCATTCCCACCTCCTGGTGGTGGTGGTTCCTCACCTGCTATCCCAGCACTATGACCTCCTTCTGGTTCTTCTTCTTCTTCCTCCTCATAATATGAAAAGACCTCTATATAGTGTGTGTTTCCTGCTGCACATATGTGTCCAGGTTCCCATGATTCTTGCCATGTGAAGCAAAGCTTCCTTCTCCTCAAATATCTTTGAACATCATCACTAAGAGGTACTTTGTTTTGGCTCTCCTTTGAAAAAGGAGCCTTCTCATATTTTCCCTTTGATGGAAAAGTGGGTTTTTTCTGAAATGTTTCCTTTGATTTTGGAAAGGCATCTTGTATATCTCTAGCCCTTTCAATGGCATCTTGAAGGGTAGTGGGTTTGGTATATTTAACCAACCCATGTAGAGGTTCTACTAGTCCATCAATAAACATATATACCCTTCTTGCTGCAGATAAATCAGAAACCATAACAAAAAGTTTTAGAAATACATAAATATAAGTTTCTGGATTACTTTATTGTTTAATATTTTCTAGCCCCATGAAAGGTGCCTCCGGATCTCTTCGATCAAACCTCTCCACCAACCTTCTTTTGAAATGTGAATATGCAATCACATTGGCATGACCCAATGTAGAAAGACCATGAAACCACCAATCATGTGCTTCAACCTCAAGGTGCAGCGCTGCTATTTTGATGGCCTCCATCTCTGGTACTTGGTTCAACTGGAAGTAGATGTCTAGATTCTCTACCCATGATTTGGTAGTGCATTTTGATGACCCATCAAAATTGGGTAAGAAAAATCTGCCCATAGTTCGGTGTAGATCATGATTCAGTATGAATCCTCCGCCTCTATTGTGATGCCGGGGTCTCCTATTGTCCTTGATATGAAAGAACTCTTGAAAAATTAAATGGTCATTGGATCTCTGAGATTGAGACTCATACTCAAGAAAATAATCTTCAAGAGTTTCTTGTTCTTGAAACCCTCCATTTCCCACCGCTAAAAATGTAGGCATTGTAGAGCGTTGGGAAACTTGTTGCTTTAGTGGTTGATCACTCCAGTGATGAGAAATTCCAGAGCCTTCACCATGTAGAAACTCTTTATGGTATTCTTTTTTTCTATCCATCCTCATCTCCTTTATTTATCTTGCAATGTCTTGCATAGTTTGAAGAAGAAGCTTAGGGAACTCCTTCTCCTCATAAAGGGGTTTTACCCATGTCTTCTTTATCATCTGTATAATCATACTTCCGATTTATTTTGAGATACCTCTTACCTATAGCTATGAGAGGATCTCCATATTTTTATGACATATTTTCTTAACATGCACAGGCTGAGCCAATATTATGCACTGATACCACTGTAATATTCCCAAATGGGAAAAGCAGGAATAGAGTGCATAAACATGGAAATAACAGTGAAGATCAATTCATAAATATGAGAGACCAATATGGAGCCTTCTTATTCATCATAACATCAGCAAATAAGTGCAATAAAATGAGGCACAAATCATACAACATGAACCAACAAGCCTCCAATAGATAAATCCCCTCAAAATTGAGGTGCTGCTACTAGACAAAATGTCGGAGAGCTGCTAAAACGTAGTCATAAAGTGCAAAAATAAAACATATGAATATAAAATAATATAAATGGCTGATATATGCCTCAAAAGGTAATGTACATGAAGATCAAGGCTCTATAACAACCTCCAACAAGAACCCAAGAGGGTTTTAAAAAATACACCAATATACAAGAAAATGAATCAAAGCCCTAGGGCTGAAGGTTCACTACAACTTAGAAAATTGGAAAGATGTGGTTAATCTGATGTAGAAAATAATTTAGCCTCCTCCAATAAACTCTCTAGGTAAAATGTTGATCCCTTCACTGGAAAACCTTCATCCCAAATGGTGTACTGAAACCACCCTTGCAACTCCTCCCTGAAATAATGCAGTCCAAGACTGAAACTACGTTGTAGGGGAAAATGATACTATGGATTGGTGCAAAATACTTAAAATAATCTCTAGGGCCTTCATTTATGGCCTCCCAATGGAATGAAACCTTCCTCCACTGAAAATAAGCACTGAAGTGACCCAAATCAACCCTCCACTGCTACACCCTACAAATCGGCACATCTCTCAACAGAAACTGCATTGTAGAACAAAGATGGAGCTTGGCCTGATGCCAAAATGTGGAAATATAATGCATATACTTCTTTTGAGGAGGCACTTGAAATATCCAGAGGACGAAGGTGGGATTCTCGCTTGGGAACACCCTGTGCTAAACAACATTGCAGTCTTAGCTAAACAGCTGAAGAGAGAAAATAGTCATACAGACCATATCAAAATAATAATCTAAAACATATCTTCTATGGCTGTCATCCCCTTCCTTATATAAGTGGTGAGCTTCCTCACCCTTGGCCCCACTCATTAAAGCCACTAATTCCATAAATGGAGTCTCCCTCCAAAACTACGTTGTCCCATAATGAATGTCCACTCCTCCATGACAACGCGGTTGATTTGGTCAAAGTTGACCGAGTCTACATGCTCCAGCCCCTTTTCACTCATAAGGGTGCTTTATCAAACCACTTAAATTCAGCTCCATTCACATTAGTAGTGATTTTATTCCTAATAAGGAGATTTATGGGTCTCCATACCCTCTTATTTAGCAAATTAAGAAGCAAAAACAAAAATTAATATTCCAACTAGCTTATAGCTAATTGGGAATATTACACCAGCAAAAAATTACTTATGCTGGTGCTCAAAGGCCTGTTTCCCAAGAAATTCCATCATATCCTGGATATGCTCAACCTAACTTAAATCGACAGTTTCCCTTTGTCACAACTTTAGAATTACCTGATTTAAACCGGCTTACCAATGATCTAATCAGCTATGATCCTTAGTGGCGGTGATACGACATAAATTACCCTCGGATATTACTAAGTTCAATGGAAACCCTGGAGAAGACCCGTTGACGCATGTTATGACTTATCATTTATGGTGTTCATCCAACTCCTTAAATGATGACTCCGTTCGAATGCATATTTCCAGCGTACACTCACTGGTCTAGCCGCGAAGTGGTACATTAACTTACCATGAGCTTCATTTGATAATTTCACTACCTTAGCTACTAAATTTCTAGCCCAGTTCTATTTACCCATACAATATGAAAGTGGAACGGAGCTCCTGACTAATTTTAAATAGACTAATGCTACTCACATTTCCGATCATATTCATGAGTGGTGTCGTCGTCGTAGAATGGTCAAGACATTTGTTCCTGATCAACTCCTTGCTGAGTGGTTCATTAAGTCCCTGTTGCCATCTATCACCAAGGATGTGGCTAAGGGTGGGGTCGTCACATAAGAGCATGTCATTTCTCATGCCTAGTACTTAGATTTTATTTATAGTCAGTCTAGCACGCTCTATGAGAAAATACCCATCACGTCGCGAACTAATTTTACTGTTCCTCCTCCATCTAAGAACTCTCATGCCGATGATGATATGAACGGTATTGCAAGCACACATCACTCTACTACATCTGATCTTGTATCTTCTTCCAAAATTCATGTCATGTCATTTGAAAAAGATAAAAGTGACAAGAAACCCATAAGTAAGAAAAAGGGGAAACTGAAGAAAAATAAAAATTCAACCCCGTAGGAACGATCATCTGATCAAAAAACTGGAAACAATCGGAAACCTCGTTACCCTTGCATAATATGTAATGAGGAGAAATTTGTTCGAGACTGTACTCATTGTGCCAAAGTCTAAAAATTTCTTAAGACCTCAAATTCATCTGCTGTTTTGACAGATCCATTTCTGAATCCAAACACAAATATTATTGCTATGGATAAAACATTCATGTCAGCGTGTCTTGTTCTCCATCAGAACTCGAAACTCATCGCTCTCTCTTTCGTGAATTTCGAGATATATTTTCTTGGTCTTATGAGGAAATTCCAGGAATAGATACTAGTATCATTTAACACACCATTAAAATGTACCATGATGTCAGACTAGTACGTCAACGCCTTCGTCCTGTTCATCCGAAGAAGGATGCTGCCATTAAAGTAGAAGTTGAAAATTTTTTTCATGCTAGTTTCATTTAACCTGTTCTGCTTACTGATTGGGTTTCCAATATTGTTCCTGTCATGAAGAAACAAGGGACAATCAAAGTGTGCGTCTATTATCGAGATGTCAATCTTTCTTTTCCAAAAGAAAACTATCCTACTCCCTTTATTGACCAGATTATTGACGATTGTGCTGATGTGAAATATTTTCATTCATGGATGGATTTTCCGGTTACAATCAAATCAATATCCACCCAGAGGACTAATATAAGATAACATTCATCTGTCCCTGGGGCACATTCACCTATCGTAAACTCCCATTTGGTTTAAAGAACGTTGGGTCAACATTTCAGAGAGCAAAGAATTATGATTTCAATGACATCAAGCACATTGTTCAACCATATCTAGATGATTTACTCGCACATTCACGAAATGAGACTAATCACTTGAGGCATCTGAGAGCTATCTTTCTATGCTGCCGACACTACAAAATACACTTAAATCCACACAAATGTGTGTTTTTTGTTGGTTCTAGTCATTTTATAGGATTCGTCGTCTCAAAAGAAGGAATTCAAATTGACCCACTGAAGGTCTAGGCCTTTCTTGATTTTCCTGCACCATCAAATTTACTTCAATTACATAAACTTCAAGGAAAGGCTAACTTCCTAAGGAGGTTCATACCCAACTATGCTGAAATGGATAAAGGATTTACTCGTCTCTTGAAAAGGGTATTCCCTTCCATTGCGATAAGGTTGCGCAAACTTCTTTTAATGCTGTCAAGGATACAATCGTCCGAGCGTCATTAATGTATCCCCCCAATTATTAGAGTGATTATTTCTTATATATCGCCGCAGAAAATACAACCATTTCTATGGTATTGGTCTAAGAAGAATATGGAATAGAACATCTGATATATTATTTGAGTCGTAATATCAATGATATGGAAGTGAAATATTCATACGTAGAAAATCTTGCCTTGGTGGCCGTTCAAGCTATCCAAAGATTTCGCCAATATATCATGTTCTAGAAGACCATTTTCATTTCGAATTGCAACCCCATGACATACATTCTATCACGTCAATTGCTGGTGGAAAAATATTCAAAATGGATCATCATTTTACAGAAATTTTATTTGGAATTCATCAAATCCAAGTCAAAGAATTCTTTAGTTTTGGCTGAGATTCTCTGCGACCTTCCCTTTGATAGTACTGCTACTACATCGGAAACATCAATTCCTGATGATTCTCTGTTTTTTATTAGATCATCTGATCCTTGGTATGGGGATTTTATCATTTATCTCCAAACCCATACTTTCTGGCCTGATACCTCTCACTCTCAACAACCACGCATTCGATACCAAGCCAAAGATTATCTAATCATCGACGATACACTTTATCGTCATGACGTCGATATGATTTTAGAGGTGCCTCACTCATGAGGAGGTTGAGAAGGTTTTAAATGATTTTCATGCTGGGTCTTGTGGTGGACACTTGTATGGATACGATATTGCGTAGAAGATACTTTATGCCAGTTACTTTTGGCTTACCATATTTTGCAAATGCATCCTCGCGGTCAGAAGTTGTCATGCGTGCCAGATATTTGATAGTAAAATCTGCAAACTGCCAATGCCAATGCATCCTGTTATCGTTGTGGGACCATTTGCAAAATGTGGCATTAAATTCATGACCTACAACCCTCGTTCGTTTGGGGGGAGTGGTTATATTATTGTCGTAGTAGACTACTTTACCAAGTGGGATGAAGCGATGCCTACATTCAATAACACATGCGAAACAACTGCATTATTCTTTTTCAATCATGTCATTTCATGGTTTGGTGTTCCATAGGCTATAGTAACAGATCATGGTAAAATTTTCACAATCACATGATGAATGAGTTGACTGCCAAATTAGGACTGTCACATGATAGTTCTACTCCTTATTATCCACAATCCAATGGACAAGTTGAAGCTATTAACAATATTTTTAAATGAATGCTTCAACGAATGATAGGAGTTCATAAAAAAATTGGCATTTGATCCTTTACTTGGCTTTGTGAGCATATCGAACCTCAGTGAGAAATGCAACTAGATTTACCCCCTTTCAATTGGTGTATGGTCTGGAAGCTATCTTGCCTATCCAATGTGAAATACCGTCGTTAAAACTCATTTTTGACTTGTTACCTGACACCTCTACTGAAGAAGCACACCTTTTTAACCTCATCCATCTTGATGAAACGCGTCATGAAGCCGAATTGGCCAACGAAGTGCATAAGAGATGAATCAAGGTGCAATACGACCAACATGTCTTGCTTCACATCTTCTTAGAGGGTGACCTGGTATTACTTTATGATTAGGAAGATGATGTAATAGGTACAGGAAAATTTGAGCCATTATGGCATGGCCCCTATATTTTCAAAAGAGTTCTTGCTAAGGGTGCCTACGAATTAGTGGACTATGATGGAATTACATTGGCGCAACCCCGAAATGGGCTATATCTTAAATGTTATTATGCTTAGTTGAGCCTAGTAAACTTTTGTATTATACTATATATATGATTTTGATTTGCATTTATTGTCTTAGTTTGTTTTTATAGACTTTTCTTGAAGTTATTAATCTGCTTTACATTTCATTGCAGATGTCTGAATCATTGGAACCATTCATTGGATACGCAGATGGTGCTAGTCATAGTACGTAGAATCTATCCTCTGTAGCATGGGCCATTTTCGCTCCGAGCGACTATTTTGCGAGTTTTCAAGAGATTTGTATCGGTCAATATACAAACAATATCGCCGAGTATAGCGCGTTGATCGAACTTCTCTCTGATGCCATTTCATTTGGTATTAACCGCATGATCATTAGGTTAGACTCACAACTTGTTGTACTTCAAATTACTAGCGTTTATACTATTCAAAATCCCACATTGCATCGTATGTTCCTAAGAGTTTGACTTTTGGAAAGACATTTTGATTTCATTCAATATCAACACATTTCCAGAAATTTGAACACATTAACTGAATCCTTAGTGAATTATGTTTTAAACAGACATTTGCAACACATGTAAAGACATATTTTCAATTCACATCACATAATTGAATATGATTGCACAATAAACATACGAAAACACTGAACATAAATAGAGAGAGAGTTATATGTTTTTATAAAATTTGTGCTAAGACACATTGGTCATCTAGCCTAAAAATGTATGCAAAATGTCAAAGTAAACTAGTGATGCTCGTGAGAACAAGCTATTGATCTAGCTATCCTACGCAATAACCACATCCAATGGTTAGGAACGCCAATAATGTGGCACTATAGTCTCATAGGTAACTCTTTGATTCAGAAATAAAAAATCCCAAGAGTTAATTCCTCCACGTGCTACTATAGCTCAACAAGAGTCTTGGTCATATCTAAATCCGGAAGGACTTCTCTCCCGACATCCCTCTCTGCTTGATCATATACTCCCTGCTCTGGCTGACCCACTAGTCGAAATCAACCCACATCTGCATACATCAAAACTTTAGTTTAGTATTGGGAAACATAAAAATACAAAAACATGTAGAAACCTTAGAAAAATAAAAAAACATGGTCAAAACATTCTTACCAATTGCACCCCATTGAGCGACGTCTGGTAGAATCAAGTCCAAATCTCCTCAGAAATCCACACTTGTGTATGCATACTGATCTATGGCGACCATCAGTCATCTAAACCAGGAAAATAATGCAGTAGATAATACAATGGTCAATTGACCAACATGTATAGACATCAATTCAACTAATCTCTGCATCCATGGATCTCTAGGGCCAGATATGCCCAGGGTAACATGTTGTGGCTGCATCAATGGAATCCACTCTAAGGCGAAGGAAATCAGGATCGAACCATAGTTTAAATTATTCTTCCTTCCTCCTTTTTCTTTGGTCAGCTGTTCTTTCATCTAAAAGAGAACAACTTTAGCCTAGTTAAATAATGTTTGTTATAAACACTCAAGTGCATACTGCATGTATGATCTGTTTTCCACATGTAGTGTAGCGGAACCGAAAATATTTATGATAGTAAACAGGATGGTCCTCAAAGGTATATCATGCACATCATAGATATTTATTTTCCCATCTTTTCTTGGTTTAGTCCCTGGATGGCAGTGTTGAAGTATGTGTTGAACCCTTGGTTAAACTAAGAGGGGGGGCAAATTAGTTTAATGCAGTCATGGTCTTGTAAAACTTTCTTTTACACTTATTTAAATCTTCATTTCGTGATCAACTTAATATAAAATAGAACACCAATATTAATAATTGAGTAGCAGGTATTAAGCAGATTAAATACAGAATATCAACATATAATCATCATGCACATAGACAGCAGATATAAGTGGAAACCCATAAGGGTGAAAACCACATATTATTATTGTTGTAATGCAAAAGCAAGCTCCAAATCCCTCTCACCACTGATTTTCTGTAGGCTCCAATCTACAGGAGGCTACTACCTCAATTCTGCAAGCTACAACTTGCAAGGAAGCTCCAACTCCCATCTATTTTCTGCAGGCTACAACCTGCAGGAGGCTTCTACCTCAGCCAGCTACAACTGGACTTATATCAAGCTATAACTTGATATGGAAGCACCAACTTCCTCACTGTACAATAAAATCATATGCTGATTTACCTGGATATCAGCTCTAATTTTCTCCTTCTTTACTGCTGTCCTTCTAGCCTTCAAATTTTCTTTATATCATCTCTGGATCTTCACAACTCCTCTCTCTTCTCCTTCTTCTTCTTACATTCTCTCACCTCTTTCTCAATTCTTTCTCTTTTTATGCATATGCTAGTAACATCATTTATAAAGATCACCTCATAACTGTTTGCATTCCACAGGGAATTCGAAATGAATAGGTATGACTCTTTGCCTTCCCCCTTATCATTTTCTTGTCTAGCACATTCAGAATAATATAACAGAATGTATATATTTGTGTATTACAGTGGAGTTTTTCTTTGCCTACGGAGACTTGACTTTGCATCACATACAATAAAAATAATTAAACCATTTACATTTACAGATACAATAATATATTTCAATTCAGCCCTTTCAACTCTTGGTTCGCCATATATTTGTCTTTTCTACTGCTGTCAGATTCGTTTCGGTTTCTGCTATTACATTCAATAGAGTTCTGCATAACTGTCATTTTGGCCTAACTCGACCCAGCTGTTGTGTTTCTAGCAGTGCCACCATATTCTTCTTTTCCCGACTTTGCCTCTTTTTCTCGTGCCCACAGCGTTCAACCTTCATCGCTCTTCTAAACACTTAGTTCTACCTTTTTCTCTATGTCGGGTCCTTACCTGAGCCTTTCTACTGCGTTCATACTTTCCTTTTTGTTTTAAGTTATAATCCTCCTTTTTCTCTCCGAAATGATTTAAAAAGGAAGACCACATATTTTCGGAATTGAAAAGACCTTTAGGTTTCGGCTTTGATCTTCATCATGTTCGCTCTCTTTATCTCACTTCGGCGATTCAGATATCCTATGTGCCTTCGTCCATCTGATCTCCCGATATGCAATGTGCGAAGGGTCCCACCAGGCTGTATCTCGGCGTTTCGACTATTTCTCTTTTCTTCGTTTCTATGTTGCTCTTTCATCCTCCTGATGCGATTTCTCAAAGGGAAACCTTATACTTTCGTAAATTTTTCGTTTTCGCCAATCTTGCACATTTATTGATGCCAAAATTAGCAATTCTAATCTGCATCGTAGATCTCTACTCTGTGATCCAACGGTTATCGCTTTATCGCACTTAGGCGTTTCAAACATTCTTTTGTATATGGCTCCTTTTCTTTCCGATGCAATTTACAAAGGGAAATCACATACACCCGGACTTGAAATCTCTTAAATAATAGTTCTGAGCTGCATCGCATTCGACCCTTTCATCGCACTTCAGCGTTTATGAGAGCTATCTCTTCTGAGCTTTGCGATTTGCAATATACGATGAACTTTGCATCGCCGATTTGCATCGCCACTTCACATCGCATCGCCACTTCGCATCACCGATTCGCATCGCCACTTCGCATCGCCACTTCGCATCGCATCCATTGCATTGCATCTATCCATCGCATCGCGAATTATATAACTTACGAATTATTATCACATAATCATCGCCGATTGCGATATGTGATAGCATCGCATCACATCCATCGCATCACATCTATCCATCGCATCGTAAATTCTCAAGGTTTATTACCCGACTTAACATACGTCATAAATACAATATAACTTGCCCTTCCATACTTTGGTTTAAACAGAAGATATCAACATTACAATATATATCCGGGCCCACAGATTTCTTGACGGTCAATCTCACTTTTCAAAAACAATATGGTTATAAACCATGATAAACCCAATGGTAATAACTTCATATGCGAAAGTTTTTATATCATTTTTTATTTATTTAAATTTTAAACAAACCATACTAAAAACTCGTTCATTTATCTTCCGAATATACCAAATCGACTTTGGATAAATATTCCAAAGTACCAACATTTATTAACATTGGCCCACATCTGTCAACTATCACACCTTGGTTTAATCATATTTATGAGTTTACTTTGGTTAAAACCCAAAGCACCAAAATAATATTATTTTCATGTCCCACAACATATACAACTTACATATTCATTTGTGCAGTCCAATCTCCATCATCCATTTAACTGCTCTAGATCCGACGAATGTCACTCGACATCGCGCTCCAAATAGCATGATGGGTAAAAATTTAGAACTTATGCAAAATTAGTGGTTTTTAATTGCCATGCGTCGGCCCACAACCACTATCGCGTTCACTCCAGCAATTATCGCTTACCATCTTTGAGCTATGCGAAAACCACCGGTTGGTTTTCAAAACCATCCACTGTTCTCCTTTACTCCATCATTATGTTTTCATTTAACTCGGGTTTCTAAAAAAAACTATGGTTCCAACTTGAAATAATTCCACCACGGCTATGCCATACATCTTATGTTTTAATGATATCAACCAGTCTTCAAACAATCTCTGGCATTCATTCCACACATGGCTTTAACCTCTATTATTCATTGTCTGTGGTTTTATAATTGTTTATAAATACAATAAAGCCCTCAAATGTGACTTCAAATTCTGGATCTCCTTCACTCTGTATACACAACAGAATGTGTAATATCTCCTTCAAAAAAAACTTCTTCCTGTCTAAACCCTCCTCTTGTAGCCTCTGCCACTTTACTTTCTTTCTCTGCAACAATTCCATCTGAATCTGATCTTCTCCCTTGTCTTGGTGCTGCTCCTTTGTGATTATTTGCCATCAATGACAATATTTCCAACAGTCTCCCCCTTTGGCATTGATGGAAATACTCCAATGCTTCCTCCAGGACTTCCTCTGCTTGCTTTTCAGAAGACTTCTTTCGCTTTCTTTTCCTCCCCCTTTGACATCAATGAAAAAGGGTTGCACATTTCCCAATGTAGTTTTGATCTTTTCATTTCCTCTAATCTTGAGGACCTGTTCCATGTAATGCTCCATTGTTCTAGCTCTTTTATTACAATTTATTGACTTCTCTCCCCCTGGAATGATGCTTTCTTGTCTGATATTGACTATCACTTGTCTTCTACACTGATCCTGTTTCTTGTATGCAACCCTTATCTTTTTTTCATCATATCAGAGAGTAACATCTACAGACACTACCCGTAGTTTTTCTCTTAGATATTTGAATGGTTCTTTAGCAAGAGGTTTTGTGAATATGTCTGTTGTTTGTCCCTTTGTTGGTACATATTCCAACTTCACCAATTTCTGTGCTACTTTTTCTCTGAGGAAGTGGTATTTTATTGGGATGTGCTTTGTTTTTGAATGAAGTACATGATTTTTTGATATATTTATTGCACTTGTATTGTCACATTTGATAGAAATGGGTTCATCAATTCTTAACTTCATGTCTTGGAGAGTTTGTTTCATCCACATTACTTGTGTGCAACATGTTGCTGCTGCTGCTATGTATTCTGCTTCTACTGTAGATAGAGAGATCAAAGTTTGCTTCTTGCTTAGCCATGCCACCGGAAATTTTCTCAAATAAAATGCACCTCCACTTGTGCTTTTCCTGTCATCCACACAACTGGCCCAATCTGCATCTGTGTATGTTGTCAATGTGAAGCTTTTTCCTTTTGGATACCATAGGTCATAATGTGAAGTTCCTTGTAGATATCTAAATATTATTGTGATTGCAAGTAAATGATTTTGTTTTGGTGCTGCTTGATATCTTGCCACAAGTCCTACTGCCAACATAATGTCTGGTCTAGAAGCAGTTAGGTATAGAAGACTTCCTATCATGGATCTGCAAAGTTTTTGATCTACATCTGTAGATCCATCATTAGCACAAATTTTGCATCCAGTGATCATGGGAGTTGACACAGGTTTGCAATCTTCCATTTGAAACCTTTTCAACATTTCTCTTAAGTAATTTTCTTGCGAAATGAATATTCCTGTGTTCTTTTGTTGAATTTTAAGACCTAAATAGAAGGTGAGCTCTCCAATCATAGACATCTCAAATTCTGATTTCATTTCTTCAGCAAATCCTTTTGCTAACTCATCTTTGTTGCTACCAAACATGATGTCATCTACACACACTACTACAATCAAGAGTTCATTATCATTAGCCTTTATGTACAAATTGCTGTCTACTCCTCCTTTCTTGAACCCTTGTTTTTGCTAGTATTTGTCCAGCCTTGAATACCATGCACGAGGAGCTTGTTTTAGACCATATAACGCTTTCTTTAATCTGCACACATAGTCATGTTTATATGTTAAGGAGAATCCTTTAGGTTGTTCCATGTAGAATTCTTCCTCTAAGTCTCCATTCAAGAAGGCAGACTTCACATCCATTTAGTATACCCTGAAATCATGATAGCATGCAAAGGTCAAAAACATTCTGATTGCTTCCATTCTGGCTACAGGGGCAAAGGTTTCATCATAGCAAAGTCCTTAAATTTGAGAATACCCCTTGCATACAAGTCTGGATTTATTTCTGATTACCTGCCCTTGTTCATTCATCTTATTCTTGAATATCCATTTTGTGCCAATGACATTTTTCCCAGTGGGTCTTGGAATTAATTCCTAGGTATTGTTCTTCTCAATTTGGTCCAGTTCTTCATTCATAGCATTTACCCAGTTTTTGTCTTTGCTGGCTTCTTCGAACTTCTTTGGCTCTATTTGAGATAGCATGGCTAGGTATACTTCTTTTGTCTGTTCAGCAAGCTGTCTTCTTGTCTGGACTCCCACACTCTTGTCCCCAATGATTTGATCTTCTGGATGGTTCTTTTGAGTGTGTCTTGAGGGACCTTTTGAGTTTAATTCAATATCTTCTGTTGTCTTGCTATGTTCATCATTGTCTTGGTTCTCAGCTTCATGATCGTCTGGAGGATTGGCGCAGCTTGTGCTTCTTGTTTTGTTTGGTAAATCTCCATCAAATCTTACATCAATGCTTTCCACAATTTTGTGCAGTCTTTTGTTGTAGCACCTGTAACCCTTACTCTTGGATGCATATCCTAAAAATATTCCTTCATCATCTCTTGCATCAAACTTCCCCAATTTTTCATCATTAAATTTTATGAAACACTTACTTCCAAAGACTCTAAAGTGCTTGATTGATGTTGATTTACCATGCCATAATTCGTAAGGAGTCTTATCACAATTTGGTCTTAGATGAGCTTTGTTGAGAATGTGAATAGTTGTATGTACTACTTCTGCTCAATAGGTTTGGGGAATGTTACTTTCTTGCATCATGGCTCTGGAAATCTGTTGTACTGACCTATTTTATCTTTCTGCCACTCCATTCTGTTGAAGTGTACCTGCAATTGTAAACTATTGTTTTATCCCATGTTCATTGCATAGGTCTGCAAAATCATAGTCTGTGAATTCACCTCCTCTGTCTGATCTGATGCATTTTATCTTGCATCCTGTTTGATTTTCTGCCAATGCCTTGAATATCTTGAATTTCTCAATTTCTTCAGATTTATATTTGAGAAATTCCACCCACGTCAATTTGGTAAAATCATCTATTATTAGCATGAAATAAGATTCTCCACCTGGTGCATTAGTTCTTGAAGGTCCACACAGGTCCATGTGAACAAGTTGAAGAGGCCTACTTGTAGATAGCTTCTCTTTGGTCTTGAAAGATGTGCGGGTCTGCTTGCCCAATTGGCAGGATTTACATATGGTATTTGGAGGCTTCTTTATTGCAGGCATATCTCTAACTACATTCTTGTTGCTCATACTGATGATGTGGTCAAAGTTTAGGTGTCCCAATCTTCTATGCCATAACCATGATTCATCAAGTTTGCTTATGTGGCATGCTTCATTCTCTTCTTTCAGTATATAGACATTACTTTCTGTTCTAACACCTTTGATCAAGGTCTTTCCTGTGGTGCTCGATCTTACCTCACAATCTTGGGCTCTGAAAAGGACCTCACAGCCTTTATCACACATTTGACTAACACTTAGCAGATTTGCTTTCAGCCCATCCACAAATAGTACATCTTGAGCCTCTCCTCTTCCATTATTCAGACTGACTGAGCCTTTTCCTTTGATTTTCCCTGCTTTATCATTTCTGAATGTTACAAAGGTTACAAACTTGCTTCGATCTCCAGTCATATGCTTTGAGCATCCACTGTCCATATACCATTGGCTTTTCTGATCTTGAGCTATTAGAGCCAGGTCACACTTATTCAACTTCTTTTTCCACTGCAGGCAGCTATTTGTTTGGCACCTTTTCTAAGAATATGGACCACATTATTTGAGAGGACATTTGGAAAACATGTGTCCGATTTGATGGCATACAAAGCATTTGATTATATTTTTAAATGGATTATGTGTATGAGTGAACTCTCCATTGTTCATAAATCTCCTTGGGGTTTTAAACATCAGTCTTTGTCCATACGTTCTGCACTCCATGGCTTTATGGCCGAACCCCTTACAACAAAAAAAATACCCATGGAAATGATTAGTATATCTGGTGAAGGGTTGTCTTCTCCATTTGGTTTCTTGAGGTATTATTTTCATTTTCTGCATCCTTTGCTAGTTGAAATCGATTATTTTCGTCTGACAGTATGCAGCAATATGTCCCAGTTTGTGACAGGAAAAACAAGTGACATTTCTCATAGGAGGAAATAATCTCCTCTGAGATCTTCCGAATTTGTTCAATTGATCTTCAGGAACAATTGAAATTTTTGCAACTGCTTGCTTCTTCCTCTCATTTTTTGTCTCTTGATGTTGCTGCTTGTTTCTGTTTGTTTCATCACACATCAAGTTCTTGCTGGCTTCTGCTTCTGTGGTTCCTTTTTGAAATACTTCATCATTCCTTTCAATGTATGCCTTCTTCGAGGTCTCCATGGAGGCAATCTCATCTCCAGCTGCTTACATCCCCTACTCCTTTCTTCTATCAATATTCTAGCTGCAATAATCTTAGATTTCTTAGAGTTAATTTTTTCTTTTACAGCTTTCACAAAAATGATATTCTGGTTATCCTCTACCTTGGATTTGCTGGTTTCTCCTTCGTAACCTATCCCAGTCTTTATGAGAGGAGATCTTTGAGCATTTAGTATTTTATTCAACTGTTCAGTGCTTGTCATTCGAGGAGTATTCATTGTCAATTCCCTTTGGGTGTGTTCTAATTTCTTTCTTAGGCATACTACTTATTCTTCCAATTTTTCTTGCTTCTGAACTTTATCCTTAATTTTATTTAGTAACATGTCTTCCACCTTCTTAGCTTCTTCAAGTTCTACTTTCAATTGAATGAGGTCTTCTGAATTTGGTACCTCTTTTACATATTTGAGAAGAATGTCTTTCTGTTTTCTACACTTGAGTTTAAGTCTGTCTATTTCCTCCAGGGCACTTCTTAGCTCCCCCTCAAGATATACCTCACCTTCTTCCTCATCTTCTAGAAGGAATCCTTCAGACTCTTCCTTGGCCATCAACACAAATTCAGAGGTTCCTTCTTCATTTGAGGATTCATCTAATTTTTCAGATGCACTACTATCTTGCTGAGCATAAAATGATCTTCTATTGAATCTCTTCCATGTATTTGGTTTAGTTTTCTCTCGTTTCAATCAAATTTTGTTTTAAGGAGGACACTTAGATGCATAGTGCCCAACTCTTCCACAACTAAAGCATTTAAAAGGAAGTTTACCTTTATACTTGCCTGAGCCTTTATCCAATATTCTGACAAATTTGGTCTCTTCTTCATCAGAGCAGGAGCATGTATCTTCCTTTTCTTCTTTGCACTTTTCTGCCTTAAAGGTTGCCTCCCTCATATTTTACTTCCTCTGTGGAAGTCTCATTTCATAAGCTGTCAAGTTTCCAAGTAATTGGTTCATGGTCAATGTCACGCCTGTTTCTCTAAGTAAAAACTCAAGAAACTTGAGGGTAAATATCTGTTAACATCTTTTTGTACAATTACACATTCTCTCTAATACTTTACATGAGAGCTTTCATGTTATTCACAATTTCGCACCTATCTCCCCTCCGGTAACATATTCATCATCATTCATTTTTTATATTTTCAAATTGAGCTTTATAGACTTGTAGTTTGGCTATCTTCACCTTTTTTCCTCCCTCATGGATGCTTTCTAATGTATCCCATATTTCTTTGGAAGTCTTGTTGTGCATTATTTTGATAAATTCTACCTCACACAGTCCACTTTTTTTTTTCCTTGAGAGAAAAGCGTAATTTTATTACTGCAGGTGAGTATAAAATTACAATGAGAAACACATAGTTGTGTGTTCATAGAGACAAACCCAGAAGTTTGTTAGCAAAGACAGAGACATAGTGAAACCTATGCAGAACCAATAGCTGGCAAAAAACAAATCTGTTCCTAAAAAAAAAGTTGTTCATCCTTTGGAGAAACAGGCTGATCCTAAAAAACAAGTACACTTCTCTACTATAAACATTCCTTCAAGAACCTCTACCTAGAATAAAAGATTTTAACTGATCATCATGATTCCAAACAACGCTCAGTCATTCAATTAAAAAACGAGCCAGCTGGAAGCACCCAACTGAAAAATCCCAAGAATCTGTAAAAAAACACCACCCAGGGGAACCGATGTCACTATTTTCACTGTGTCCAGCCCGCTGTTGAAGCCCTCCCAATGAGAAATACCGATAAAACACCAGTGAAAACGCAATCTTCAAACGCTAAAGAAATAGGGGATGCGCTTTACCAAGAGAGAGCAGCCATAATAATCAAAACAAATAGACAGTTTCGGCCCATTGCAAACTGTCCACCGAGCAAAAACCCAAATAATAACAATTATAATTCAAGACCATCATCAGCATAAATTGTAGAGGAAAAACGCACACCATGAGTGTGCATCCAGTTGGCAAAGAATTGTCCGGCCAACCAATGAACGCTGTAGCCTCTAAGTCAATAAAAGAAGGATGTGAATATTCATAGATATCACCAATTAGATGTTCTCTGGTCCCCCTGAAAACCACTTCCAGCTGGATCTCCTCTCAGAAGATCGATCAAAGTAAGCAACCCTCAGAATTCATTCCTGTTGAGACAGCACACCTTTTGAAAGTGAATTATTGGCAATTTGTGAAACTACCAACAAATGAGAGATAATTCCATCCACCCTCACCAAACTGTAGAGACAGCCCCCCATGTGTTTGAAAACTGTTGACAAAATTTTGACAGGCCAACACATAAACCTGTAGCCACTTAATCAAATAAAGATGGATGGAAGTATTCAGAAATAACACCATCCAGATGTTCTCTGATCCTCCAGATACCTTCGTCCTGCAAAATCCCCCTCTTTGAAGCTTGATCAGCCTCGTCATTATTTTCACGATAGATATGCTGACAGGAGAAAGAGACAAATGAATGGAGGATCTCCCCAATAGAGCGAAACAGATTTTGTAAATGATGAACTCTGCAAATCTGAATTCATTTTATCCAATTTATCACATTCAAGGAATCCCCAAAAACATTTAACTGCCTGCAACCTTTCTCCACAGCGAACAACAGAAGAATCTTGAGGCTCAGCAGTTCAGCATAATTATTTGTCCCTTCCCCAAGCCCAACAAAGATCTCGTACCAATGAGATTCCGAGAGAAACAACAGAGCTCCACCCCCACAAATATTTTGCTGCATGGCTCCATCAAAAAATCCCCAAGGGTTCCTCCTATCAATATCCAACAAGAGGACCTCCCTCTGATTGGCAGCACGGATATGAATAGGAAAAGCAGAGTGCAAACCAACAGTCATGGCACCAACAATCTCAGGAGTACTAACAGAACCATCAAAAAGTAGACGGTTACGAGCCAACCAACAACCCCAAATAACGAGGAGCGACAGAGCTTTTAGATTCTTCTCAGCATTAGACACCCACCACGAATCCCAAGCATGAGATACAGAAATGCCCTCCCAATTGCACCGGATACCCAATAACCTGGAGCACGCCAGCCAAATACCTTTAATGAAAGGACAACTGAGGAAAAGATGGTTAACTGATTCAACATCAAATTTGCACAAGCAGCACCAGCCAGGACCCTGAAAACATCTGTTTTGCAGCACATCCTAGGTAGGGACTTTATTTTCAAGGACACACCACATAAAAAGGCGAGTCTTAGGAGGACAATTCAGTTTCCATAGCTTCTTCCACCACCACCGCTCCTCACCCAAGACAACCCCAGCACTAAGTTTTGTGTAGCCAGCCCGGGGAGAATAGATCCCCGAAGGATCAAAATCCCAGGAAATCTTATCATCCCTATCCAAGAGCACAAGATGAGCCTGTTTTAAAGCACGAATATATACCGCCAGAGCCCTCTCATCATAATCCTCTAGCCCCAAGGAAGAGGCCAGTAACCAAGACTGAATGCCCAACCTTCTCCGAACCGGATCAGCGAGTTGGGAGAGAAAAGTAATCGCCTGCTGCCTCAAGGCCTCAACCGTACGCCTAGGAAGGAGGTGTTGTTGAATACTTCCCATCCAAGGATCCTCACCAACCCGAATCTTCCTGCCATTACCCACATCCCAAGCCAGGCTAGTTTCCAGAATGTGAAAAGATTTAACTAGAGCCTTCCAAATCACCGATCCCCCCTGCAAAGGTTTTCCCAGGAATCCTTATCCAATCAACAATAGAAAAAGGAGCAATATATTTCTGAGAGATCATTTGAGTCCAAAGGCTATCAACATTGATGAGCCTCTACCCACCCTTAGCGGCAAGAGCCTGAGCAAAAAGAAAGATATTTTTCAAACTCCAACCTCCCAACCCTTTTGGGACAGCAATTTTCTCCCACCGAACCCAAGGGGTCACCATAGAATCATGTTTCCCACTCCACAGGAATCTAAAGCAAATCCTCCTAGCAGCCTCCAAAATACCCTTAGGAATCCAAGACAGGGACAACCAATAAACTGGAACAGCCTCCAAAACAGACTTAACTAAAGTCAACCCAGCTCTAGACAGCCATATATGAGACCAAACTTTTAAACGTTTTTCCAGCTTCTCCAATAACCAATTCCAATCATTTTTCCTATAATCATTGGGTTTTAAATGGAACCCCAAATAATTCAGACCAACATCCAATCCAATAGAATTATAGGGAAAGATCCTCATGAACTCATGCCTCTCCTCATCCCTCAAAAAATGTGTAGATATGGAAGACTTCCCAGCATTCACTTCCATTCCCGATGCTTTGCTAAACAAATCCAAAATCTCACCAATGGAGTTAGCATCACGAACCGACCCAGAACAGAAAATTAAAACATCATCAACAAAAAGTAGGTGAGTGATGAAAAGGTTTGGAGCAACCTGAATGCCCTTCAAGGAACCCTGTCTCTTTGCCACATGAAGAGCTCTACTCAAACCCTCAGCAACCAGTAAAAATAATAGGGGAGAAAGGGGAAAGCCCTGCCACAACCCCCTTTCAACATGAAAAAAAGGAGATGCGGCCCCATTGAGCATAACAGAAAAAGAGACAGTTGTAATACAACTCATAATCCATCTAATGAAGCTGATGCCAAAACCAAGGTGAGTCAGGAGCATGCGAATATATAACCAGCTTACCCGATCATATGCTTTGGATAGATCTATTTTTAGCACTGTCCCTTTGAGGTTCTTGATCTTCATACTGTGGAGAGCCTCCTGTGCAGTCCCGATTGCTTCATGAATTTGACGACCTTCCAAGAAGCCAAATTGTTCACCAGAGATATGAGTAGACAAAACGCCTTTGAGTCTTCTCGCAACCACCTTGGCAATCACTTTATAGATACAGTTGCACAACGAGATAGGACGGAAGTCAGCCAGAGAAAGAGGGTTATCCACCTTCGGAATAAGAGCTATGAAAGTGGAATTGAAGCAAGCAGGAATCTGCCCAGAAATCCTGGTATCCTCCACAACTTTCAACAGATCTGTCCCTAAAACGTCATATAGAGCCAAGAAAAATTCGATCGACCACCCATCTGGCCCAAGACTTTTGTCTTTTTGGAAGCTATGAAGAACCTCCTTTAATTCCTTCTCAGAGACCTCAGCCATCAAAGTTCTGTTATCAACCTCCTCCACAATTCACACAAACCACTTAAGAGAGCATTCATGGCTTTTTCATTAGCTATAAAATCTTGTTTGGATTCTTTCTCCGTGTCAGAATCCTTTGGGGCATATCCTAATTCCATAGCAGCCCAAAATTTTATTCCTAGAGACATTATGTACGTCCTCATTCTTATTTTCCAGAAGGCATAATTTGTACCAGTAAACAAAGGGGCTTTATTTGTTGAGCATCCTTCTAGACTAGCCATCTTGGGGACCTAGGATCTCCTTCCAGTTGTTAAACTGATATAGAAGGAACTTGCTCTAATACCAATTGTGGAACCCTTGGTTAAACTGAGAGGGGGGGGGTGAATCAGTTTAAAGTAGTCTTGGTCTTGTAAAACTTTCTTTTACACTTAGTTACATCTTCATTTCCTGATCAACTTAATATACAATGGAACAAAAATCTTAATAAGTGAGCAGCAGGTATTAAGCAGATTAAATACAGAATATCAACATATAATCATCATGCACATAGACAACAGATATAAGTGGAACCCCATAAGGGAGAAAACCACATCTTATTATTGTTGTGATGTAAAGGCAAGCTCCAACTCCCTCTCACCACTGATTTTATGTAGGCTCCAACCTACAGGAGGCTACTACCTCAATTCTGCAAGATACAACTTGCAAGGAAGCTCCAACTCCCATCTATTTTCTGTAGGCTACAACCTACAAGAGTTTTCTACCTCAACCAACTACAACTGGACATCTATCAAGCTATAACTTGATATAGAATCACCAACTTCCTCACTGTACAATAAAATCATATGCTGATTTACCTGGATATCAGCTCTGTTTTTCTCCTTCTTTATTGTTGTCCTTCCAGCCTTCAAATTTGCTTTATATCATCTCTGGATCTTCACAACTCCTCTTTGTGCTCCTTCTTCTTCTTACATTCTCTCACCTCTTTCTCCATTCTCACACCTCTTATGCATATGCTGGTAACATTATTTATAGAGATCACCTCATAACTGTTTGCATTCCACAGAGAATTCGAAATGAACAGGTATGACTCTTTGCCTTCCCCCTTCTCATTTTCTTGTCCAGCAGATTCAGAATAATATAACAAAATGTATATATTTGTGTATTACAGTGGAGTTTTGCTTTGCCTACGCAGACTTGCCTTTGCATCACATACAATAAAAATAATTAAATCATTTACATTTATAGATACAATAATATATTTCAATTCAGCCCTTTCAGCTCTTGGTTCACCATATATTTGTCTTTTCTGTTGTTTTCAGAGTCGTTTCAGTTTCTGCTATTACATTCAACACAGTTCTGCATAACTATCATTTTGGCCTAACTTGACCCAGCTGTTGTGTTTCCAACAGTGCCACTATATTCTTATTTTCCCGACTCTGCCTCTTTTTCTCGTGCCCACATCGTTCAACCTTCACCGCTCTTCTAAACACTGGGTTCTACCTTTTTCTCTATGTTGGGTCCTTACCCGAGCCTTTCTACCCGCGTTCATACTTTCCTTTTTGTTTTACATTATAATCCTCGTTTTTCTCTCCGAAACGATTTACAAAGGAAGACCACATATTTCTGGACTTGAAAAGACCTTTAGGTTTCGGCTTTGATCTTCATCGCGTCCGCTCTCTTTATCGCACTTCGGCGATTCAGATATCCCATGTGCCTTCGTCCATCTGATCTCCCGATATGCGATATGCAAAGGGTCCCACCAGGCTGTATCTCGGCGTTTCGACTATTTCTCTTTTTCTTCGTTTCTTTGCTGCTCTTTCATCCTCTCGATGCCATTTCTCAAAGGGAAACCTTATACCTGCAGAAATTTTTCGTTTCTACCAATCTTGCACATTTATCGATGCCCAAATTATCACTTCTAATCTGCATCATATATCTCTACTCCGTGATCTAACGATTATCACTTTATCATACTTCTGTTTCAAATGTTTCTTTTCTATACGGCTCCTTTTCTTTCCGGCTCCTTTTCTTTTCGATGCGATTTACAAAGGGAAAGCACATACACCTAGACTTGAGATCTCGTAAATAATAGTTCTCGAGCTGCATCTCATCCGGCCCTTTCATCGCACTTTGGCATTTATGAGAGCTATCTCTTTCCGAGCTTTGCACTTCCACAATATAAGAATGAACTTCGCATCGCTCATGTGCATCGCCACTTCGCATCACCGATTCGCATCACCACTTCGCATCACCACTCGCACGTCACTTCTTCGCACGCATCACCACTTTGCATCGCATCCATTGCATCACATCTATCCATCGCATCACAGATTCTATAACCACGAATTCTTAATGTAAATGTAAGAGTCGCCGATTGCGATGTGCGATAGCATCGCATCGCATCTATCCATCGCATCGCAAATTCTCAAGGTTTATTACCCGACGAACATAAGTCATAAATACAATATAACTTTCCCTTCCATACTTTGGTTTAAACACAAGATATCAACATTACAATATATATCTGGGCCCACAGATTTCCTGACAGTCAATTTCACTTTTCAAAAACAATATGGTTATAAACCATGATAAACCCAATGGTAATAACTTCATATGCGGAAGCTTTTATATCATTTATTTTTAAACAAACCATAATAAAAAACCCATTCATTTATCTTCCGACTATACCAAATCGACTTTGGATAAATATTCCAAAGTACCAACATGTATTAACATTGGCCCACATTTGTCAACTATCACACCTTGGTTTAATCGTATTTATGAGTTTGCTTTGGTTAAAACGCAAAGCAACAAAATAATATTATTTTTGAGTCCCACATCATATACAACTTACATATTCATTTGTGCAGTCCAATCTCCGTCGTCCATTCTTTAATAAGATCAGAACATCCTGCAACGCCATTATCCCAAACCATATACGATGGTAAATTTGAACTTTAGAAATTAGTGGTTTTTAATTTCCATGCGTCGGCCCACGACCACTATTGCATTCACGCCATCAATTACTGCTTACCATCTTTGAGCCATGAAAAAACCACCGGTTGGTTTTCAAAACCATCCACTGTTTTCCTTTACTCCATCATTCTGTTTTCATTTAACTCGGGTTTCTAAAAAAAAATATGGTTCCAACTTGAAAGAATTCCACCACGGCTATGCCATACATCTTCTATTTTAATGATATCAACCAGTCTTCAAACCCTCTCTGGCATTCATTCCACACATGGCTTTAACCTCTATTATTCGTTGCCTGTGGTTTTATAATCGTTTATAAATACAATAAAGCCCTCAAATATGACTTCAAACTCTGGATCTCCTTCATTGTGTATACACAACAGAATGTGTAATATCTCCTTCAAAAAAAACTTCTTCCTGTCTAAACCCTCCTCTTGTAGCCTCTACCACTTTACTTTCTTTCTCTACAACAATTCCATCTGAATCTGATCTACTCCCTTGTCTTGGTGCTGCTCCTTTGTGCTCCTTTTCCATCAATGAAAATATTTCCAACAGTATGTAATCTCTCACTGTCTCTCCTCCAAGAGCAGATCCTAAAAGAGAAATCAGATAACCTCGCCTTGATAATCCAGTGAGAAAATATATGTCCTCCACCAATATTGGGAGCACTTTGTCCCCAATGTGAAAAGCTTGTAGTATCGAATCCCATGAATGAAAAAGGAACTCCAATAGTTCCATTTTTTGCCTCATCCCTAAAATTCTAAAGTATTTTAGCAACCCGCAATATTTGAGTTCTCTTACTGTACCCGGATCATTTAGGGAAATCATATTCTTTTCTTCATGTTCTCTTTCTCTCCACGTAATTGTTATTTTGATTCGATGAATACCTGGAACACAATCATAAGCTTCACTATGATCCATTTCATGCAAAAAACTTGGGAAATTATGGGCACACAGCAAGAAACATGAATGAGAATTTCTCCCAACACATCACAGGTCAAGCGACAGAGCGTTGCAGTGCAATTGGCCTTCATCTTTAGTGCAATACAATGTGCCTTTTGACATTCAAGGGTGTGTTTCCCTCTGAGCGTATTAGATTTACCCTAAGGGGATAAAAACACTAAAAATTTACCATGAAATGCACAATAAATGATATTAAAATAAAGAGAAGGTTCATAGCTCCAACCTGGATCGAACGGAAAGAGAAATCATCCACATAAAATATCGCAATCAACCGCTGAAGTTCGAGGGAAAAACTGGTTCAGAGCTCATTATTTTCAAATGGTAACTTTGGAATGGTAAAAACTCTTTTAATTAGTCAATTTGATTATTTAAAATCATATTTAATGTTGTGACTATGGTTTTTATTCATTGAAACATGTATTTTTAAACTGTTTGATGGTTTTTTGAACATGTTTTATAACTGATACAGTGAGATTAGTCGTGCACACTTATTCAAGAATGATTTGACCACAAAGCATACTTTTATCCTTCTTTTTCGAGCTTTGATAAAAATGAAAAAGGATTTGAAGCACACTTTTATCTCTTTTTCAAGCTTCGATAACTGCGAAAAAGGAACCCCATGGAGTCTTCTTTTAGCTCTTTTCAGACTCCCATAATGTGAAAATATTGCCGAGCACTTGTCTTTTCGAGCTCGTAAAAGTAAATGAAATAACATCTACTCAGTATAAGTTTAACCCTTTTTCTGACTGAGATAGATTATTTACGAAAAAGGAAAACCTTAGTCGAACATGGCTAAGAGGTTTTCTCAGGTATCATTTTACACTTTTTCGGACCTGAGCAACAAATTTACAAAAAAAGACTCACGGAGTTTTCTTTTGTCCTATTTTTCAAACTCTCTAAATATGAAAAAGTACCAGGCTATCACTGTTGTTAGGCTCGTTAAAACATAAAATAGCGACAAAATTTTCGATCAGGGCAAGAATTGAGTTTCATTTATTACTAGACTCCTCAAATTATTAAATAGCGATGGATTTTCCTGAAGGGTTGAATTATAGATCAAGCATATGTTACCCTCCTCAAGCTTGTTAAAAAAAAAAGAGGCACTAGTCGACAAATGACCGGGGAAAATTTGGGAAAAAGAACATAATAGTTTATGGTAGCAGGTCGCTCTTGAACATGACACTTTCACTCCATCATCATGACTTTTGGGTTGGGTAATCTTCTTGACGATTCATCATACCTATGGTTCATCATACCTTCACTTCAATTTTGGGTCAATGTTGCAAACTCATCTCAATGTCGCCGATATGTTCAAGAGAATTCATCCAGTAAATCCTCATCCTTCTGCAATACTCATAAACTTCATTTTCATGACAGTCATCCCTGAACATTGTTATATCAAGTCACATTTTGTCTCCAAAATCATTACTCCTGTTTCACGATAAAGTTTCTTCCTGTTGACATCAGCTCATCATCCAGGAAGTTTACTTAGAAACATCTTCCAGTACCCTAAGGCTTGTTACATCATTGACAAGTTTCTCACTTCCGGACCTTTGACCGGAATATTTTGTTTGAAATTCAACATCAAATCATCTATTCACACATTGCATATTTTACTACAGTACCTTGAGATCCATTGACATCAATGGTGGTTTTCTCTCGTTTGTTAACAACTCACATCATTGGTTAATAATCAGACGATTTCTTCCCATGTTCGACTTCAAATCATATATTCGCATGGTTAGACTTGTACCTGAACGATCGAGTGAACGAGATAAGAATACCCCAGATTTAGTTTCATCCATCTGGGTTGCGATTTCATGATTGTTGTACAGATCACCTGTACGATGACTTTACATACAGATCGTCATCTGAACAAGGGCCTATATCTGTAGGCATGTCTATATTGGGTAACATTCCAATGTAGACAACTTTCTGAATTATGTACATGTTATTAGATAGTTTATGTGTTGAGAATGGGAATGCCTCCCTCAGAAATTCGTGATCAAGTTGAAAATATCATGATGTAATGTATTGTAAGATTGATGCAGGTCACCGCCCGCTTCAATTCCTACTCAACACATCGTAAGGAATCTCATCCAAATACTATAATTATTTTGACTTCATGATTTAGGGGGAAGCTGTTATAGGTCAATTTGGGCATCATCCCCCAAGACTTGGTCAAACTGGACATCATCCCCAGGACCAATGAATAGGGTCTATCATCCCCTTATATTTCAGTTGCTATATGCCCTAAGTGAAGAAATTTCATTCATGGCTTATATTGCGATATTTTCAAGGTTTGAAGTATATATTATATGACCCACTAACTCACCAATGCTCATATGCAAGGGACTAACTGCATCGTAGTGGAAATTCATCCATGCAAGGGTGCACTGCAGTGCACTTCTTGACATTCAAGAGTGCGTTGGTCATCTAGGAGCGAAATTCTCATTGTTCCGGGAATCTCCACATGGCCAGTGCCTTCTAGAAGAGTCCATAGGTGTCATAATTCAAATCCAAGTGTCCATCTAACACCTCTGAACTTGGAAACATGTCTTTCCTATTATTAGAAAGTCATTCATTAAGAAAATACCATCAGTTTCCCTATAAATTGAGCACTCATCCTAGTGCTAGGGAGGAAGAATTTTGTGCAAAGTTATGTTGTTTGATTCTCATTTGATAAGAGAGTGAAAGTACTGATATGCTACTAAGATAATGCTGGATGTGATGAGGCTAGAATGAAGTTGGAGCAGGTTGACAAAAAATTGATCCATTGGTTGTAATCTTCTCCTCCTACTCTTTAATAAAAATTTCTGTTCATTTTCCCATACATATGTATATATCTTGTGCAATTTATTCTTGAATGATGTATGTATTTCATATCTAATCGGTTTGATTTGATTAATATAAGTAGATATTGTATATTGCATGTTGTTTTTTGTTCTCTGTTTGTGTTTGCAGGAATCGATCTAGTAGCTTAAGTTGGATTGAGAGCAATGACAACAACGACAGAAGGAGAAGGAGGGCGAAAGTATCACAAGTAGGCTCTTTCTTATTTCTATATATCTGCTTGTTTTAGAGAAAATAGTAGTTGTATTTCTTCTGTTGTTCTGAGTGAAGGAACACCACACTCAGGGAATTTAGTTTATCCATAGATTAAATGTAATGAATAAAATAATGTAAATAGTGATTAATTAGTTAATTAGTAATTTGGTTGAAAGGTCATGTCTGATAAGACATGAACTTTCATGAAGAGGCACCTGCGTAGGTATATAAGCGGGCCTCACTTGTAACATTCAAACATCTATCTCATTCATCTTTTATAATATAATATTTGTATCCTCATGGATATCTTTGTATTCCAAGTGTTCTGGAGTATTTAAGCTTGAGAAGGAACTTTATTCGCTTCATTTGAGGATACAAATATTATATTATAAAAGATGAATGAGATAGATTTTTGAATGTTACAAGTGAGGCCTGCTTATATACCTACGCAGGTGCCTCTTCACGAAAGGTCATGTCTTATCAGACATGACCTTTCAACCTAATTACTAATTAAATAATTAATCACTATTTACATTATTTTATTCATTACATTAAAATTCCGTATAAAACCTCCCATATGTCAAGGAAAGTGTTATAAAACTTTTGAAAATTAGCAATGCTTCTAGTTGTAAAACTTCTAGACCACTTCTTAACCTCTCCTGAAAGGCTTTGAGCTAAAAGCCTAAATTTCACATCTTCATGATGCACTTCATCTAGATCTATGAAGTCAATTATTTTTTCCACATGTTATTGAGCTGTAATATCACTCGTGCCATCAAATTGAGGAATCCTTTGACCATAGTTCTGTGGAAAATCATGTAAGGGGGCTTGCAGATTTAGTGGGGCATATTGGGCAGAAACCATGACTGTGATTTTTTGAGATAGATTTGTATTGGCTTGACTATGATTATCATTTGGATCTTGTTCAGGATCACTAATACAAAAATGAGATGCATTTGAAGCCTCAAAATAGTGATATAGGATTTTTAAATGGGAATCACGTGCATATATGTAGTCTTCGTTAGAGTACAACAAATAAAAGAAAACCCTTTTGACATTTTTAGTAAAGGAAACGAGGCAATTGATAAAACATAATATTATATCCTAAAGAAAATTCAAGTTAAAGTACCTGGATTTCACGTACTATCCTTCCATATTTCTGCTGACAAGGCTTGTCCTTTCTAAACCTGATTTGAAGCTTTTGGAGTCACCAAGTGAATGGTTCAACCTTCATGTGTCTGATTGTTGTCCACCATAAGAAATCAGATCTGAAACTTTGATGATATTTCCCGGGGAAGATGGAACCTTTGACTCATTGACAATGACACTAGAATGTTATCACTCTGTAATTTCCTGCATGATGAAAAAAAGGATTACAAAGGAAACCAAATACCACATTTAGGCTAGAATATAGCCCTTCTAGCCTTGGAGAGGGCTCTCTCACTAGGTTTTCTTCTCAGTCAATTAGATGAATGAATACTTTTTGATCTTAGGCTAGTTATGAGGATCAAAGAACATGTTTATTTTAATGGTTTTGACGACATGTGTGAGGAGAAAAATCCATTGGGCATGGAATCACTCTCAATTTATGGTTTTTAGTGAATAGGTGGGATAATGAAGGGGTCTTGTAGTTGGGGAAAGATAGGTAGTCCTTCTGATGTTTTGATAAAGTTAGTTGTAGGAGGGTGAGTAGCAAAACAATGGAAAATGACATATAAAACATTTAACTAAAGGACGAATTTCACATGTCATTTAAGAGTAATAACACAGATTATTTAGAAAACTGAAAACAGAGCACTTCAAAAGTGAATTCTAAGATATTTCTTTGTTGATCTAAAAAAGTAGACATACATTCATGGAATAATGATTCAAATAGGAAAATTACATCACAGAGAATCACATCATCATAGAGACTAACACGAGAATTCTTGTGACAAGCCACTTCAACCTTTTGCTATTTACTGGAAGTTTGATAGAGAGTGCAAAATACCAGAATTATCTTTCCACACACTAACCAACATAAACCTTTACAATTATTTTTACATATTTTATACATCAAAATATTCCACTGCCACCTAGCAGGGTTGATTTTTTCAAAGGAAAACTAGTCATCAACTAGATAGAATGAATTTACACCTACTATGCTAAGAAATAGGAACTAATTACCTACCACAAAGATTAACTTAATATATCATCAAAGAATTTAATTTCCACAACAAAGGATAACTACATCACCATAAAGCTCTAAAACATGTTTCATCATGATCAAAACGGTTTTGGAAGCATGGTAGTCAAAAATGCAAGTCGAAAAAGGTTGATTGTTCAAATGTGCAGCAGATCTATTGCAAATCTCTAGTTTCACAATAGTCCAAGTTGTGCATATCTCTGGTCCATCTCTGAAAGGATGAAACTAATGGGTTGTCTTGAAGTGTCCCTAAGAATTTTTTTAACTCATAAAACAAATTCGAAACTGAAAACATGCCACCGAACCACTATCTCCCTTTTGTAGCAAATGCATAACAAACTTGCGCAACACCTACATCATATGATGGTATTTTTCTGAACCAAACTACTTTGAGGCTACACCAATCATCTACGAGATCCTTATAACATCCCATTTCATTATCCAAAACTCAATTTCACCATTTCCATTAAATCAAGGTGCTTTGAAGAATGTGCAACAATCATGCTATGTTTTTGCATTTTTCATCAAAATGTTGAACTGTGTAAGTTTTATAGGAGAAAAGAAAAAATTAAGAGCTTTGAGGCATCTACATAATGAAATTTAACTTTGTGATGCTTCTGCAAGTATGTCAAACCCACCACTCTTCCTCCTCCTTCTAGACTTCCTGGACTTAATTAGTTGTTGTTTTACTTATTTGAGTCTTCTTCTTAAGACCAAATTCTGTGTATAAATATTCCTTACTTGCCTATGAAAAGGCAAGGTCCACTTCATTTTTTTAATTTTTTTTTAAAATTTTTATTTTTATTTTTTTCGATTTTTGGATGACAAGTTTGAAAAATTGTAATTAATAAGATAAAATTAGCTTATCATGTTGATCTTTCTCTGCGAGCCGATCTACTTACTGCTGAAATTCCTTGATTTGTTCCATTAGTCTATTGAAATCATTTTTCTCATCATATACTTTAACTATGCTCTGTTCAGGCTGAGCAGCTAATTTCACCTACCGATGACCAGCCCAGCTATTCCAGCATTCGAGACACACTCCACCCATTGGGTTTGAGCTGCTTATCCATTTTCCTTACAACAGACCTAGTTCTAGGTCCTCTAGACTGCTTAATTGTCATCTTCTACACATCTTCTATATATACTATTTTTTTTCATTTGTCTTCAACAGTAGGTACCAAGGCTCTCTTTGATGGTTCTTCCTTACTAGACTTAACAGATTCTTGTAAAACTTTCCACTTGAGATCTGTGGTTTCTTGCTGCATATGTCCTATCATTAGATGTGCCTTACTAAGTTGGTCTTGCAGCTCTCGGATCCTCTGATCCCATTCACCAGCTTCCACTTCTTTAGATGTGCTCTTTACTATCTCAATGGTTTGACGATGTGTAGAGTCTACATGAAATATATTGGCTGAAGCTCTTGTTCTTGGTCTCCTGGCCACTTTCTCTATCTCGGGTGAAAAGTGAAGTTTGTTGGCACTTCTATTATCCACTGATTTCTCCTTACTCAATTTTTTTTTCACTGAGCCATCTACTGCATATGAGGTTTCTTTGGTTGTAAGTGATGGGGTGTCTCTCTTACTCTTTAGGTTGTCAAAGGGTTGTGCCATCAATAATGAAGATATCAAGAATTATTGCCATGATTTCTCCCACTTTTCCAAATCTCTTAGCACCAACAATTTAATCAATGAAAAATGGAATATGCTAGCTTCAATTTAACTCCCCCTTGCTTGAACACTGTCAACCATGTTTTTGAGAATCATAAACAAGTAGTAAGGAAAATTCAATGTTTTTTTTTCCTGTAAAATGCATGAGAAGTCTAGTTTGGTACTGATAGATTTTGTTGAACCTCCCTTTACATGTAAAATACCTCTAAATCACTTTCAACAACTTACTATAGTGTTTCAACCGTTAAATCCTTGGAATAACATACTCATACCCCTCCTTGTATTGTGGCTTCAAAAATGATTTAAAATGAACTAAATCCAACTCTCTACCTTTAAACCACTCTTCACCATGTAAAGGGATATCAGTGGAAGCATCTATTGATTGATCAGAGAAAAAAAAAATCCAAATTTCCAAATTTTACCTCCTTTCCCTTGAAATTCAATGCAAATAGTTTGGTGAGCGTGGTGGTCCCAGCACTGAATATTATCATAAAAAACAATACACCCAACTTGTTCAAATGAAACCCTGGTGGCAAGGTAAGAATTGACTAGACTTAGGTTGTGGGGTTCATGTCTTACAATATCTCCTCCTTTTACCTTATTTTTCATTTTTGGGGTGTCCATGGTTGTATGTGAAGGCTTAAAAAATTCTTCAAAACAATGAGCAATGCTATTCACCAATGAATTTGGAAATGAAGTGGAAACAAGTAAATGCGCAACGATCATGGAAACTTACACAACAACTACAATTAGGGATTTTTTGAAAGGGGTACACAATGAATTGTTTGATGATATTCAATTGGTGTTTTAAACCAAGGCATATATGATTCAAGGTAAAATTGAATGCAAAATAAAATAGGTTCCATGCAAATAAAAAATGGCAATGAGACAGACACATCAGGAACTTATGCAACAAGGTGTGCACAACATGTATTGTTTTTTATGGTTGGGGATGAGAATGAGTTTTATGCTTATTTTCTGTAGTAACCTAGGTCATATACAACTAAAATATCACATGGGAGTAATAAAATACCTTACTTACAATCAATATGAAGGTATCTTGCAAATGTGCAACAACTCTCTCAGTTTCACAACGTCCTCTAATTTACACAACAAACTCCAATGGCAGATATACAATTTTCCTTTGGTGGCATCCAAAGTGTTTCAGAGATGATGATAGGTTTCGAATGAGTGAAATAAGAGTGAGGAAGAACTTTTGAAATATTCATACAATTATAGGATATGTTTTTAAATTAATGATGACCCACTTCTAGATGTGAAATATGGATAAGGAGTGTTTTTGAAAGAATGATTGCATGGCATGGATAACCATAACTAATCACTATAACTGACATGAATCAGCATAACAAACTCATGATGACCAAATCCTTCATGACATGACCAATGACCCCTTATGATTACCCTTTTTATGATGATATCTCATGACACTAAACTTTGATTTTACCAAATAGGCATATTCCAACCTTAGAACCTTTTCATGAGACTTAATCCTAAACCTTATACATCTTATTCAAAAAATACCCCTTTAGACCATAATACTCATGAAATCAAGATTGGAATGTGACAAGTTGACCCCAAATGAATATAAATATTTAAATTACTAATATCCCTATAATATAGGACCCTAACATTGGCTCCAATGGGGATGTCATCCTCCCTGCTAAGTGCCAAGTACACTGTATACCATGTTCCTGATCATTGGGATGATCCCACATTCAACTTACTAACTGTAGCTTGTAACCTATTTATGCTCTAAAACTGAACCAAATCCTAAATTTTATACTACAAACTAAAATTTTTGATGAAAACCGAAACTAAAAAAGATGCTCAAACTATAATCTGAAAACACACGTGCTGAAAGAGATGCTCAGGGGGATGAGATTATTCGCACAAATACTCACTCCAAATGATCCACAAGCTACTTGATCGGGTCAATTAAAACAACCAGTGTAACCGCGCAATCAATTTATCTACTGGTTGAGTTCTGTGCATGTTCATGAGAAAAATAGAAGACCTACTGAATGAAAAATCTAGTAAAAACTGCAATAAAATTCATTTTTGACAGGATTTAAGAACATAGGCCCACTTACCGACTCCAAGAATGCTGCAAAAGGATCCTTAAACGAATGAACGCTGAAGTTCAACTCATCCAACATATTACAATTATTCTCTAGGTGGTATATATACCATGAATACAAAATTTTATTTGAATCCTTGCTTTCATGCAATTTAAACTTATATTTATCATGATAGGGGTGTAAATATTCATGTGAATTTTGTGATGAAACCACTGCTGGACAAGACAATGATGTTGGATGTTGAACTAAGTTTCCATCACTCTTGTTTTCGAGCTCACAACTAGCTAAATGAGGATAACTTTGACTGCAAAAACTATCCAAATAATCTACTAAATTATCATTGAAAACCTAAGAAGGATGTTGCAATCTATTGTGTATTGGTTCGAGGAGACTATATGATCTTTCTTAAGCTCACCATCCTTTTATTTTGTGATAGTTTTAAATTTTTTCTTCGAGAACCCAAATGAATCAAAACTTAATGGCACATAACTACCTTGAATTAATTCGCAATGATATTCATGTTTCAACCCTTCAGCTACATCTTCAATCTTATGGTTATTCAATGACTGGGATTTTAACTGAAGAAGTCTTCCATATAACAAGTAACAATATCATCAAATACATAAGAAGGTTGCTGCCAATTTATGCTATTTTAAGCTTGCTTTCCTGCTTCCTTAGTAATTTTATAATTTTCTTTCATCGGTTCAAATGAAGCAAAATATAATGGTAGATAATTTCCACCAACAAATTCATTGTTTTATTTATGTTCCATGTAAAAACTATAAGAATTATCACTTGATTCTAGACGTTCATCATATTCTTCATTGCTGCCATGAATGAAATATGTAGGCTGAATACTTTCCTTAAATTTCTGAAATTGAACATCCTCTTGTTGAGAAAATGCCACTGGTTTCTCTTCATGACTGTATTCAAGTGAATATATAAAACGATCAGTTTCTAGCTCTTGGTGAAATGAATCAATAACCTCTCCTTCTTTTGCAAAATTTTCTTGGAAAGGAGGACTTATATGCTGCTCTCTAACAACGAGTTTGTTTTAAAAAATGAAATTTTGCATCAAAATTTCCATGGTTTTCACCAATACATCCAACTCATTATATGATGACGGAGAAAGATCCTCCTTAACCTCTCCCCTTATTTCAACTTCCATTTTTTCCCTTTTGATCAACATATTTGCTACCACACCAACAACATTTTTCTGCATATTCTCCCAGGTAGTCGGATTCCTCTCTCTAAGTTGATTGACCATTTTAGCATCAAATTCATCTAGGCAATGAAACATAGCCAACACTGGGGAAGGATTTATGTCAATTGGTATGGAATTGTAAATTTTATTAAATCCGGCCGAGAACTCCTGCACTGTCTCACCAAGATGCCTCTTTGTATTCCTATACTCGACCATAATATGAAAAGGGTTATTTTTAACCTCCCATATTTCAAGGAAGGTGTGCTCAAACTACTGGAAATTAATAGTTCTTCTAGCTCTCAAAATTCTATACCACTTCTTAACCTCTCCCAAATGGATTTGAGCTAAAAGCCTCAATTTGACATCTTCATGATGCAATTCCTCTAGATCTATGAAGTCAATTATTTTTTCCACATGTTTTCAAGTTGTAAACTCACTCGTGTGATCAAATTGAGGCAACCTTTGACCATAGTTATGTGGAAAAACATGTAAGGGGGCTTGAACATTTAGTAGTGCATATCGAGAAACAACCATGACTATGGTTTTTTGAGATAAAATTGTATTGGATTGACTATGATTATCATTTGGATCTTGTTCAATGCCACTAATACAAAAAGAATATGCATTTTCAACTTCAAAAAAATGATATGCGATTTTTAAAGGGGAATCATGTGCAAATATGTAGTCTTTGTTCGAGTAAAATAGATAAAATAAAACCTTTTTGAAAATTTCAAGAAAGGATAGGAGGAAATTAATAAAGCATAATATTATATCCTAAAGAAAATTCAAGTTAATGTACCTGACTTTCACGTATTTTCCTTCCATATTTTTGCTGACAAGGCTTGTCCTTTCTAAATATGATATGAAGATTTTGGAGTCACCAGGTGAATGGTTCGGCCTTCATGTGTCTCACTATTGTCCACCATCAACAATCATATCTGAAACTTTGATGATCTTTCCCAGGGAAGATGGAACCTTTTTCTCCCCACCAATGGAACCATAATGTTATCAGTATGTAATTTCCTTAAGGCTGAAAAAGGGTTACAAAGGTAACAATAGACCACTTTAAGGCTAAAATCTAGCTCTTCCATCCTTGCCAGTGGGCTCTCTCACTAGATTTTATTGTCAGTCAATTAGATGACTGGATAATTTATAATCTTAGGCTAGTTATGAGGATCAAATAACAAGATGACTTCAATGGTTTTGAAGGAGGGTGTGAGGAGATATATCCATTGGGCATGGATTCACTCTCAATTTATGGTTTCCAGTGAATAGGTGGGATAATGAAGGGGTCTTGTAGCTGGGGTAAGATAGGTAGTCCTTTTGATTTTTTGATCAAGTTCGTTGTAGGAGGGTGAGTAGTAGATTAATGGACAAATGACATATAAAGCATCTAACTAAAGGATGAATTTCACATGTCATTTAAGAGGAAAAACACAAATTGTTTAGAAAAATAGAAACAGAGCACCACAATAGTGAATTCTGAGATATTTATTTGTTTATTTAAACAAGAATACATACATTAATGGTATATTGATTCCAAGAGGAAAATAAGATCATAGATAAGCACATCATCATAGAGACTAACATGAAAATTCCTGCAACAAGCCTACTTCGACCTTCTTCTATTCATTGAAATTTTGATAGAGATTGAAAAATACTAGACTTCTCTTTCCACACACTAACCAAAAAAACCATATAATATGATTTTTACATATTTTATACATCAAAATATTCCAGTTCCACCTAGAAAGGTTGAATTTTTCAAAGGAAAACTAGTAATCGGCTAGATACACTAAATTTACACCTACTATGTTGAGAAATAGGAACTAATTACCTACTGCAAAGCTTAACTTAATATATCATCAAAGCATTTAATTTAAAAAAAAATATTAACCACATAAACATAAAGATATAAGACATGTATCATCAATATAAAAAGGGTTTTGGAAGCATAGTAGTCGAAACTGCAAGTCGAAAAAGGTTGATTGTTCAAATGTTCAGCAGATCTGCTGTGAATATCTAGTTGCGCAACAATCCAAGTTTTTCATATCTCCGGTCCATATTTGAAAGGATGAAACTGATGGGTTGTCTTAAAATTTTCCTGAGAATTTTGTGAACTCATAAAAAAATTTCAAAACTAAAAACATTCCATCGAAACACTATCTCCATTTTGTATGAAACACACAACAGACTTGCGCAACACCTGCAACATCTGATGGAATTTTGCTGAACCAAATTTCTTCGAGGCTACAACAATCATCTATGACATCCTTATAACATCCCATTTCATTATCCAAAAATAAAAATTTCACATTTTCTATAAAATCAAGGTGTTATGACAAATGCACAAAAATCATGCTACGTTTTTGCCTTATTCATCAAAAGGATGACTTGTGTAAGTTTTATAGGAAGAAAGACAAAATTCAGAGCTTTAAGGCATGTATCTAATGAAATTTAACTTTGTGTTGCTTCTGTAAGTATGTCTAACCTTCCCATCTTCCTTCTCCTTCTAGAATTCTTGGCATTAGTTAGTTGTTGTTTTACTTGTCTGGGTCTTCTTCTTAAGACCAAATTATGTGTGCAAATATTCCTTACTTGCCTATGCAGAGGAAAGGTCCACTTCAATTTGTGTTTGGATTTTTGGATGATATTTTTGACAACTTGTTATTGATCAAACAAAATTAGCTTATCTTTTTGATCTTTCTCTGCGAGCCAATCTACTTTCTGCTGAACTTCCTCGATTTGTTCCATCAGTCTATTGAACTAATTTTTCTCATCATATACTTTAATTATGCTCTGTTATGGATTAGCAACTTCTTTCACCTGCATCTCCATTTTCCTAACAACAAACCTAGTTCTAAGTCCTCTAGACTTCACAACTGTCATCTCTGCACAGTTTCTATGTCTATTATTTGTTTGCCTTTGTATTGAACAATAGGTACCAAGGCTCTCTTTTATGGTTCTTCCTTACTGAACTTAGTAGATTCTTGTAAGGATTTCCTCTTGAGATATTTATTTTCTTTCTATAGTTGTGCTATCATTAGATGTTCCTTACCAAGTTGGTCTTGAATCTCCCTGATTCTCTGATCCTTTTCATCAGCTTCCAGTTTTTCAGATGCGCTCTCTATTGTCTCAATGGTTTGACCAAATGTAGAGTCTACAGGGAAGCTATTGGCTGAAGCTCTTATTCTTCGTCTCCTAGCCACTTGCTCTATCTCAGGTGAAAAGTGATGCTTCTTGTTACTTCCCTTATCCACTTATTTCTCGTTACTCAAAATTTTTTCACTGAGCCAACTGATGCAGATGAGACTTCTAATTTGGTTGTAACCGATGGGGTGTCTCTCTTACTCTTTAGGCTATCAGAGGGATGTGCCATAAATCTTGAAGATATCAAGAATTATTTCCATGAATTCTCCCTTTTGTCAAGCTCTTTTAGCACCAAAAAATTAATCAATGAAAAATGGAATATGCTAGGTTCAATCTGACTCCCCCTTTCATGAACTCTGTCAACCATTTTGCTGAGACTCCTAAACAAATAGTAAGGAAAATTCAAGAAGTTTTTTCTTGTAAAATGCATGAGAAGTCTAATGTGGTACTGATATTTTTTTGAACCTCCCTTCACTTGTAAAATGCCTTTGAATCACTTTAAAAAACTTACTATAGTGGTCCAGGATATAATTCCTTGGAATAACAGACCCATACCCCTCCTTGTATTGTGGCTTTAAAAAGTCTGTAAAATGAGCTAGATCCAACTCCATAGCTTTAAACCACACTTCACCATGTAAATGGATATCAGTGGCAACAAATATTGATTTCTCAGAGACAACAAACTCCAAATTTCCAAATTTTACCTCCTTCCCCTTGAAATTCAGTGCAAATAGTTTGGTGAGCTAGAAGTGGTGGCCCTGTCACTGAATCTTCTCACAAAAATAAATACACCCAGCTTGTTCAGATGACACCCTAGTGGCAGGGTCAGAATTTACTAGACTGAGGTCATGGGGTTAATATCTTACAATATATCCTCCTTTTACCTTCTTTTTTATCTCTGGAGTGTCCATGGTTGTATGTGTAGGTATACAAACTTCTCCAAAGCAATGGGCAACCCTATTCAATGACGAATTTGGTAGCGAAGTGGAAACAAGTAAATGTGCAACAGATAGGGAAAATACGCAATGACTTGATTGATGATATTTGATTGGATTTTAAACAAAGGCATATAACATTCAAGGTAAATTTAGTGAACGCAACAGAAAAAAAGTTCCATACAAAACAAAAATCTCAATGAGGAATGGTACAACATGAACTTAGGCAACAAGGTTTGCACAGAATGTATTGTTTTTTATGGTTGGGGATGAAAATGATTTTTATGCTCTATTTGATAGAGTAACCTAGGTCATATACAAATAAAATATTATAGGGGAGTAATAAAATACCTTACTTGTAATCAAGATGAAGGTATCTTGCAAATGTGCAACAACTCTCTCAGTTTCACGATGTCCTTAAATTTACGCAAAAAAATCCAATGGAAGATATAAATTGTTCCTTTGGTGGCCTCCAATGTGTTTCAGAGTTGATGATAGGTTTTGAATGAGTGAAATAAGAGTGATGAAGCACTTTTGAAATCTTCATACACTTCTAGGATCTATTTTTAAAGTAACGATGACCCACTTCTAGATGTGAAATATGGATAAGTGGTGTTTTTGAAATAATGTTTGCATGGTATGACTGGCCGTAACTAATCCCTATTACAAACATGAATCAACATAACAAACTCATGATGAAAAAATATTTCATGACATGACCAATGACCCCTTATGATTACCCTTTTTATGACGATTTCTCATGACACTAAAATTTTCTTTTACCAAATAGTCCTCTTTCAATCTTAGAACCTTTTCATGAGACTTAATCCTAAACCTTAGACCTATTATTCACAAAAAACCATTTAGACGATCATACTCATGAAATCAATACTAAAATTTACAAGATGACCTCAAATGAATAGAAAGACTGAAATGACTAAGATCCCTATAATACAGGACCCTAACAAAGTCAACAAAATAATGGAAAACGACTCCATTTATTGACCAATGGTGGTATAAGATGAATAAAATAGATGAATACTAAACACTTGAAGAGAATTCTTTGAGCTATGTTACTCAACAATCCTCATCAAGGAGGTTCCTTTCCTCAATCTCTTTGCAAGCTTCTCCTCTCTCTCAAATGAAGTATGAAGGCTCTCTTGATGGTGGACTCTTCTTCTCCTTAGAATAAATATGTCCAACATGATAATGCTCTTACTTATTCTTCTTCAACAATGAAATGTGGTGTTGCTTTGATAGAAATTTGGCCAGCATAACATTGTCTCTTTTTTTGGTTCTCCCATGGCATATTTATATAGAATTTTTTTAATCCATCGTCCCTGTCTTGGTTCATGAATGATAATTAATTAAGAGTAGGACAAGATGATTCCATTGAGGGTTTCATATATTTAGGGAAACTCGAATTAAAATATCCTTGACTAGCACATGTCAGAGAATCACCTTCCAAGTGTGGGAAGTGGTATCAAATCTATTGAGTCACACTTTCCTTTGACCGCGCGACTTTAAAAGGAAATACCGCACGTCGCATGACCATCTAAGGGAAGGTCATGTAGTCATCAATTTTTTAATTCCATATAAATTGGACCTTAAGAGAAATTAATTTTGTTGACTTTCATAATGTCTTCAACTATAAAATATTCACTTGTACGTTTTTCTGGATGACTTTGGGTGTATTTTAGAGTGTAAAATTTTTTGGTGTTAATATTTCCCCCGTGATGTATAAGGTTACGATCAAACATATAACCAAAATACATCATATTTTTCTGTTATGACTGAGAGTATGAGAAAATACTTTGAGAGAGAGAATAACTTTGTTGTCGAAATGAGTAGGGAAACCCCTTGAATGAGGATAGAGGATAAACATGCTCTAAAGAAAACCTGTACCTCCCCCGCATCACATTGTAAAAATTGTTTGAATTAGTTTATTAGTGATACCTGGGCCTTTGAGTAAATGAAATAACTGCGACAAATGTTAAGTACGGTACCACATTGACATGAAATCTTGTGTTGGTGTCGAATGTCAGGGGTTCGATGACATCAATGGGAAATAGTGATTCAAATTGTGTCACTCGAGGATGTCCCTTAAGGGGGGGAGTATCCAAGGTAGTTCCTCGATCCTGGAATATGGGTGTTGAAGTCAATAGGAAATAAGCGTCAACTTCCCAAAAATGTTGATTCGGGGAATCAATTAGATAGAAAATGAAGGCAAATTGTAGTAGGTTGTGTTAGTGAGGAATGATTATGAAAGTTGATGATATTAATGGATATGAACAAGTGGCCCAAGGTTGGAGCTGTAATCCAAGTGGCAACAGTCAAAATGATTTTGCTGACGAGGAGGGCCCTGAAGTCGGTAAGAATTCCAAGGTGGGTCTAAGTATGTTCTGAGTAGCTTGGAGGGGGTAACTGAATGTGGTGGATGTGCAAGCTCCGACCAAGGGTGACTAGAAACCGATGCCGAGTATAACATGAAAATATGGGTGGGAACCTTTTTCCTAAAAAAAAAAATTGTACACTTTCCAAAAGAATGTAAAGGTGGTTTAGATGTACAAACATGGAGACGGGTGCCCCATAAAATGGTGACCTTAAGAATCATGGAGGTATGGTGTTATGTGTTGAGGGATGGGGTCCCATTGACTGGTATCCTATGTGGGGTAGATGAGGTAGATGAAGTGACAAAAATTAGCTTGTGTTGTATGGGGGAATGACAGGCCCAATGTAGAATGCAAAGGTGCATTCGTCTTGATCTGTCACAACTCACTAGTGAAAATGGCGCAAAAATCCGACGTCACTTCTTCGGTTATAGGACTCCACTTTGTCTACTATTTGAAAAACACGATACATAGATATCGTCAGTGGGATTTCGTCGAATATTCAACAACCAGGAAATCATCAGACTTGTACGTCGAATATCCACTGTCCTTGATACCAAATAAATCATCAACTAACCAGACATTTGTTTGATGTATAGTCGTCGAATAAGCAACTTTTTAATTTGTAACCAAGGTCACATACCCGACATCCATCTGTCAGATGTGTTTATCTAATATCCGACGTTATCTCTATTCCTTTGACGAATATGTTATGGATCCGACGATATTTTTCATCATACGGGATACAGATATACGACACTGGTTCTTTGATGAGGGTCGATGAATATCTGACACTTGTTAAATGTACGTCGAATATCCGATGAGTTATTATTGAAAAATAATAGAAGAGGCTCCAAGGAATGGTTGTTAACTTTAACAAGGTATTTTCCATTTGAAGTTCTAGAAAATTTGATTTCAAACTAACTCAGTCTAGACCTTTAATGTAGATGTAACCCAATTAATTAGATTATGGTTCAGGTAGCAAAAACTGGAGAATGTGTAATTTTCATGTGTTTCATTTTAAGAATTCACTCAAATGAAATAATGTACATGGGATGCAAATTTCAACAATGTTGTTCCGAAAGAGGATTGGCATGCAATCTACATAGAATTCTCTTCTGGAACAACATTGTTGAACCTTGCATCCCATGTATATTATTTCATTTGAGCCAATTCTTGAATTGAAACACATGACAATTACACATTCTCCAATTTTTGCTGCCGAGACCATAATCTGAGTAATTGGGATACATATACATTAAATTTCTAGACTGAGTTAGCTTGAAATCAAATTTTCCAGAACTTCAAAGGGAAAATACCTTGTTAAATTTAATGACCAGTCCTTGGAGCCTCCTCCATTTTCCCAAAATTCAGCTTGAAAACCAAGCAATAATGAATAGACAGAGAGGAAAAGTATCTCTAATTCTAAGAAATATGATACACATGACAATCTATAAAAGGGCTAAAACACGGGTTTCCCAAATAACAAGGACCGAAAAACAATTCCTAATAACAATAACGAAAAATTGAATGCTAAATTTAATGTTACCTTTTTGATATATTTTCTTCCGATAGTTGCTTCTCTTCAACATCCAAATCGACACAGTTTGTCCTACACATATCATGAGAACAATGACGAAAATTTGCGCAAAGGTTTCCTGCTTTTTGGGAAATCCATATATCTAGTTATCACCCTCAATATATCCTCCAATCTTCCTTCTAGCTAAGATATCCATGAGAGTTGTCTTCCCTACACCACTAACCCCCATAAATGTTGTAAGAACACCAAGTATGAGTGCACTTGTAAAAGAGCAATTGAAGTCTATATTTAGTCACTTCTTGTTCCCTCATTTCCTGTAGATGAATTCAAAATTAGTTAGCTAAATCCATCAAGTACGAGAATCCACAAAAATTGGCAATAGTTGGATCACATAATATATTAGTCTCAAGGCTCAATTTCCATACAAGGGGCATGTCAACAAATTTTTTGAAAATTTTAAAAGACATGGCTAGTGGTTGAAATGGAAAAGTCATTCCTCGCTTTGGAGCAATTCATGTTGCATCCTCCAAAGCCAACGGATTATTGCCTGCTAGATTAGCTGATTGGATGCTCATTTGTCTGATTTTCATTTTGGCTGCATAACCATAGAATAAAAATTATAGAATTGAAAATCATGGAATCATCTAAAATTTAGTTCCGTTACAATTCATTATGTTTAAATTTTTTTGAGAAAGAGATGGTTAAAAATTTTCTTACAAGTACTATTGGCATTTGCAGAAGAAAGAAAAAATGAGAGATATCCTCTTCTTAACCTCGACGGTCTTGTATTGAGCCCTTAATCTGCACCATTCTGTTGGGATTTCATTTCTTCATAAGCTTCTTCAGAAATGACAACTTCAGGTTTCCCAAGAGATACATAGAAAAAAATCCCATATCATTTCATATTGGAAATGATTTGATAAAATATAAATAAAAAAAAGAGAATGGAAGGTATGTGCTTAGTTAAACAACTCACGATTTAGATATGCAAGAGAAAAGTTAAACAACACAAAAAATTGAAGAGTAATGAAAATCCCAACAAAGCACAAACTCTTGTCCAATACCAATATCCTTGTGTAAAGATGTTACGACACTTAAAAATAGTAAGGCCCAGATTTGTGGTGTTTCCTACATTCTGAAGGCCAACACGATTCCATGAAACTAGTCAATGTGATGCATGGTTTCATAAAACATCTTCATAATTAAAAATATATTGGTTATATAGAATTTCATAGAGTCCTTAGTTGATTAAAAAGGTTGAAATATTAAAATCTTCCATCTAGGAGAAAGCATCTCATTCACGGATATCACATTCTCTGCATATATCAAAGGTTAACACTTGTAGCCCCATAACCACCAGTTTGGGATGCTATCTGCATTTGAAATCCATCAAGCCTAAGAAATCTTCATCATCCAAGGGAATAAAAAGCATATAGAAGGTGTATGGTTGGCTTGATTAAGGTTCTTCTAGAGATGCATTTCACTATGAGGATCCATTTAGGCATGTTTTACATGTGATTGGAGGAATGGTACATGTATTGCATTCTCTTTTGTCATGTCATTGATGGACCATGTGGATGAAGGATCTAAGCAAAAAAGGAGCTTTAAAAGATGAACACCCACCTTGAGATCGTGCCATGTAGCACTAAGTTACACATGGGTTTGGTTAAAGGCCCACTTGAGTCTTGAGGTTGGACACCCTCTTCAAGGAGGTGACTGGGGGATGTTATAGGTAATAAGGGGTGAGAAATAACTTGAATGGAAGAGCTTCCATGTATTTGAAGGTGTGTTTCCCCTCAAATAGAAATTTTTGGGGGTAAGGACACATTTTCACATATTTAGAGGCATATTTCACCTTTTGAGGTATCTGGGGTTAAGTGCATTATAAAAATTCAACCTTAGGTGACTATTACCCATGTGGTCCTAGTTAAATAGATAAATTTCTAAATTTAATATAATGTAGAAATTACTTCCAGATCATAGAAGCAATCACACAATAGCTGAAAATTTAAGAAATGGAAGAATACAAGAGTTTTGTAGATACATAAGTAATTTATTCTCAACATCAACTTTGCATACCTGAAGGAAACCTCCATAAGATACTAAAATAACAACTGCATGGTCATCATAAACATCTCAAAATGAGGTATATGATCTATACAAAAAAGAAAGGCAGAAGTTGTACAACTGTTGTATTGCTCCATATGGACATACAGATCCATATGATTGTATTGATGCTTTGTACAATTTCCTTTCAACCTATTGAAAACTTGTAAGTTCATCCTTATTGTGCATTACATTCTCTTAGTTGTTCAAATAAATACTTTACTCTGTCATGTCTTATGTATGCTTTTCTCAAACATGTACATGTTCTTGTTTGTGCCTAAGCATTTCAATGCACATACTACTTTATTCAAGACCTATAGTGTATATGCTAAATGTAATGTTACCTTTTTGAGATGTTTTCTTATGATAGTTGTTCCTCTTCAACTTCCAAATCGACACAAATCCTACACATATTCATGAGACCAATGAGGCAAACTTATATTAAAATTGACCAATTATTAGATTTAATTTCACCAATAAATAATAATTAGAAAAAATTGAGTGCATGAATACTTGAATGAGCTTCTCTTGGTTTCGAGAATAAATTATTGGTGTTAATCTTGGAGCAAACCTCCCTCCACTCAATGAAGCAACAATGAAGTTAACATTTACCTTGTTGTTGCTCTATTGGATCTCAGAGTTTTACTCCAAGATTTTCCAAATATTAATTTATTCTTTGTTGAACAGGGCCAACCACGTGAAGGTGGAAGCTCTCATGGCCCCTCCCCCCCACTCACATCACTCTCAATTCCCCAGTACCCAATCTATTTACAAGGAAATATTTGAAAGAAATATATTAAGATACGTCATAAATAAAGAAATATATAATAAACATTTATTCATTCATTCATTTGTAGAGTTTAAAAAATATTTGATCTTAGTATGATTTTTAATAAACTGTATGCTATAAATAATCTAAAACAAGGTCATTCTAATTAAGTTACAAGTACAATCAATTATTCTTCGGTTTCTTTCAATTTTTCATGTATGAAGCAAGGATGTCATCCCATTCAACTTTAATATATCTTGCTCCCAACCTGGTGAAACATCATGATGCTGTTGTAAGGGCGATAGAGCATCAACTACAATAAGAATAAATTGTTAAATTCTTATTTATAGTAATTATTAATACAAGTGCTTTATTAATAAATGGTAGTAGAGGGAAGTGGGATTCTTTTGGATGTGGCCATAGGTTCCTCCTCTTGTCTGGCCTCATCCCATACATGCTCTAGAGTAGAACCAAGAAGATTTATAATTAATAAACCATTTTCATTTAAATATTTCTAATTCTAATCCATACTAAAAAAATTTATAATTCCCTCGGATGCGGGTGTTAAGGTGCATTAAACCTAGGAGTCACCTGGCCACTCGGAATATGGACATCCGTCCTCCTCATGAGGGTGCACATGGCCATCCCAACTTGATTAATGCATGGAGTGTGAGGCTTTTATTCACCACCCTCGAATACTCTGCAATGTATTCTCCTCTCCACTCCACCATTAACGTCGTCCTACACTCATTTATGCTGTCTGTCACGCTTCTTTATCCTTTTCCGCCATTCATGGACCTTAAATTTGGATATTATGCTGCTCAGCTCAGCATTATGCTTTCTCTTCATCCAAGCTCTCTTGCTCCTTATGTCTCTGCCTCCGCCAAGTCCCTGCTTCATTTCTCTGCTCCTTCGGCTCCCAGTTGTGACGCTGTGCATCCCCCATCGCCTCAGTAGCATTCCTGTTCCACCACTATGCCCCATCGCCACTACATGCGTTGCCGCAGAGGCCGTGGTTGCGGCCTCCCTTCCAAGCCTCCCATTCCTACCACTGTTGGCTGAATTGTGAACCTCTCTGTCGACTGGGTAGAGTCGGAAGTCCTGGATACCATCAGCCTCACCGCCCAACTGTCAATGCATCTTCCTGAGCCTTCCATCGAGGCCTCTGGCTCTGATTTATGCTCCATGAAGCATCTTCGCAAGTCCACCATCTCCCCCACCTCCCCCTTTCCCCCTCGCAATATGGTGGCCTTTTCGATTTAGCAGGAATCAAACAGTGAACACATTTGCAGCTCGGGCTTGGACGAAGATGGCACCAACGCTGATACTAAGGCTCATGCGGCCTCTTCTCCTTTTTCAAACACCCACGTGAAATCCTCTCCTCCATCACACGCCCAGGTATCCAAGCTGGAGGACGATGAATCCAAGTACATGTGCAAAATCATGGAGGAGTCCCTTCAACCACCTATTCAGGATGAAAATAATCCAATTGTTTAACATCTGGGTTCTTCCTTCTATGCTCACTTCCAATCGATTTCTTGTCACTTTGTTGCTTCTTATTTTTTGGTTTTGGTTTAAACATGATATGTACGTGGCTGGTTTCCCTAAATGGGCAGCTTACTCTAAGCTTACTGAACATATCTTATGGGCTGGTTTCCCTACCTGGGGAAGCCCCTTTTTTGCTATTTTGAAACTAGGATTTCTCACCAGATTTTGCTTGCCAACTCCAGAGGATGATGAATGTAAAATTTTAACCTGTGTGATATAATATAAGTAGACCAATTTAGAAAAATATATATATACCACACACACGGAAAATATATCATAGATCCGGCCACTTTAGATTCTTACCAGTGCTGAGCACACTGATACGCAGGCTTCTCAGATCTTAAAAAACAAAACAAAACACGAACACAACACAATATCTAACATGGAAATATATCATAGATCTGGCCACTTTAGATTCTTACCAGTGCTGAGCACACTGATACATAGGCTTCTCAGATCTTGAAAACACTTCTTCAATATATTAATAAAAGACTCTTTACAGACTCAGACCCAAACTCAGACTCAAAACTTCGAATGCCTCTATATTTTACTCACTATCCTTTTACAAGGATATTACAAGGTCACCCAGTTACAAATTTTACCGGATATCGGATATTACAAGGTCACCCGGTTACAACTTTTACCGGATACCAGATCTTATCCCATCATTCCTTTTGGCTAGATTCTAGGACATCGGCTCTTTGCTGATAAGAGAGAATATTTAAAGTAAATACATAGTGGAATTTCTTTAAAGGACAAACTCCACGAAAGCCTTATCAAACACAGTGGAGATTCTTACAAGGACGAACCCCATGAAAGCCTTTACCAAATAAAGTGGAATTCTTAATAATTACAAGAAACTTATGATATAAAAGAGTGATCATAAGCTATCAATCAATATTCTCCCATTCTTCAAAATCATCATCTTGGAATCTATCAGCCTCAATCTGTGCAAGTCGTGCTTTGATATCAAAATTTCTTATGTCTACCGGGACGACATAATCTAAACAATAAGGCGCAAATTCTCAAAGGCAACAAAAAAATGGAAAAGAGAAAGTATTGGATGGCCGAAAACTTGGCTCTACTAAAATTATCCCAGTAAAACTCACAAATAAGTTAAACTGTGGTTCAACTGTATGGCTGTCTTCTATCAGATCCACTACTGAATCTTCATGCCTGAATTCAAATTCCATAGTATAATCATCTCTTCCTGCTATGTTCAGTTCCCAAGAAAGAGTACTTATTGTCTCTTTGAAATTACTGTCAAGCATCCAGGAAGTGCGTGGCATGTATTTATACAAGAACAATTTGAACCAAGAACTCCAAGTATTCCATGGACTAGCCAGTTCTGATGTATAGGCTAAAATTCTGACATAACCATGAATTCTAGCTTTCTGGTGTATGATGAAATAATCCTGCCATGACCAATTAGTGTTCTGGATGAATGAAAAATATACAGGATTTTGTTCTAGAGACATATTATAATAGACTCGCCAATCCCTATCTCTATATGGCGACTCACTATTATATCCTAACATGCATGACTCTGAATCAAACCATTTTTGCAAAACCATTTGCATGACTTCAGGAGGAAGAGACTTAATTCTGGAAACTAAAAAATCCCAACATAATTCATATTTACATTGACTACAAATGTTGACTTGACAAAAATTTATATGCTTTTGAGATGCATAAGATTCTCCTTGTAGAATTGGTCGAAACATTTTAATTTCTTTGTTCTTTGGAGCACCTTCTCTGGTTAACATATCTGCCAAATAGTTCTCTGCACTTGATTTGTAGACGATATCAAAATCAAAACCATCTAACCAAAGATCCCATCTTAACACTCTAGTGCTTCCTTGCTCAAGTAGTCTTTTATTGGAAAGGATGCCTTTCATATGCTTTAAATCTGTTCTGACAATGAACTTGGAGCTTTTGAGAAACAAGCAGAATCTTTTGATTCCCTTTTTTACTGCAAGTATTTCTTTGTGAGAAGAAGGATACTTAATTTCTGCTGAATCAAAGGACCCTGATGTGTAGCCACAAACTAATTATTTCTTTCCATGTTTTTGTAATAGCACTGTCGCCCAAGTGTGATATGAAGCATCTGTTTCCAAGACGAAAGGAAGATTAGTATCGGGCAAATTTAGTCTAGGCAGATTCTGAATCTTACTCTTTATTGTTTTGACAGCAATTGTCATTTCTGGAGTCCAATAAGATTATTTCTTTAACCTTCTCTGCAAAACTTTAGTATCTCTTGCTTGGTGCTCATAGAATTGTTTGATGTAATTCAAGCATCCTAAAAATCTTTGGACAGATTTTATATCTGGAAAAACATCAGGAAATTTGAGGAGATTTATCAGGATGTGCGGTTGGAGCTGAATCTGGGATTGAAGATTGTCAAGAGGAGATATATGAAACATTTTGATGTTTGGAATAAATGTTTCATCAGAATCAGAACTATCAGAAGATGAACCAATAGCTATCTTATTGAAATCTCTTAATTCTTCAATATCAGTTTCTAAATTGGAAGAACTATTAGACACTTCAAAATATTCACCATCAGAATGGGATATGAGATCCAAATCTTGAGGATCATGGATTGTGGAGAAGATATCCATGATTTTCACTTGTTGAGTAGTCTTTTTAGCTCAACATTTATGTTGGGAAAAATACTGAGAGGAGTGAATAGGTGTTTAGGACCTAATTAGTCCACTCTTTTCTTTCTCTTAAAACCATATGTTATAGTACTGCATCCAATATGTATGTCCAGATATATTATTATGTATTTACTTAGAGTATTGCATCAGATAAGCATTAAGCATGAATATAAATAACAGAACAAACCATCACACAAAACAACACATATGAACACCAGGATTTAAGGTGGAAACCCAATTCGGGAGAAAACCACCGCTGCTGTAATCTCAGTTTTCAATATTTATTGTAGAGAAAAATTCTTACAATATATGCTGGTGCAAACTTATACCAGCACACAGGCACCCACCTGCAGAAGGCTTCAACCTTCTCTCGTTTACCAGCCTCTCCTTGAAGGGAGCTACTACCCCCTACTCTCGTTTACTAGTTACCACTGGAAGGGAGCTACAACCCCCTCTCTGAAGGCTTCGACCCTCAGTACCACTGCGGACCACGTTTCATCAACTTTCATATACGACATACCTTTCCGGTCACCAGATTTATTTATTTCCTGTATACTCACACCAGTTCCTCATGATTTCGTCCGTCATTCACACCAGAGATGCATCATTATATTCATGGGTGCATCATAGTTTCAGATTTATCAGTTAAGAACAGAGCTCGCCCATTCAGATATTCTTTTTAGAAATTTTTATTCACCACCCTTACAATGCACACCTCGTTCTTTATTTTTCTTCTCCTTATATAGTTTTCCCTTTATTAAAACCATGAGTCAAAACCACGAACCGCTAATGGTATTCCTTTGAAAGTGTTCCTTTTAGTTTATCCCACGGGGCTTTTGATCTCCTTTTAATTTTTATTTATCAATTTGAAGAAATTGATAAATAAATATATTTACAATTTTGAACAGAACCTTAGGATTAAAGTTAACCCTTCGCATTTTAACCCTTCCAAATAATATGGTAAACCTTTGACTCCGGGCCCACAAATATAGTCAATAGCCAATCAAATACACGCATGGTACCATAGGTAAACTTCACACAAGTCCAGCATCTGATCACCGTTATATTAGCAAGCTTCCAGATCAATGGCGTATAAGCATATCACTCGACCTCCGATACTGATCGTTAACGTGCGATGGCCCGCCGTACCTGTGTTAATCTTCGCGCACCTTCAACAAATGATGACTGTTCGATGACCCCTTCCCAGATCAACGATGCTCAACGATATCGCTAGGCGTCCTGGGTCGAACTATAACGCGTGATGGCACACAGTAAAAAGTGGTTTTGTAGAATCGTACAGGGACGCGTGTCGCCTGTTCTATGGAATTTCTCCCCACCTCTTGAATACCACTTGCCCGTTGAGAGCAGTGCGATGAAAACCATAAACTGCCTTCACTGTTCCTCCTTCGTGGTTCTGCCCTTCGCTCAAGGTTCCGTTCATGATTCCAAAGGGTTAGTATGGGTTTGCGTTATAACTCTGGTCTATCTTTGGCAGGATTTCCAATAACCAACGAACAAATGTAGTTCTCTTCCGACGGGATTTCCTTACAAACATTGACTCGTGACAATTCAATTTCATTCCTCAATTCTGCTATGATATATATAACATTTCAACCTTCCATTTCGGAGTTCTATCCTGTCAGAGTTCCGCTTCTACCTGTACATTCAAGAACATCATATCTCTTCTACCATTAAGTTCTTCAATGGATACACTGAATGCCTCAAGAGCTCCCTATATATTCAACCAAGTAATTCCACGACTGAAAATATCAAACGAAGCCAGATCTTCATTACAAGAAGGTCTCATCCTAGAATTCGAATCCTACCACCATGATTCCTCAACAGGGTTTCACTTTTAACTCCATTCGCAGAGACTCATATAGAGATTCAGGGGATTCCACACAAGAATTACATTAGTCAATACACATATAATACACATATCCTTAACAATGATTTCATTCTTCTCTGGGAACTGTAGGTATCCTCTGCCCATTATGAAATTGATCACACAGGTCATATATATTCCAGATTTACTCATACTTAACACAATTCCACAGTTCTTTATTAACATATACAAATCTTAGCCAGATATTCAATTTGTCCTTCAATCTATTACCTTGTCTCTTCCTAGCATCTCTCCCTTTTTTCATCTCCTTTGAAAATTGTATTAAACCCCTAATTCAACTCTACTGCTCTATCTCATCTGCTGCCTCTGCTACCTTTCTGTCTCTTTTGCCTTATGGATAGTTTAGGTGTTGCTCCTGTCTTTGCTAATTCCTTTGCCATCAATGACAATATTTCCAACAATCTCCCCCTTTGGCATTGATGGCAATAATCTTCCTCTAATGGCCTTACAGAAGCCCTTTGTTGCTTTTCCTCCCCCTTTGACATCAATGGAAAAGCTTTTGATCAAGAACCTTTGAACCGATAATGCCATGCTCCCCCTGAGATCATGTTGCATCTTCAAACATAATATGACCAAAAATTCATCCTTTTCATATGACCAATGCTCCCCCTGAGCCTGTGCATTTAGAGATGCCTAACAACACCTCACAATCAATTTAACCTTTTGTATTTAAGTAGACCTGATCCTCTGCATGGCAGAGACTACTCCCAGTTTCTGTCTGAGATATTCGAACGCTTCCCTGGGTAGAGGTTTGGTAAATATATCAGCAACTTGTTCTTTGGAGTAAACATACTCCAATTTCACCTTTTTTTCAAGCACTTGTTCACGTAAGAAGTGATATTTGATGGGAATGTGCTTGGTCTTGGAATGCATAAAAGGATTCTTTGATATACTGATAGCACTTGTATTATCACACATAATGGAGATAGGAGGTGAAAATTTGATTTGAAAGTCTTGTAGGGTTTGCATCATCCAGATAATTTGAGTGCAACATGATGCAACAGCCACATATTCTACTTCTGTTGTAGATAAGGCAATGGAGCTTTGCTTCTTGCTGAACCAAGATACTAACTAGGGCCCCATATAGAATGCACCACCACTAGTGCTTTTCCGATCATCAACACTTCCAGCCCAATCTGCATCAGTGTATGCATGAAGAGTAAGATCAGCATTCTTTGGATACCATAGTCCAAAGTCTTGAGTTCCTTGTAGATATTTGAATATTCTTTTCACAGCCTGAAGATGAGACTCTTTTGGATTATCTTGGAATCGTCCAACAATCCCAACTGCATGCATGATGTCTGGTCTTGTCCCAGTGAGATAAAGTAGAATTCCTATCATAGATCTGTATTCTGGTTGATTCACCGTGGGGGAATCATCATTAGAACTGAGATTACATCCGGTTATCATTGGTGTACTTACAGGTTTGCAATCTTCCATGCCATACTTCTTCAGGATTTGCTTGAGGTATTTTTCTTGTGATAAGAATATGCCATCTGTTGCTTGTTTCACTTGCAAGCCAAGAAATAATGTTAGTTCCCCAAGAAAATACATTTCAAATTCTTGTTGCATATCAGAAGCAAATTTATGACTCATAGACTCTTTATTACTTCCAAAAATGATATCATCAACATATACAACCACAATCAATAGTTTGTCATTTTCAGTTTTTGTGTATAATTTGCTATCAGCAGACCCTTTTGAAAATCCTTGTTGATGAAGATATTTGTCAAGACGATAGTACCATGCCCTTGGAGCTTGTTTGAGACCATATAGAGCCTTTTTAAGTCTACAAACAAGTTTTTCATCATTTCCCAAAATGAATCCTTCTGGTTGTTCTGTATAAACTTCTTCTTCTAGATCACCATTGAGAAAAGAAGATTTAACATCCATTTGATAAACTTTGATTTGTTGGAAGCTTGAAAAAGCAAGAAAAATTCTTGTGGCTTCAAGTCTGGCTACAGGAGCAAAGGTTTCTTCAAATTCTTTACCTTCTTGTTGAGCATACCCTTTGCACACAAGTCTAGCTTTATTTCTTATAACATCCCCATTCTCATTTAACTTGTTTCAAATATCCATTTAGTTCCAATGACATTTTTGTCATGAGGCCTTAGTACTAATTCCCAAGTGTGATTCTTTTCAATTTGATCAAGCTCTTCATTCATGGCTTGAATCCAACATTCATCTTTGCTAGCTTGGCCCGACATGGGTTGATAGTGGGCAGAGAAATGCCCAGTTGCTAGAAAGTCGAGAAGAATCAAAAGATGTACACCTGATCCCTTTTCTCCCAAAATTTGAGATTCTGGATGATTCTTTTGAAATACATTCCTGTTAGTGTTCTTTGAATTGAGATGATCATGTTTTATCTGTAAAGATTCTTTATTCCCTTGCTGAGTGGCAGCATGTTGTAAACCAGCTGTAGCTGCTTTTAGATAATTTGGTGCTAAAGCCTGAGAAGATTCTCTAATATATCCAAGACCTATCTTTATAAGAGGAGAACGTTGTACCTTGATAATCTCATCTAATATTTCAGATCCTTTAGTAAATCTAAGATTCAGAGTTTTTACTTTCTCAAGTTCTTTTCTTAGACTTACTACTTCACACTCTAATTTCTCATTGTGTTTCTCCTTTTCCTCAAGCTGATTTTTCAGAGTTTCTATGATTATTTTACTTTCTTCTAAGCATATTTTGAGTTTATTGTTTTCATCAAGAAAATCACTGTCTTCTAGAGCATCCACAAAAGTATCTTTTTCTTCTCTAGATTCTTTTTCAAATGCCATGAGAAGTCTAAGATCTTGTTCACATTCTTCCTCACTATCAGATAACCCATCACTATCTTCATGAGTATAGTAACTCTTACTAGTGCTAAAAATATTCTTATTCCTTTTTGCTACTTCCTTCCCCTTTTTATGTGTTTCTTTATAAGGACACTTAGCAGCATAATGACCAACTCTTCCACAATCAAAACATTTTAAAGGAAGCTTACCTCTGAACTGTCCTGTGCCAGGTTGAAGTTTCTTTAAAAAGTTTATCTCATCTTCTTCTGAGATATATCCTGATCCTTCTGTTTTTTGTACTTTCTTCCCTTTTGTAGAAGTTCTAAAGACTGCTTCTTTGACTTCAGAAGGTCCTCCTCTTCTCATTTCATATGCAGTTAGTATGCCATGAAGTTGCACCACAGTAAGGTTTTGAAGATCCTGCTTTTCTTCAAGGGCAAAAACTTTTGAATCAAATTTTGTCGTTAGTGATCTTAAGACTTTCTCAACCAAGGTAGATTCAGTTATTGTTTCCCCCAGATTTCTCATACGATTTACAATATCATCAAGACGTAAAAAGAAATTGGCAATGCTCTCCTCATTATCCATTTTTAGATTCTCATATTGAATTCTGAGAGTTTGGAGTTTAGCACTTTTTACCTTTGCATCACCTTCATAAATTAGAATGATTTTGTCCCATATTGTCTTGGCTATATTCAGCTGCATGACTTTGACAGATTCTGATTTAGTTAGACTTCCCAATAGAGCATTGACCGCCTTTGCATTCGTTTCATAATTCTTTCTTTCCGTCGGATCTGTTGGTACTGCAGCTGGGTATTGATATCCTTGTTCAACAATTGCCCATACCTCTGCTCCCAGAGACTGAAGATAGGATCTCATCCTTGTTTTCCAGAAGATTAAATTGTTTTCGTTAAAGAGCGGAGGCCTGATAGATGCTATTCCATCTTGATTTCTCATCTTGCTTGATCTTCCTTCTAGCAGCTAAGCTTTTTCAGAAGGACCTGCTCTGATACCAATTGTTGGGAAAAATACTGAGAGGGGGGGGGGGGTGAATCAGTATTTAGGACTGAACAATTTTTCTTTTCTTTCTCTTAAAACCATATGTTACAGTACTGCATCCAATATGTATGTCCAAATATCTTATTATGTCTTTACTTAGAGTATTGCATCAGATAAGCATTAAGCATGAAAAGAAATAACATAACAAACCATCACACAAAACAACACATATGAACACTAGGATTTAAGGTGGAAACCCAATTCGGGAGAAAACCACCGCTGCTGTAATCTCAGTCTTCAATATTTATTGTAGAGAAAACTTCTTACAATATATGCTGGTGCAGAATTATACCAGCACACAGGCACCCACCTGCAGAAGGCTTCAACCTTCTCTCGTTTACCAGCCTCTCTTGGAAGGGAGCTACTACCCCCTGCTCTCGTTTACCAGCTACCACTAGAAGGGAGCTACAACCCCCTCTCTGAAGGCTTCGACCCTCAGTACCACTGCGGACCACTTTTCATCAACTTTCATATACGACATACCTTTCCGGTCACCAGATTTATTTATTTTCTGTATACTCACACCAGTTCCTCATGATTTCGTCCGTAATTCACACTAGAGATTCATCATTATATTCATGGGTGCATCGTAGTTTCAGATTTATCAGTTAAGAACAGAGCTCTCCCATTCAGATATTCTTTTTAGAAATTTTTATTCACCACCCTTACAATGCACACCTCGTTCTTTATTTTTATTCTCCTTATATAGTTTTCCCTTTATTAAAACCATGAATCAAAACCAAGAACCGCGAATGGTATTCCTCTGACAGTATTCCTTTTAGTTTATCCCGCGGGGCTTTTTGATCTCCTTTTAATTTTTATTTATCAATTTGAAGAAATTGATAAATAAATATATTTACAATTTTGAACAAAAATTTAGGATTAAAGTTAACCCTTCGCATTTTAACCCTTCCAAATAATATGGTAAACTATTGATCCCGGGCCCACAAATATAGTCAATAGCCAATCAAATACGCGCATGGTACCATAGGTAAACTTCGCGCAAGTCCAACGTCCGATCATCATTAGATTAGCAAGCTTCCAGATCAACGACGTATAAGCATATCACTTGACCTCCGATACCGATCGTTAACGTGCGATGGCCTGCCGTACCTGTGTTAATCTTCACGCACCTTCAACAAATGACGACCATCTGATGACCCCTTCCCAGATCAACGACGCTCAACGATATCGCTAGGCGTCCTGGGTCGAACTATAACGCGCGATGGCGCACAGTAAAAAGTGGTTTTGTAGAATCGTACAGGGACGCGTGTCGCCCATTCTATGGAATCGCTCCCCACCTCTTGAATACCGCTTGCCCGTTGAGAGCGGTGCGATGAAAACCATAAACCACCTTCACTATTCCTCCTTCGTGGTTTCGCCCTTCGCTCAAGGTTCCGTTTATGATTCCAAAGGGTTAGTCTAGGTTTGCGCTATAACTCTGGTCTATCTTTGGCAGGATTTCCAATAACCAACGAACAAATGTAGTTCTCTTCTGACGAGATTTCCTTACAAACATTGACTCGTGACAATTCAATGTCATTCCTCAATTCTGCTATGATATATATAACATTTCAACCTTCCATTTCGGAGTTCTATCCTGTCAGAGTTCCGCTTCTACCTGTACATTCAAGAACATCATATCTCTGCCACCATTAAGTTCTTCATTGGATACACTGAATGCCTCGAGAGCCCCCTATATATTCAACCAAGTAATTCCACGACTGCAAATATCAAACTAAGTCAGATCTTCATTACAAGAAGGTCTCATCTTGGAATTTGAATCCTACCACCATGATTCCTCAACAGGGTTTCACTTTTAACTCCATTCGCAGAGACTCATACAGAGATTCAGGGGATTCCACACAAGAATTACATCAGTCAATACACATATAATACACATATCCTTAACAATGATTTCATTCTTCTCCGGGCACCGTAGGTATCCTCTGCCCATTATGAAATTGATCACAGAGGTCATATATATTCCAGATTTACTCATACTTAACACAATTCCACAATTCTTTATTAACATATACAAATCTTAGCCAGATATTCAATTTGTCCTTCAATCTATTACCTTGTCTCTTCCTAGCAGCTCTCCCTTTTGTCATCTCCTTTGCAAACTATATTAAACCCCTAATTCAACTCTACTGCTCTGTCTCATCTGCTACCTCTGCTACCTTTTTGTCTCTTTTGCCTTATGGATAGTTTAGGTGCTGCTCCTATCTTTGCCAATTCCTTTGCCATCAATGACAATATTTCCAAAAATTTATTTGCAAAATGCCCTTCTTTTCCACAGATAAAACACCTGGTGTGTTTATTCGGTCTGGTTCTTCGCCTAAAGACTACACGTTGTCGCCTAGCTTTCTTTGTAGGAAAATAATTTTTCCTTTGCGGGACATATTTACTAGGAGGAAAATGACATTGCTTTGTTGCAGTCTTCTTTCTTGACTTTTTGTGACAGCCAAAATCATAGGTTTCAGCAAAATTATTGCATAATTTTGTACTGAAATTCATTTGCTTCTTAAAATTCTTTTTGGCTTTCTCTGCTACACATTCCTTCTGTGAGACAGTGATTATAATTTGTTGCAAGGCGGAAAAAGACATAGATTCAATTTGAATGTTATTTGACTGGATATACTGATCTAACAAATCTGGAATCTTTCCTGGCATGGAAGCTATATAATATCTCAGATAAGCAACATTATGTGGATCTGTTGCTTGGCACAGAAGTTTCTGCATTACACAATAATACTCATGCAAATAATCTATATTGCATAATCTTTGAGAAAGGAATAATTGGGAATGATGTGCAGAATAAACTGGAACTTGTCCTAAAAATTCATGGATTAAAGCATAAAACAATGCTTTGAGGGATTCTTCATTCTCAACAATTTCATTTTTCTCATTCTCAGAGAGTTTCTCCCACCATTGTTTTAAAACTCCTGTAAAAGACCAAACTATCTGAGTGACGATATCTGACCACTGGGCTTTAGTTTCTGCCTTTATTTGTAATGCCCAAGCATGTAAATGATGAAAAGTATTAATTAATTTTGCATAGGATAGACAATCAATATTGACCAACAATGTATTCCCAAATCCTTTTAGATGAGGATTTTCCATCCTAGCAGAGAGATTTTCTAGATTTCCTCTGTATCTAGAAAAGGGGCTAGAGGAGGCAGCTGCATGGGCTGATCTTGATCCAGGGCTTCTATTTCCTTTATTAGAAAAGAGAAAAGTTTCTTCTCTGTCTCTTTTACTGGATTCACCAGTATCTTTTTCACTTGGTGTTCTAGATTTGACTTCCTCAGTTGGTTGAGGTCCAAAAAATGCCAAGAATGTAGGAGCTGATGTAGCGTTTTTCTCGAGAAGATTATGGAGACTCAAATAGTTCGTGGGTACTGATTGGGCTTGGATAGAAGGAAATTTTTCCAATTTATCTTTCATTAAATCAGTCTTTTCTCTTGCTAACTGGATTCCAAACTTTATCTTTTCAAAATCAATGTTTTGGGTAGTTTCAATCCCTTTGAGAACAAGGCTTCTAAGTCCTTTGTCAGGTTGGTTAGAGCCTGAAGAAATTGGAATCTTTAGCTTGGAACTAGCGAAATCAACATCACGATATTTAGGGGATATTAGGGCTTTGGAAGTGCTGAAGTCAAATGATCTAATGATTTAGAAATTATGCCCATATTTGACTGAATATCATTCAAAGCATGTTTATGCTCATTATTAAAACCAAGAGTTTCATTATAGCCAATATGGAGTTTCTTTATGTGTTCTTTGATTTCTAACACATCTTTGGCTATGTCATCTATGTTCTGTAACATACAAACTATTTGGTAGTTTGTATAATTCTGCATTTTCTCTGATTCACTGGATTCTGGATCTGTTAGATTTCTCATCTGAATCCATTGAAAGTCTGTCTTCATAGTTCCATTCTTGAAAGTTCTTCTAGCATTTCATGGTTCTAGATGTATTTCTTGAATTCTTGCAATACTTTCACTCTGGGCTCTGGGAAGGGTGAAACTCTTTATTTCAGGAATCATAACTTTGACACATTCCTGACAATTTTGATGCTGACCTTTATGTTCAGGAATCTCGATTTGGAATTTGGAACTGGTTCCTGAAGAAGATGGTGTAGTGATGCAAAATTCACAATCATCAGGTAATCTGGAAGACTGTTTACCCAGTCTAGGAATAGATTTTACGTTTTATGGTGGAACCACTCTATCTACTACCCCAAAAGAGGAGCGACCAGAATATTGGGACATGGAGCGAGATAGTTGAGGATTGGTAAAACGAAGACTCTTTTTTCCATCAGGTTTGTTTACTAGATGTAATTTCTTAGGCTGGGGGAGTGAATGCAGTTGTGGATATTTATGAGAAAGAGGAGTGTATGTACTATTCCATTCTTCAGGTAAAGTACATTCACATAATCCTATCTGAAGTGGAGCAGTATTTCCAGGGCCAACAATTACTCCTTCTCGTAGTGCTCTTTTATTCAATTTAGGATTCAGAGGCGGCATAGAAGTAGACACAAACCGGAGACAAACAGAACTATGCAACTGGGAAACATGGGTTTGTGGAGCTACATCAAAACCATTAAATTGAATATATGCATTCAAAAATTCATTGATATAGGGATCTTGAAGCGAGACCTGATACCGAGGAACAATGGATGACTAGACAGGACCATTATTCAAAGGACTTTGAAATCCTCCTAATAAAGCATCATTGAAGTTGTTCAAACGAGTATCCAACATACAAGTTAAACATGAAGTATTTAAACCTGGATGGACCAAAGGATTGATTCCAAACTGAATCATACCAATATGCACATATTTATAACCATGTTCTAATCCCCATTGGATGTCTTCTCTGTTTATCAAGGGAATCTGGTAAACATCTTGGCCAACTCAAATAGGGATATTTACTGATGTGAATCTAAACAACTGTGCTGCTCTAAACTAAAAAATAGGTAGACTGTATAATTTATCTACTCCAATCTCTGGCAGTGTCCAATTAGGCTGTGGTTCAAATTCTTGAACTAAAACTCTTTCATCATAAAGATTTTCTTCACTAGATTTATTCATAACTCTATTCATAAAAGACCATCTCTTTTGTCTAGATAATCTTTTGTCATCGGGATTACCAGTGATGAATTCATATTCATTACTTTTACCAGCCATTTAGAAAGATATAAAAGTGCACCTGAATGAGAAATGATAAGTCTTTGCGCCTTCGGATGGCAACACGGCTGTCCTTCACCTCAATGCCTTCAACAATGGCCTTACCTCCAACTAACAGGACTTACGCAGATGCAAAGCTTTTACCTCCAATTTTGAGACAATACACAGATCAACTAGATAGAAACCAATGAAACAGCCTGGACAGAGAACCAGATGACTCTGATACCACACACACGGAAAATATATCGTAGATCATAGATATATGATCTATATCCCATTCCGATGGTGAATATTTTGAAGTGTTTGATACTTCTTCCGATTTAGAAACTGATATTGAAGAATTAAGAGATTTCAATAAGATAGCTATTGGTTCATCTTCCGATAGTTCTGATTCTGAAGAAACATTTATTCCAAACATCAAAATGTTTCATATATCTCCTCTTGAAAATCTTCAATCCTAGATTAACTCTGTTAAGCTACATATATCTTAGCTTGCACCAGGACAGTTCACTGTCAAAAGAAGACTTCAAGATAAATTGCATACTCTTGAAAGCCAAGTTCCTTCTTCTGACTATCATCATTTTCCAAAGGCGGTAGGGATAAAGGATGAAGAATCTGAAGTCGAAATTGAAAAAGAATTTGAAGATCTTTTTAAGTCTCTAAGGATCACAGGAACAACTTCACCAGGTAATGATTAGGTATCCATCTTACGTAATCAGTTAAGTCAACTTGAAACATTCATTCAGAAAACAAGAAATCAAATGGTACATCTTTCCTCTAAACTTCAAGATAGTCTTGCTGAATATGAAAAATGTAATTCCAGATTGACAAAGCTATTAATGATTGATATTCCAGCTGATCTGCCTATGAAATCCAAAGATGTTGATCTTGTTGATATAATTAATGTGGGAGATAGAGTAGTTATTCCTATAAAAATAAAAGTTCCCAAAATCAAGGAATATACTCTGGATGCTCAAATTGATTCTGGTGCCATGAGCAGCTGCTGTAAATATGGAGCAATCCCTGAATACTATTGGCAGCCTACACATATTTCTTTTAGAGCTATTAACAAAGAAATCATGGAAATTAAGCACATTTCTCCTGACTTTCCTATATTTTTAGGTGACATCCCAACACATGTTACCTTATATAGCTATGATACGGGTTCTGATATGCTCTTAGGACAGGATTTCCTTAAAAGATTTATTCCTGTTACTTTTGCTCATGAGTCAGTCATCTTGACTACATCTTCTGGTCCTGTATCACTTCCTTCTAAGAGTGATTACAATATAGTTGTTCCTCTTGAACAATCTGATCTCTTGCACACAAATTTGACTGATCTTTCCAAGATACAGAAGATAATCAAGAATGCTGAGTTGCTTGGAAAAAAGACACTGCAACCAGTAGCAGAAAAACTGCGTAAAGATTGCACATCAGAACAACCAGATGCTTTTTGGACAAGAGAAAAATATTTTTTGGCTTTTCCTTACAAAGAAGGTTATGTTCCTCGTCCAAAAAAAGCAAGTGCAAATCACATGAGTCCAACAGAGCAAGCATTGTGCCAGAAAGAATTATCCCAATTACTGGATCAGAAGCTAATTGAACCTTGCAAAAGTCCTTGGGCTTGTCCAGCATTCTATGTTAATAAACATAGTGAGAAAAAAAGAGGAAAGAAAAGGCTGGTCATCAATTATAAAGCCTTAAATGAAGCCTTGCTTCCTATTAGATATCCTCTCCCAAACAAAGAATTGCTGCTAGCCAAACTTGCTAATGCCAAAATTTTCAGTAAGTTTGATCTCAAAAGCGGATTTTGGCAGATTGGCATACTTCCAGAAGAAAGGTACAAGACCGCCTTCACAGTACCACATGGTCAGTTCCAGTGGGTTGTAATGCCTTTTGGTCTTAAGAATGATCCATCAGAATTCCAGAAAAGGATGGAAGATATTTTTGGGAGTACAGATTTTATTATTGTATATATAGATGATTTTCTTATTTTCAGTAGAGATGTAAATGAACATAAAGTGCATCTAGAACAATTTTACAGACTAGTTTTTCAGCATGGCTTGGTTTTATCAGATTCTACAGAAAAGTTCCAGATTGGTAAAGTTTCTATTGATTATCTTGGTTTGCATATCGAACAAGGCCAGATTCAGCTCCAACCGCACATCCTGATAAATCTCCTCAAATTTCCTGACGTTTTTCCAGATATAAAATCTGTCCAAAGATTTTTGGGATGCTTGAATTACATCAGAAAATTCTATGAGCACCAAGCAAGAGATACTAAATTTTTGCAGAGAAGGTTAAATAAAGAATCTTATTGGACTCCAGAAATGAAAATTGCTGTCAAAACAATAAAGAGTAAGATTCAGAATCTTCCTAGACTAAATTTGCCTGATACTAATCTTCCTTTTGTCCTGGAAACAGATGCTTCAGATCACACTTGGGCAGCAGTGCTATTGTAGAAACATGGAAAGAAAGAATTAGTTTGTGGCTACACATCAGGGTCCTTTGATTCAGTAGAAACCAAGTATCCTTCTTCTCACAAAGAAATACTTGTAGTAAAAAAGGGAATCAAAAGATTCCGCTTGTTTCTCAAAAGCTCCAAGTTCATTGTCAGAACACATTTAAAGTATATGAAAGGAATCCTTTCCAATAAAAGACTACTTGAGCAAGGAAGCACTCGAGTGTTAAGATGGGCTCTTTGGTTAGATGGTTTTGATTTTGATATCATCTACAAATCAGGTGCAAAGAACTATTTGGCAGATATGTTAACCAGAGAAGGTGCTCCAAAGAACAAAGAAATTAAAATGTTTCGACCAATTCTACAAGGAGAATCTTCTGCATCTCAAAAGCATATAAAGTCTTGTCAAGTCAACATTTGTAGTCAGTGTAAATATGAATTATGTTGGGATTTTTTAGTTTCCAGAATTAAGTCTCTTCCTCCTGAAGTCATGCAAATGGTTTTGCAAAAATGGTTTGATTCAGAGTCATGCATGTTAGGATATAATAGTGAGTTTCCATATAGAGATAGGGATTGGTGAGTCTATTATAATATGTCTCCAGAACAAAATCCTGTATATTTTGCATTCATCTAGAACACTAATTGGTCATGGCAGGATTATTTCATCATACACCAGAGAGCTAGAATTCATGGTCCTGTCAGAATTTTAGCCTATACATCAGAACTGGCTAGTCCATGGAATACTTGGAGTTCTTGGTTCAAATTGTTCTTGTATAAATACATGCCACACACTTCCTGGATGCTTGACAGTAATTTCAAAGAGACAATAAGTACTCTTTCTTGGGAACTGAACATAGCAGGAAGAGATGATTATACTATGGAATTTGAATTCAGGCATGAAGATTCAGTAGTGGATCTGATAGAAGACAGCCATACAGTTGAACCACAATTTAACTTATTTGTGAGTTTTACTGGGATAATTTTAGTAGAGCCAAGTTTTCGGCCATCCAATAATTTCTCTTTTCCATTTTGTTGCTGCCTTTGAGAATTTGCGCCTTATTGGTTAGATGATGCCGTCCCGGTAGACATCAAAACTTTTGATATCGAAGCACGACTTGCACAGATTGAGGCTGATAGATTCCAAGATGATGATTTTTAAGAATGGGAGAATAGTGATTGATAGCTTATGATCACTCTTTTATATCATAAGTTTCTTGTAATTATTAAGAATTCCACTTTATTTGGTAAAGGCTTTCGTGGGGTTTGTCCTTGTAAGAATCTCCACTGTGTTTGATAAGGCTTTTGTGGAGTTCGTCCTTTAAAGAACTTCCACTGTGTATTTACTTTAAATATTCTCTCTTATCAGCAAAGAGCTGATGTCCTAGAATCCGGCCAAAAGGAATGATGGGATAAGATCCGGTATCCGGTAAAAGTTGTAACCGGGTGACCTTGTAATATCCTTATAAAAGGATAGTGAGTAAAAGATAGAGGCATTCGGAGTTTTGATTCTGAGTTTGGGTCCGAGTCTGTAAAGAGTCTTTTATTAATATATTGAAGAAGTGTTTTCAAGATTTGAGAAGCCTGCGTATCAATGTGCTCGGCATTGGTAAGAATCTAAAGTGGCCGGATCTATGATATATTTCTATGTTAGATGTTGTGCTGTGTTCGTGTTTTGTTTTGTTTTTTAAGATCTGAGAAGCCTATGTATTAGTGTGCTCGGCACTGGTAAGAATCTAAAGTGGCCGGATCTATGATATATTTTCCATATATATATATATATAGATATATATATAATTCACATGAAATACCTGCAGAATCGAGCTGAACATTAGTTTCAATTTGCACTCCATTGTCACTAGGCTCATGTCTTCCATCATTGCTTGGGACATCTGTATTTACAATGTCTGCCTGCTTTTTACAATCAAGCACATTAATTTATGGCCAAAAATAAAAACCAATAGAATATATACAAGTATTAATCTATAAGTTCTCTTCATTTATTTTATTTACCTCAGTCGCAAGTGGGGGATCATAACTAGTACGTGAATACCCCGTGCTTGTCCTATGTTCAACAACGACTTGATTTCCATGCTTGTAAGCAAGCTTGAGGTCTTCCTCCATGGGAGTTTCATTGAATTGTTCACCCTTCAATATTTCATGACAACATGATTTTTTTTCTTTTGCAATATTAAATTAAAATTATTAAGAATCTAAAATTTGGATATAATTTTTTTTTTTTTTTTAATACTTAAACTTTTTGTGGCCAGTTTTGAGTAACCCCCAGGGCCAAGATGATGTTGGCCATGTTTTTTTATTCTCGCCTTTGTGGCTTTAGATGTATCTGGGAGGCTATATTTACGGTATTGATAAGCTTAATTACATGTTGCAATATTGATGAGAAAGCATCATAATTACATTAATAAAAGTGCCTCATACCTTCTTGGTCTAGGTGTTGTCGTCCCTTCTTTTCAAAGTTTTTTCTCCTCTGCATCTTCTAGGATGGCTCCCCACTCACTTTCTGAAATCGTTGGAGGGCGCTCATACTTAGGGTTCTTTTGTAAATGAACCCTATATTGGTCTCATAGATATTTTAAATATAGGTCTTCCTTAATGGTAACTTCACTTTTGTTGAAGGTACCATCTCCGAACATGCCAACGAACCTATTGATAAGTTCTTCCTTCAACTTTGATTTTTGATAATTCCACCTTGTGCGAATGGTGGGCCCAAAGAGTTGCAATGATGCCTCATTCAAGCACATATATAAGTTATCGTTTCCTACAAAAAGATATTATCATTACTTGAAAATAATGACACTCTATACGTAAATTTCAATTAGATCATCCTTATATGTAAAACACTTCTTAAATACCTGAAAGATTTTCTAATTTCAGGAGAACATGGTCATCATCTCTCAAGAATGTAACTGGTAGTGTTCCTGTGCTAGTAACACGAGTAGACCCAGGAAAGCTTGGTTGACTATATGTGATGGAATCATGGTCTGCATCATGTGCACATCCTTCTGTGCATTATTTAGTGGTTGCAGATAATGGTGTGTTTAGTATGTCACTCACAAGTGGAGCAATGGTGCTTGTAGAAATTTTGACCCCAATACAGGTTTTAGTTTCACCTTATCACTCCCATACAATTAAATGGCCATTCCCATAATCATACATTCAAAATTCTAGAAATAAAAAATATTTCTAAAACACAAATTTAGGTATTTCATAATGTTGGAAATGCAGAAGTAAACCATATGAAATCATAATGCCCACACAAAAAAAAATAACACACTGATTTTTGGTCAATGTGACCCTCGAAAAACCCCCTACAAATCTTGGGGAAAACCAGTTTGAGAGCTCTTATTTATTTCTGATAAAATTCTTTTACAGTGAAACAAAAATACACAGAAAATTCCAGCAACCACAAAAACACAACTTATCTCATTTTCCGTGCTTAACCTCTGCCTTGGAAAATGTGCCAATAGTAGAAAAAGGAACAACCTTAAATGTTGTATGGATTCCTTGATTTTCATGCCCAGAAAACACAACAATAAATGTTGTTGTACAACCTCCTCGATTTGTGTGCAAAACAACAATAAATGATGTTATACAACCTCCTTGATTTGTGTGCAGAGGGACAACAATAAACGTTGTACGATTTCTGCCTCGACTTATGTGCACAGAAACAAAAGTATGCAATACGAACTACCTCGAAATATATGCCATAAAAAGATCAATAAATTCAGCTCGAATTTTGTGCCATAACTGTTGTACAGCTGCCTAGGAATGCGTGCCAAATATGTTGTACGGTTTTTCCTTGAAAAACGTGCCCAAAAACTACCTTGAACTATGTGTAAACTTGCTATATGGATTTTCTAAATGTTGCCTCAGTATGTGTGCCAAGGTTCTGCTCTCTTCTTCCTCATTGCTTAGAAATTCTCCTTGCTCTCTCTTGCTCCTCTCAATCTGCTCATGAAAAGAATGAATGACCTTTTCCCTTATTTTCTCCTTTAACCTAACCCTAAGTGACTTTTGGGGAATCCCTAAATCCAATGGTTGAGATTAAATGTGCATTTAAATCTCACTTTCTAATTTTTAATTCACCCCTCTTAAATAAAGACCCACTTAGACTTTTATTTCCATAACCACTTTTTCACTTTCTAATTTTATATTAACTTTAATAAAGTCACTTTAAAATTAGACTTGTAACTTTATCACTTATAAATTCACTAAGTTTAAATTAGATTTGACTTTACCACTTATAAAGTCACTTTAGGAGAAATGTACAAAATATATTTGGACACTTTTTCCTAGGCCAAAGATCAAAGCCTTAGGGAACCACTTGTCCTCTTGTACCCAAATTTTAACACTCCCTCTTACCGAGGAAAGTGTTCCTCACCACGCCCATCTTGTCTCTGAAGTAGACATGCTTGCCCCATGGTAAGGCTTTGGTGAATATGTCTGCTACCTGCTCATCTATGGGAATATACTGAAGCTTCACAGCTCCCTTTTGAACATAGTCTCTGATAAAATGATATTTGATCCCGATATGATTTGACCTGTCATGAAATACCGGATTCTCTGTGAGTTTAATGCAACTCCGATTATCACATTAAATCACTGAAGGTCTAAACGCTTGACCAAATAATCCAAGCAACATCTTGTGAAGCCATTTGGCCTCATAACTAGCCAAACTGGCTGCCATGTACTTTGCTTCTGCTGAACTCAATTCAACTGACTGTTTCTTCTAGTTGAACCATGACACAACTGCCGAAACCAACCCAAAACACCACCTTGAAGTGCTCTTCCTATCAGAAGCACAACCTGCCCAATCTGAATCAGTGTACCTTTCCATTCTCACTCCATCTCCCTGTCTATAATCCAGATCAAATTCCACTGTCCCCTGCAAGTAACAAAGAATGTGTTTTGCAGAAACCCAGTGCACTCTCATGGGCTCACACATGAACTGAATCATCATGTTGACTGCAAAACATATAAATGGTCGAGTGTTGAACAAATAAATCAAAGAACCAATTAGTTGTCTATACAAAGTAGGATCCACCAACTCAGAATTTGAAGCGTGAAGCTTCTTCCAGTTAGTGATCTTAGGTGTAGACATGGGTTTGCAATCCTCCATGTGAAATCTGCTAAGAATGTCTACAATATACTTCCCCTATCCCAGGAAGAAATTCCCCTCCTCCTACCACACCTCCAATCCCAAAAAGTAATGCATCAAGCCAATGTACTTCATTTCAAAATCTGAAGCGAGATCTCTCTTGCAGCCCTCTATGAGTCTCTTTGCACATCTAATGACCAAGTCATCCACGAATAACACCAGAATGGGAGGCTCCTCACCTACCACAATAAAGTATAGGTTTGGATCTACATCACTCTTTTTGAAATCCAACTCCTACAAGTACGTATCAGTCCTCGAGTCCCAAGCTCTAGGAGCTTGCTTCAGGCCATAAAGTGCCTTCTTCAGTATGCATACATAGGACTCCTTCCCATGCACCTCAAAGCCCTACGACTATTCAATATAAACCTCCTCCTGTATGAAGCCATTGAGAAATGTGGTATTCACTTCCATTTGGTGGATATTCCAACCCATCTTCACTGCTATTGATATAATGGAGTGATTGGAAGTATATCGAGCCATGAGAGCGACCTCATAGTACCCTCCCTCTACCTGTGAGAACCCTCTCACCACAAACCAAGTCTTGAACTTCTCGATGTTGCCATCTGCAACATGATTTGTCTTGTAAAGCCATCTGGAAGTAACCACTGATTTACCTTCAGGCCTCGACACTACCTCCCAAACATCGTTCTTCATGATAGAAGAATACTCCTCCTGCATGGCCTCTCTACAGACCTGCTAGCTAGCTGCCTCCTCATAGCTAGAAGGCTCAGAATTAACGATTCTAGTGATCGATTCCATATAGATACATAACCGATCAGGTGGTTTTCTCTCTCTAACATGTCTCTTTGGCCTAGCAATAGATGTGGCCTCACGCAAGGTGCCCTGAAGCCACTTGGGCTTCCTCTTCCATGAGCACACTTCTCCCACCAGAGTGAAAGAATCCTCATCCTCATCAGAAGTCTGAACTCCTAAAGGCCTGCCAACTGACCTCATGCTTGAACCTATGTCTGTAGATGTTGAAGTACCATGTGAACTGTCCATCAGTGGGATAACCTATGAACTTCTCTGCGGACTGCTCTTCATGCTGCCTGAAGCACCACCCATATGACTCTGAGAGCCACTCCTCACTGATGGAACGAGGATTGTAATCGATGTACCTGTTGATCCTTGTCCACTAGATCCCTGTGACTGACTCAGCTGCTCCTAAGGATTTGGTGAATCCAGATACTTTAACTCCCTTGACCTCCTTGTTGAAGCCTAGAAAATCTCTGCTTCAAACATTGGGGAAAACCACCCGGTCGGGACCTTAGGAGAGCTCCTTTTCCGTTTGGTATGGTGGCTCCGACTGGATTTAAAGGACCAGTTTCCTTATAACTAAATGGGTTGGTGATGGGTTGATTTGGATGAGTGGAAATGGGACTAAATTGACTGAAAATAAAACTATCTAATTAAACTAAATGCTGATAAAGAAATTATAACACTAACCCGGGTAATTATATGTGAATACAACTTAAGATTGTTCCAATTTAACAATAACCATGAAAATGTATTATTATTTAAATTGAAATATGCAGAAAAAAAATAAAGATAACTCTGTTTAAGAAATTAAACAGAGTTATATTAGCATATTGCATTCATCATTGTATACCATCTATATATATGCTTATGAAAGATAACATTTCAATTATACTCAGAAATGATATATAAAAAGAAACGTTGTGAAAACCAAATATATATAAATGATAGCAATTTTAAAGCGAATATCATAAGACAAAAGAAATCAACAATGAACAGATAGAAATACCTCATTCATCTTGAAGACTTTCAAATGCAATTTGATATTCTAATGCAGTAACTCTGATGTAAAATCAAATCCAAAGGTACAGAAATGTAACACTTCAAAGATAATTTCAGCACAAAATCACCAGATGTGATCCTTTATAAAATATAAGAGGGAATGGAGTACAGAAATGTAATCTCCAAGTCCAAAAATATTACAACTCCGGATCCCTTCTCTAAATGCATGAGAGGGATTTAAATAAGAAATTACATAAAAACAGAATCCTACTACTACTGCTACAATCTATCAAACTAAAAACAGAAATACTATCTTTAAAATGAAACTGATTCATTGCTTTTCTTTCTCGCTTGATGTAGCCAAGTTGCAAATTTTCAGCATATCTTGGAGCCTCGGTGGATGACTCATCTCGGAATGTAACTGTCCAGCGTATGTGGCATCGGAAAATTCCGGAATTAAACAATCAACAGCATTTGAAAGGAATTTCATAGCCATTTGTTGATTGTTTGGCTTAATTAAATAAGTCCACATATTATCCCAAGATATTGCTTGAAGTTTGTTGATCTGTTGACTTTTATTCATCATTTCTTCTTTCCATCTGTTTTCGGTTTCTTTCACTTTAGGAAAACTGCCTGGAACACAATCTGAAATGAGATTAATTGAATACAAGCTATCATTGATCAATTGAGTTATATTACTCATCATGCCTCTAGCTCTTGATATTTCTCTCTCGGCTTTCATTATCTGATGTTCCCATTCTGTAAACACGATTTCTTTATGTCTTTCTTCTATCCTAGGAAGATTAGCTTCTCTTCCTTTTTCTGTATCTTGCCAAGTAAGAAATTCAGAAATATTTTCATCAGCATCATCAATTTCTTTCCTGAGAGTAATAATTTTTTGGATCAAGGATGATGTAATATCACAAAATGGTTCTGCTTGTGTTAATTTTGCACAAAATTCATTCAATTGCTGAGAGAAAAGTTTATTAACTTCAAGAGCTTCCGATTTGAATTCACTTAATTTAGGGAAATCTTTGAACCTCTCTAAAGCTGCTTGAAATTCTTTTTCCTGTATGATCTTTGCATTCTTCTCATTTTGCAATAAATCTTGTAACTTGGAAATTTCTTGATTCAATTGTTGTTGTTTGCCTAAAACTTGCTCATCAACTTTCTTCTTTTCTGTGGCAAGTTTTTCTTCTAACTCTTTAGATTTGAGTTCTTGATCTTGTAATCGTTGTTCCAATTGAGCAATCTTTTGCTGACTTTCACTAGCGTGTTCTTCAAGTAAAGCTATATGGAGATCTTTTTGTGTCATCAACTGAGAGACTTCTGCAGCTTTATCTATTTTTGCAGCACTATATGCTCCTGCATATTGGGACAACGTAGTGAGATCCTTAGATGGATTCACTTCAGTATTCTTGTAGACAATATTCATGAACTCCTCCTGTGGAGTAGAAAACATGTCCTGATCCATCTTCCTTCTTTTTCTCTGTTTTCTAACAACAGCCTTATGTTTAGGGCTATAAAATACATCCAAAGGAGGGATCTCCTCAATCTTCAATACAATCTGCCCTGTAGGATGTTCAGGAATGATTTCGACGTCCTGATTTTCTTGCCCTTTATCTTTATCCTGCTGTCCTAATTGCTGAGCAAATTGGTCATATTGTTTCAACAATTGAGAAGAAACATTAAGATCAACAGAGTCTATAATTTTCTCAGTATTTTCTTTTCCTTCCAATTGTGTATCTATTTTCTCTGTATTTGTTCCCTGCTCAATGGTTTTGCTATCTGATCCTACTTTTTGATTATGCACATTAGTATCAGTACTTGTGCATTTTTCTTTTGTTTGAGCTGTGGACTGCTGATCAGTATTTCGATCGGATTTACCATGAGTATTCCCTTTCTGAGCATCAGGTTTGCCATCAGTTCTCACCTTTTCAGTATGTACAGTTGGCTGGTTAATAGCCGATTGTGTAATGACTTTACCGGCAGATGTTTCTCCTGGTGTTTTGCAAGATGTACCCTCTGTCTCTGACCCTTATATAGGAATTCTCAGTTGGTCTAGAGGAACTCTCAACAATCTTTGACTTCTGAATAACAAAAATTTATTCATTTCTTCCTTCTGGAATTTAGACTTAGCCAAATCATAAACTTGAGGAAAATCATTCAATGAAACAAACAAATCATCAAACTCATCTGGTTCATGCTCAAATCGAGCAATCGAAACTGAAGCAGTAACATTAAAAGCTATCTGTCGTGGATCATACTGTCTCCCTAGAATGGTTGCGAATTTACAACCCTTTATTTTGGCGACTTCCTTTTCTGCATGTTTGAAGTCGTTCAAAGTAAACTGACCACAATTGAATGGGAATGGAGGCCACATTATTTTCTTACTATTGTTTAAAGCTCTGGATATTCCTTCAACTGTTAATTGATAGGAGATTTCCTGGGCGAGAAGTTTTTCTGGAACAATAAGAGGGAGAACATGGGGTTCCACAATACTTCCAAAAATCCTGATGTATGTGAATTTCTCTTCTCCAAACCAATCTCCTATTGAGGATAAGTCAGCTTTAGCTTTGTCGGAGAGTCTAGGAGGGAAGCGATTGAAAATGGTTTGAAAGACAGGGATAAGGAAACCATGGCATATTCTATACACATTATCTTGGAAATGAACTTTCCAAAGAAGTTTATGATATATGTGAATTGGGGTGGGATCTTTGGGAGTCCATTTCCATCCTAACAAGGGAAACTCGGAATTAAAACAAAGAGCGTCTAGAATATAGGCACAAAAGAAAAAAGGAGTGGAATTTCCAGCGGTTTTATCTTGTCTGTACTTGAGTATTCTATTAGCCATTCTATCAGAGAGAATAACAGCCCAGTCCATAATGTCGAAATTGACAGAAGCTAAGATTAATGGGACCATTTGTATAGAAAACCTAGCAGAATTTTCATTACCAAATAATCTACACATCATGGCAGCGGCATAGCAATACGGAGGTAAGAGGGAATCTACTGAATACATACCGGATGCTTCATTTCTGTGCTTCTCAGGATTTTTCCTCCAATCTTTGATAGGATCAGATTGAACTTTATTATTATCAGCAAACTCTTTGATAAATTCTTTGTTATAAACCTTCTGCGGATCAGGAAGATGATACATTGCCTTAATGTCTTCTTCTTTAAACGACCCAAAAGAAACTCCATAAGCTGAAACAAACGTTCTGTCCTTTATTTTCACACTATCGATGACCCATCGAATTACATCATAATAAGGCATGATGCTTGCTCTGGCTGCAATTCGATGCAAAAATGAATTTGCAAGTGATTTTTCAGTAATCTCGGAGTTGGAATCTAAGCTATCTTCATCTGGAACTAATGCCTTTTCCACTGTGACTTTGGGGTTTTCTTCCTCTAATAGATTATAAACTCCTTCCCACGTCATTATTCCAAGCCCTTGGCATGATGTATCTGTAACTAATCTCAGTTTTGTTTGCTTTTCTTTTGAGACTGTAGGAGTCTCAACAAACTTAACGGGAACAGCAGTTTTGGGTCTCCTCGCTCTCTTTGACATTTCTGTGTTTGATACTATTTCCCTTTGTCTGTGAACAAAAGGGTTCAGCGTTCCTTGATTCTGCAAGACAATAAACTTTCAGTCGTGACAAACAAGCAACTTGAAAGGAACGATTATGAACGCATGATTCATTATTTATTGGTCTCGTATAGCGTGTAAATGTTCTTTTTGGGTCACACTCATGTATTTAAAACCGAATCATCAGCCAATATTCATTTGATTTGCTATTGAATACCAACGCACAATTGGAGATTTGATGCCTTGTGAAATATTATAATATTTACCTATCTTGAATTCTTCAAACGTAATAAATATCATGTATTAATCGCATCGAAAGTTTTCAAATGGTGCATAAATATCATAATAAAGATTTCTTCCATTGGCCGATTGCGATTGTAAACTTTTCCGATTTCCGATTAGATGGTTTTAGATCGCAATCGGAGAGTTTCAATCGAAAATAATTGTTAATAGCTTTCTCCGATTTCCGATGGTGGGGTCCACCATATAAAAGTTTTTCTCATTTAAACGAAATTTTTTTTTTTCTTTTTGAAAAGTGTTTTTTATAATAACACGCGTCGCATCGGAGAATTTGAAATTGACCGCAAAGATCTTATTAAAAAGTATCCCGATCATGCGATTGCGACTGGTCGCATCGCATCGGAAGTATGTAAATGGATAACTTAAAATCTTTGCGATTGAAGTTTTGCGATCAAACTAATCGCATCGGAGGATTTGGGTTTATATGTTAAATTTTTCTCTAAGGGTTTTCCCCGATCTCCGATTGCGATTATTATTCATTGGACTTTTACACTTGACTTGTTTTTTTATGATAAGGTCTTTTATATTTGATCGGGTCGGAAGTTTTGAATGGTGTATTTGGTTTGTATACAAGAAAAGATGAGATTTTTCGAAAAAATGAATCTTTATTTCTAATTCTTTTATTTCTATAAAAAGAAAAAGGGACCCTATTTCTAAATGAATTTTATTCTAAAATTAAGAAAAAGGGAGGGTTGTTGTATAGTACAACAATTGGCGATTCACTGAAAGAACCAGTTATCTCTGAAAAATAAAATGAATACTATATTTTAAGTAAGTAAATATTTTTAAAGATAATGAAAACTATCCTAGGTTAATCAGAAATAAAATCTAACTTATGAAAAAGAATAAAAATTATTTACAATTTCTTTCTAGTTTCTTGAGAATAAAAACATTTTTGGGTTATTCCAAGCTTTGATTGGTATTAATAATGAAGTAAGTGGATTTCTCCAAGTTTGGTTTTTATAATATACTCTATTGTCATAGGTATTGCCTCTGCTGCCCGCAAACGTTCATAGTTTCGACAGGGTTACCTTTTAACCATTAACTATTCATTGTCCCATCTAACTAAGATTTATGACTTTTTAAAAGATAAATTCATAAGACATATTATCTCATGTTTTTGTCTTTTATTTATTATTTATTTTTTTATTTTTAAGAGCCATTGTTCTGGTTTGGTAGCCAGTTAATAATAATGTCATTCACTAGTTGTAATTAAACTGAACAAGCTGGCTCGTGATGAGACCCCTTGTCTTATATTTATAAGCCATTACCCTGTTTTGATGTGCAGTATTGGTAATGTCAGTTTCATTACTTCTTATGAATATGGTAAGTCGGCTCATGATGAGACCTCTTATCTCTTAAATTTTTTTTTACATAATTTCTTAGAATTACATTCTAAAAAATCACAACCTAAATGGATGGGGTGAAATAGTTTTATCCTTAAGAATCAATGGATGACAATTTTCAGAGTTTTTTGAGTACCAATACTTGAATAATCTTTACTTTTATAGATAACCTTTCTCTTCTTAATAAACTTAAAATGATTTACATTTCCCTCAAGTTTTCAAAAGATCATGCAAATAATTGGAATAATTTTTCAAAGTTTAACATCTTATTTAAAACTATCAAAAGACTATGATCATTTCTTTAAAAATTCTTATTTACATAAAATAAATATTTATAATATTTATCCTAAGAATTTCTCTAACAAGTAAACAGTCAATTAGAGACTCATTAACAACCTTTATTTGCAAAAACAATTAAAAAATTTGCAGAAAGGAATATGTACAGTTTTAAGAAGGGGTTACCTCCTTATGAAAAGAATTTCTTCAAGATAAGCCCATTTACAGGAAGAGATTCTCTCTTACCTGTAATATCTTGGAGTATGAATGTATTTGAGCCTATCTTTTCAACGATCTGAAATGGTCCAAGCCACATTTTCTGAAACTTGGTATGCTTACCTTTTTCTTCATGTGCTTTATCCCATTTCAGAACAAGATCACCAATTGACAAAATTTTTGAGCCAGCAGAACTTGCATCAAAAGAAGATTTTACAAGCTGTTGATGTTTTTCATGAATAATTTTAGCTTTATCTCTATCTTCTTCTATTTTAAGGATTTGATCATATCTCAATTGAATGGATGAAGAAGGATTTTCTTCAATAAATTGCACTAGGGCCAATGATGGAAGAGTTAAATTTGATGGTATCACAGCTTCTTTTCCATAAACTAAATTGAAAGGTGAAGTTCCTATTGAAGCTTTTTCAGTGATACGATCAACCCATAATGCAAAGATTAAAGACTTGTGCCAATTCTTTTGATTTTGATCAATAGTCCTTTTAATGATTTTGATGAGATTTTTGTTAGTGGATTTAGCCAAACCATTACCTTGTGGATAATAATTTGCTGAATATTTCAGTTTAAAACCTCTTTTGACTGCAAATTCTATTAAACTATTTCCGGAAAAATAAGATGCATTATCAAAGACAAGAGCTTGAGGTACACCAAACCTGGTTATGATGAATTGATCGATGAAATCAATAATTGCATCAGAATTGGCTACCTTCAAAGGGATTGCTTCTACCCATTTTGTAAAGTAATTAGTTGTAGTAAGGATGTATTTGTGCTGTTTGGAAGAATGAGGTACTATCTCACCAATAATGTCAAGCCCCCATTGTTCAAATGGTTGCTCAACACTCACTGGTTGCAAAGGAAAAGCTGGTTTCCTTTGCCTTCCACTTGCAGTTTGGCAAATTCTGCACTTCCTTACATAGTCATGTGTATCTTTAAAAAGGGTAGGCCAGTAATAACCAGCACGAATTATTTTGTGAGTTGTGGTATCACCTCCAAAATGACCTCCTGCTGGTCCATCATGCAACTCCTGCAAAACCTTTTCAGCTTCAGTCTTTTCAAGACATCTTAATAAAATTGAATCATAATTTTTCCTAAATAACACATTATCAATGATCTCATATTTAATAGCCTTTAACCTTAAAGCACGTTTTCTCTTATAGCTGAGATTAGAAGGAGCATACCCATTTTTCAAGTAATAGATGAGATCAGCATACTGAGATTCAGAATCTGTAACACTTATCTGACTTACTTGAATATCTTGATTTGAATCTTGATTTTCTGGTATGTTATGAGCTTCTGCTAATAATTTGCAAAAAACTTGTCCTCTAACAATCTTAGCTGGTTTAATATCAACATCATATTCTTGCAAAGTTGTTACCCAGTTAGCTCGTTTTTCTCCTACTTCTCTTTGAATTAATAATTGCCTTACTGCAGAGAATGAGACAATGATTTTTGTATGAGTTTTCAAGAGAAAAGGTCTGAAATGCTTAATTGATTTAAACACAGCAAAGGCTTGTTTTTCAACATCGGAATAATTTAGCTCAACCCCTTGCAGATTTGAGCTAAAGAAAGAAATTGGTGCTTCAATTTTCTGATCATTGAGCTGTGTTAAAACAACTGCATAAGATGTCTCTGTGGCTAACGTATACAAAATAAAATATTTAGAAAAATCCGGGGTACTCAATGCTGGTGCATTAATGATCGCTTGTTTGATCGCCTTAAAGGCTTCTTTCTCTTCATGTCCCCATTTGAATACTGAATTCTTCTTGATCATATTTTGCATAGGTAAAACAATTAAAGAAAAATCAGGAATGAATCTTTTTACAAAATTGATCTGTCCAAGAAATGATTACATGGATTTCTTATTATGAGGTAAAGAAATATCAGAAATTTCTTTTACTCTATCTGGATCAATGTATATACCATCTTTTGACACAACAAATCCTAAGAGTTTTCCTTCATCCAAAGCAAAGAAAGATTTCTTTGGATTTAAGGAAATACCAAACCTTCTACATCTTTCAAATATTTGCTTTAGATCATGTAGATGATTGGTTCTCTTTTTTGAAAATACTGTTATATCATCAAGATAAACAACAAATGACTTATTGATCAGACCTTTAAATTCTATGTCCATGGCTCTTTTCGAAAGTTGCACTTCACCATTTATTAGACCAAAGGCATTTTTTCGATAAGCATAAGTTGTTGGCAATATGATGCAGTGTTGTCCTTGATGGCAACCCGAATAAAGATGAAGACATGCGACGTGCAATATGTTGTCCTTGATGGCAATCCACACGATGAAGTTATTCTTGATACGATGGACTTGATAAATGATGTAACCGATATGAAATGATGTTTGATCTTTAGAGTGTTGTCCTTGAATGGCAACACACTTGATAAGACGATGGCAACTTACTTGATGCGGTTGTGCTTGATAGAATATGGTTTGATGAACTAAATCGATGTATCTACGGTGAGTACGAGAAGACAATAAAGAAAGGAATTCGACTTGTGCAAAATCTATGGTGAAAAGGTATGTCTCAAGGCATACGCGGATATGTCTAGGGGAAGTCGCGTATGCACGCGGGAAAGAACGTGTCGAGTCGCGTATGGGAAAAAGCGCTCAAAAAAGTGAAAAACCGGGGGTAACCACCATGGTATTATTATTTCATGTGGGTAATGATTCGTCTAAATGACCCGAATCCGGGAATACCATCGGAAGTAATGTGGTTTGGCTCATGGTATTGAAAAAGGGTAAACCTATATAAAGAGAAGAAATTCATTGTGCGAAGGATGACGCCAGAGGCCGGGAATGTCGAGCTTGAATGAATGCTTCTCTCTGGAGTATATCGAATGGAAAGGGTTACGATTGAATGAAAGAATCTGAATGTATGATGCACCAATGAAGGAGTGATGAAAGAAGGGGATCTAGATCTGTATTATTGTTCTTGTATCTGCTAGATGTTCATGGAAGGCCTAGATGCGAGATGAGGCGAACATGCAGCTACCGGAAACAAGGGTAAATCTCGGCTGAATATCTCGTCTGAAGAGTATCACTATAATAGTTGAAGATCTGTCGCTGGTCAACGGAGAAGCGCGTATATACGCGGCTTCGGCCCGCAGAGAAAGCGCGTATGCGCAATAAAATTAGCTCATAATTTATCTTTAGTATACGGGTTTATGTGACCGGAAGCGCGTATATACGACATCAGGAAGAAGGAAAGCGCGTATGCAAACTAGAGGTTAACGAAGTCATGCAGTAAGAAATGTGTCCCCGTCTGCTGGTTTCTTGATATACATTAGGTGAGTTATATGTATTTGTTTCATGGTTGTTGTGCTTAAAAGTATGGAAAGGATCCGGGTTGAAAATACGGTAAATGTGGCTGCAAGTGGTGTCCCCAAGGGAAGCTTTGGATCTGGGTGAAAATTGGTAAACGCTCAATTCTCGAGTCTTTGGGGTGTAGCCTTCGATCGGGGGGTTCTCCGCTCCCCTTCCGAGGTGAGGCCCGGTAAACGAGATCGGGGGTCGTAGCTCCCTTCCGGGGAGAAGTTGGTAAATGAGTCGGGGGGTTGGAGCTCCTTCCGGGAGAATTTGGTAAACGAGCGCGGTGGGTGCACAACGTCTTTGGCGGGGAGTACCCTTTTGACACATATGTTGTAAGATGTTTTCTCTATAATAAAATATTGAAGGTGGCTTGATAGCGGCGGTGGTTTTCTCTAGACTTGGGTTTTGAGAATGCGGCAGATGATGGAGCTTAGTGAAATGAAGTCGCCTTCCACTAAGTGGGCCCTTGGAGCAAATTCACAGGCGCAAAGTCTATTTTAGACTATGTCTATTTTTCGAACCTCTAGGAGCATAATTTGGGAATTCTACTTGGAGAATTCTTAAAGTATGCGACATGTGGGTAAAATAGATGGACTATTTTTAGGACCCGATTATTTTTAGGCGATCTCCTAAAAATATGGAGTCAATATTGTTGCCTGTAATATTTTGGTATAAACGACGATTTACTCTCTTGGCGCACTTCGGTTTGAGTCATGGAGGTGACTCATGCAAGCTGACACAAGGAATCACGTGGTTCCTAGGGTTTGGTGGCATCTTGCATGGTTAGCCAGTTAGACTTCGATGGCGGGAGTTTGGAGGAGTTAACGGGACGGATAGTGGAGTTGTGTTACGGTTGTTTTAGTTGAACTAGTTAGGATTAGTTAACTAACTAATCAACTAGATATGAGTGGAGTAAATTAAATAATATTTAGTACATAATCATCCTTTCATTAGTCAACTCAAGAACACTTCAGTTCACTACGGTGCATGATGGTTCGGTGGAGACGAGTGGAAGAGGTAGATGAAAGGGTGAGTAAAGCTATCGGTTGGTAGATTTGTTTTGCATGAGATTTGCATTACACTTGGAGGAATTGTCCATGACAATTACGCAATCAAGGCAAGGGGATTCAAACCTTAGACCTCTTCATATGTAGACCATGATTGCGCAATGACAGAAGCGTTGAGTAGTGTGTTTTGAACCGAGACTTGTTTAAAACCAAGCTAGATTATTGATAACTTCATGAGAGGAAGTCTTAGTACTTGTGAGGAGTATTGTACTTGTTTGGTTATAAAGTTTCTCCATTATAATATACACGGTAAGTATGGGGTTTTCAGCTATAGGCTTTCCCATACATGCGAGTTAATGTGTGATTGAATTGATGTGAGATTGCTTAAATTTGTTATTTCCGCATGTGACAATTAATTGTGAAGGTTATGTGTTATGTATGCAATTCGAAATTGATATATGGCCAGGTTAATCTTCGGTGAATAAGTGATTTATTCGGCTAATTTCTACATGGTATCGGAGCGAGATTAATTGTAGAAGTCTATTACGAGTGTGATTTACAAACTTATTTCTGAGACGAGAGTCTGCATCGAGACGAGGTAAGCCTCACGAATATTCATCCTTCTTTGTAAGGTGAAAGATACGATTAAATCTTATAGTCAATCTACGATTTGGGGAAATAATTTGTTTCAGTATAGATCGGAAGCGATAGAGCTTGGAGTTGGAATTCGAATTTTATGCAGGTTGTTCTTCTTGGTGCGGTGTTGAAAGATGTCTTCTTTCAATGGTTTGCGACTCGAATATGCTCTTGAAGGCGATTCGAACTATGTTGCATGGAAAGGAAAGATCGAATGGAAACGTTAGAAGATAATCGACACCGAAGGAGTTCGTGGATGCGGATGTCCCAAAGCCCAACGTGCGGCTGCGAGTCGATGCATGGCAAAATAAGATCGCGAAATGTCGAAGGATCTGTTGGAGGGCGTCAAGGATCATATTGTATCCGGCCTTTGCATGGAAAGGCTACTCCATATTTAATGTGGAAAGATTTGACGGATCTATTCCGGAAGTAAAGAGTGACCAAAGGAAGGCGGCACTCCAAAGACAAGCTCGGGAACATCAAGATGGAGAAGAGGCGACGATGTCGCTTGTCTACCTCCACGAAGTTCACTCAATGCGAGAGATGGGCGGGAAGTGTGGGAGTTCTTGTCGATGAAGAGGATATGGTCGACTTTGGCTCTCCCTTGGTCTTCGAAACCCGGCACTCATATCAAGATAGTGTCAATGGTCGGAGAAAGGCTAGGGATGGGAGCGCCTTTGGGCGGATCTCATCTTGGAGATAAGGAGGACTACTCGAGATGGATCTTCATCAAGGAGCGATGAAGAAAAGCTAACTTGCTTTGGTGTCCAAAGCTAAGAAAGGGAAGGGTAAGAAAACCTCTCGTTACGGAGCTGGGGCAAGAAGCGAGGATATGGCGAAATTGATGTTTTCCTTGCCATGATCACGGACATTATGCTACCAATTGTCCAAAGAAGAAGAGAAGAAAGACAAGCAAGCGGGAAGATGCCAGAGATGGAGAGCTTTGGCTTCCTGGGTTCGAGCTTGACTTTCCTTTGATTGCATGCTTGGTTTCAAGTGTGATGGGATCGGTGTGGTTCTTGGACAGCGGTGCGTCATTTCATATGACGGGAGATCGGGAGTTGTTCTCGGATGCGGAGGACAAGGATTTGGGTATGCACATCGAGATGGGTGATGACGGTAGATACGGTGCGGGCGGTATCGGTCGTATCCTTTCGAGAGGGAGTACGGTAAGCCCTTTGTCTTAAAGGATGTCATGCATGTACCTGGATTGAAGAAGAACACGATTTCGGTAGCGATGTTGGAGGATAGGTTATGATGTGGTCTTCGACTGAAGAGCTTTCCTAGCGCGGTAAGACTGCGGAAGACCGGAAGATAGGGGTTGAACTCGGAACCTTTATCGATTGCGGGTAGATGAGCGCGGCTATGGCATGCAAAGTTTGGAGAAGTGGTGAGCGGGATGATGAGGGCGAACTATGGCACTGAGGAGATTGGGGCCATCTTCACCATGGAGCTTTGAAGATTACGCATTGGTCTACGGGACTTCCCAAGGGCACCCTTGCGCCGATCGGATCGGTGCAAGGGGTGTACTTTAGGGAAGTATGTGAAAGCCACCTTTCACGAGAAGGATAGTCGCGCTACGGCGATCCTTGAGAGTTCCTGGGAACGTGTGTGGTCCTTTCTCGGTTGCTTCGACGATAAGCACAAGTATTATGTGATCTTTGTTGATGATTTCTCTCGAAAGTCTTGGATCTTCTTCATGTCGAAGAAGAGCGATACATTCGCGAAGTTACGGCGAGTTTAAAACGCGAGGGTAGAAGGAGTCGAGGGAAGAAGGTGATTGCTCTAAGGAGTGATAACGGTGGTGAATTCATCTGTTTGAATTCAGGGATTCTCGCGACACATGGGGATTCGGAGAAGGCTCATGCCCCTGCTTCCCGACGAACGGGGGTGGAACGACGGAAGAACGAACGATCGTGGAGTGCGCACGGGCGATGTTGCATGATCGGGGCCTACCCTTCCTTGTGGTGAGGCCATGCCGGCGGCGGTGTATGTGCGGGGCCGTTGTCCTCACAAGGTTCTTGGCATGGTACACCGGAGGAGGCTTATTCGGCGGTACCGATGTTTCCCATTTGCGGGATTTTCGGATCTCCACAATCTCATGCATGTGACGAAGGATGCGAGAAGGAAGCTGGATCAGCTGCTGAAGTTGGAATATTTGTGGAGTACAACGATGCCTACGCTATCGGGTGTATGTGCGGGGAACGGTCGCAAAGGCTGTTGTCTGTAGGATATAAAGTTAGGGAGGAGAAAGCCATGCGAGTGTTCGCTTGAGAGGGAGCTACACTTGCATGCGGATGAGGAGAGTTTGTTAGTTCCTAAGGAGGAGCTTCAGTCCGGATTCAGCCACAAGTGGAGGTTCGGGAGGTGGAAGAAACCACCGGGCGGCGCCAACCATCGAGAGGGCGCATGCGCACTACGAGAAGGCGGCGTGGCTCGGGATGCGGAAGAAGGTTGTAGGACCACCTACGACACGGCGCGGGAGCGAGCCGGTCCACGGTCGGTACAACGGATGTGGCTCTTATGAGTCCGTGTGTTGTGTGGGAAGCCATCCTCTGCCTCTTTTGAGAACGTGGAGGAACATGGGTTAGATGCCATGATCGAAGAAGTATGATTCGATCATCGGGAACGATGCATGGAAGTTGTCCCAAGGTAGGTTGGGAAATCGAGTTGTAGGTTCGCGATGGATCTCTGAGGTGAAGGAGCGTGACCCCGACGGGGTGTGGAGAAGTACAAGGCGAGATTTGTCGCCGGTAGTTCTCCTGCCAGATCGAGGGGATTGACTATGAGGAGACTTTTGCTGTCGCGAGGTACTCTTCCATACGGACGTGCTCTCTCGGCGCGGTGGGGTGGCACATTCATCGGATGGATGTGAGGGCTTGCGTTCCTCAATGGAGTTATTGAGGAAGAGAGTGTACCGCCGGCGACGCTTGAAGGTTTGAGATCTTCGGTAGTGAGTCGCATGTGTGCCGACTCAAGAGGAAACCTTGTATCAGAGGTGCAAACAAGCACCTCGTGCTTGGTACACCGGATAGACGACTACTTCCATAGGGCTTGAATTCTCCAAGAGTGAGGCGGATCCAAACACATGCAGTTGGTGGAAAGGCATTGATCATCGTCTTGTATGTAGATGATGCGATTTTATTTGGCGACGAGGAGTTTCGTCCTTTCATGCGGGGAGGATCTTGCACGCGGGGAGTTTGAGATGAAGGACACGGGCATCCTTCATTGACTACGGGATTGGAGATTTGGCGGCGCGGTGGAGGGTGTTTGTTTATCGGGGGGCAAGTATGCCGGGAAGTCCCCAGAGGAGTTCTTATGCAAGGCACAGCTTTGTTGATACCTCTTACGGAGGTTGGAGGAAGGGGGAGATGCTACTTCGGAGGAGTAGTGGATGCCACTGTATCGGCAGTTCGTTGGGGTCGTTCGATGTATTTCGTTAATGCCTGGCCGTCTCTGTCACTGCGGGTGTGAGCTTTCCTGACTGGTTAAGCTACCAGCTCTTTTGGAAGGCGGGCAAGCATGTGTGCGCTATATCGGAGGCACATGAGGATATGGTCTATGAAATACACGAACGGGAGGATGGAGTGAAGCTTGCGGTTTCAACGTGCGAGATTGGGCGAGGGGGTAATAGACGGAAGCACTTACGGAGGAGTTTTTGACATTGGGTCGACAACGGTTCTGATGCAATGAGGCAGTCCGTAGCACTCGGTTCCCGGCGGTAAGTACATGGCGGCAAACATTTGCATGGAAGGCAACTGGACAGATCCTGAGTTGATGGAGGTTATTTAGACCCTCTTGATCTTGGCAACAGGCTGCATCAAGCTCATTAATCAACATACCAATAAGTCTGACAGGCATGGGTTCTCCACCCGAAGACCCAACAATGTGGAGGTCACAGTACTCTGTGATGATGATTTCTGAGAATCCAGGTGCAGTACATCACAACGGCAGTATCCTGGGCAAGTTCGAATTCCACGGAGGCGGGATAGGGATTGCGGATAATCCATATGCTAGCTGAGGAGAGGAGTGTTGAGAATGCGGCAAGATGATGAACAAGTGAAATGAAGTCACCTTCACTAAGTGGGCACATGAGGGCAAATTAAGGCGCAAAGTCTATTTTTAGACTATATCCCATTTTTAGACATACGGAGCATAATTTAGGAGTTACTTGGAGATTTAAAGTATGCGACATGTCGGTACAAGAAGATGAGACCCTTATTTTTAGGACCCGAGGAGCTATTTTTAAAATTTGATCTCCTAAAAATATGGAAGTCAAATATTTTACCACATAATATTTTGACTATAAACGACGATTTACTCTCTTGGCGCACTTCGAGTTTGAGTCATGGGGAGCTCATGCAAGCCGACACAAGGAATCACGTGGTTCCTAGGTTTGATGGCATCCTTCATGGTTGGCTTCGATTCGAACTTCGGTGGGGATTTGGAGGAGTTAACGGAATGAGATAGTGGAGTTGTGTTCTGTTTGTTTGAACTGAACTAGTTGGGATTAGTTAACTAACTAATCAACTAGATATGAGTGGAAGTAAATTAAATAATATTTAAATTTACTAAATATTAACTCATTAGTCAACTCAAGAACAAGTTCACTACGTTCTTGCTGAAATCGATTCGATGGAGACAGTGGAAGAGGTGATGAAAGGGTAGAGTAAAGCTATCGAGTTGGTAGATTTGTTTTGCCGCTGAGATTTGCTTCTACTTGGAGGAATTGTCCGCAGCAATTACGCAATCAAGGCAAGGGATTCGAACCATGAATACCTCTTCATATAGACGCAGTTGCGCAATAGAGCAAGGCGATTCAGTGGTGTGTTTTGAACAGAGACTTATTCAAAACCAAGCTAGATTGTGAGTAACTTCATGAAATCACGAGTACTTGTGAGGAGTATTGTACTTGTTTGGTTACTTGATTTCTCCATTATAATATACACAATAGGCTGCGGGGTTTTCAGCTATAGGCTTTCCCCATACACATGCGAGGTTAATGTGTGATTGAATTGATGGCAGAGATTGTACATTGACTCGCATGTGACAATTAATTGTAGAAGAAGGTTATGTGTTATGTATGCAATTCGAAATTGATATATGGCTAGGGTTAATCTTCGGTGAATAAGTGATTTATTCGGCTAATTTCTACGGGGTTTCCACCTAAAAATCCTGGTGTTCATGTGTGATGCTTTGTGTGATGGTTTACTGCGGTGCTTACATATGTTCTCTTACATTTTATTAGACATACGATGAATGAATGATGGAATGATCTAAGTGAAGAACCTATGTCATAATTATATGTCTGTGCATACGAATTTTCATAAAGAAGAATCCGCGTATATACGCGAGTACATTTCAGTAGCGTATGGAGTTTTAGAAGCAAGAAAAAGTAAGAAGTTTTAAATATACGATAAATGCGATTCACCCCCCCCCCCTCTCGATATTTTTCCCAACAATTGGTATCGGAAATGGGTCATACACGGAGAAGCTTGATCGCTTGAAGGAGATCCGTCGCAATGGGAAGTGAAAGGAGTAATGCATAAAGCCACCTCTTATTCAATGGAAGCAATCGATATTCGGAAGGTACGAACAAAAGCATGTCTGAAGTCTTGGTGCGGATGTATGGGTAATGTGGAAGAAGTTATCCAATACCCGAAGCAGAGTATTCCTACGTCTGGCAGAAAGAAAGAAGTATGAAATCAATGCCAAAGGTGAATGTCTTATTAGGAAGCATATAGAATCAAAAATTTACCTAATTGATATGACTACATTCGGCCAAAAGAGATATGGGACAAAATCATTACACAGACCTGGAAGGAGATACTAAGGTAAAAAAATGCAAAACTCCAAAGCTCTTAGAATCGAATATGAAAATTTGAAGATGCATAGTGATGAAAGTGTTGCAGTTTCTTTCTTCGTCTAGATGATATTGTAAATCGGATGAGAAATTTGGGTGAAACCATAGTAGGTACTACTGCGAACGGAAAAGAGTCATTAAGATCCTTGACTTCAAAATTTGACTCAAGTTGACCATTGAAGAAAGGCAAGATCTGCAAACTCTTACTATTGTTCAATTACATGGTGATACATTGCTTTTGAAATGAGGCAAGGAGGCCCTTGCAAATAAAGAAGCTTCTTTTAAGGCATCTGCAAAAGGAAAAGAAAAGGAAGTTGTTAAAGAATCCGACTATATATACGAAGAAGAAGAAGAAGCAAATTTTGTAAGAAGACTTCAACTAGGTACGGAAAGTTCAAAGGTAGCTTCCTTTCAAATCTTTCAATTGTGGAAAAGTTGGTCATTATCTTGCAAAGTGTCCTTATAAAGAAACCGGCTAAAGGAAAAAAAGAAGTAGCAAGAAGGAATAGAGAATCGATCTAGCACGAAAAAGTTATTATACTAATGAAGGCAGTGATGGATCATCTAATAGTGAGGAAGAATGTGAAGAAGACTTTTAGACTTCTCATGGCTTTTGAACAAAGAGAAGAAAAGGATACTTTTTGTGGATGCTCTAGAAGACAATGATTTTCTTGAAGAAAAAAATCAACTCAAAGAAGTAAGCCTAGAAAAGAACATAATCATAGAGACTCTTGAAAATCAGCTTGAAGCAAGGAAAAACGCATTGAGGAATTGGAGTGTGAAGTAGTAAGTCTAAGGAAAGATAATGAGAAAGTGAAGACTCTCAAATCTTGGATTTGCTAAAGGTTCGAAACATAGATGAGATTATTAAGACTATGATCTCCTCTTCCGCCGTAGGTCTTGGATATGCGGGAATCTTCCCAGGACTTGACTCCAAATTGTACGAAAGCGGTCACAATGGTTCTCTTCATTCAACCACTCGGCAAGGGAACAAAGGATACTACGGAGTAAGCATGATCATCTCAAATCAAGGATCACTAACGGGGAGATCCCTCAAAGCAACAACCAACGGGTAGAGATTAAATAGAGATTTCATGATCGCGGAGAAATTTCTACTTCAATGGACAATGTTTCTCATGTCACAATTTTGGTCTCAAAATTTATTCAATGTGTTGCATATAAAACCATCATGACAAGAGAAGCAAGAAAGAAAAGGATGAATATTGAACCAAAAGAAGAACACCTATAACAACTTTTCTCCATCACAAAGCGAAGTTGAATGTACTTATTGCAATAACTTTGGTCATGAAGAATACGAATGCGAGGGCAAGGTCCGACCAAAAGAACATGTTCCCTCAAGCTCTAAGAGTATGGAAAAATAAAGAAATACGGAGTTGAAAATTGTGGGACCAAGGTATTTGCGGAAGGCAAGAAAATCAAATAGTACATTGATGAGTGCACTCAGAACACACAGCCCAATTGAAAAGCAAACTCCTTACTTGTAATGCTCTAGAAAAGGAAAAGAAAGTTACATTTGGAAATGATACTCCTGTACAATAATTAAAGGAAAAGGGTCGAGTATTTCTAAAAGAAAAGGTAGATACTAATGATGTCATGTATGTGGATGGATTAAGGCATAACTTGTTAAGTGTAAAATTAAAATGTGTGATCGGAATAGAAGTGGTCCTTTAGTTCAAAGATGTGTGGTTCGTGATCTTTTGATACGGTAAAATCATTACCAAAGGAAAAAAATCCTACACGCTTTAATATGTGAACGGCATAGATCAATGTTACTTGAGCAAGTCTTGAAGGAGAAAATTAAACACGGCATAGAAAGGGTACAGGGCATGCGAGCTTCTCTCAAATCACTTAAACATGGAACCAAGCATTCGTGGTCTTCCCAATATTAATCTACCAGAAAGTATCATATACAAATCTTGTCAATTCGGTAAACGCGGACGGAGTACGATTTAATGCCAAAGAAGGATCATCAAGTGAGCCTCTTGAACTCATTCATACGACATATGTGGACCTATGAGGAAAAATTCACCACGTGGGGAAGAATACTATATCTTATTTATTGATGATTCCTACAGAATGTGTTGGATCGGGCTCGATAAACACAAAGATGAAGCATTTGAAAAAATTAAGATCTTCAAGCATTAGTTGAAAATGAATTAGATCTAAAAAATCAAGTGTCTTAGATCTGATCGAGGAGGAGAATATACATCAAAATGAATTCTTTGAATTTTGTGAACAACATGGCATAAAAAGGCAATTCTACGCAAGCGGGTACTCCACAACAAAAATGGCGTACTTCGAAAGAATGAATAGAACAATTCAACAAATGGCTAGAGCTATGCTCGATGATTAGAACTCGACATGTTGGGAGAAACTGACACATACGGCGGCTAACATTCTCAACAGAGCTCATGTTGGGTAAATAGTGACAAAACTCCATGTGAACTACGGTATGGTAATTCTCCATACGCCAGAAGCATTTTAGAGTTTTTTGGAAGTAAATGATTTATAAAAAATAATGATGAAAATATTGTAGAAGTTTGAACCTAGATCAGATGAAGGGATATTTCTTGGTTACTCATGTAAACAAAAGCATACAAATGTTAAATAAAAGGCTTCGAAAGATTGTTGAATGTATTGATGTTGTTATTGATGAGTCTCCTGCGGCTCCTAAAGAAGAAAAACAAACAGCAAAAGAAGATGATGGTGACCTATGTCCTTCTACATCAAATAGAAATGATATAGACGATGGATCAATGAAGAACACAGAAGATGATATATCTTGAAAAAGCTCCATCGAGATATGTTGAAAAGAATCATCCTGAATCTCAAATTTTGGGTGACAAGGAATCGAGGTGTACGAACAAGGAGAACTCTTGTGGGATCTTCTAATCATACGGCACTTACAATCCACAATTGGAACACACAATGTCAATCAAGCTAGCAAAGATGAATGTTGGAAGCAAGCCATGAATGAAGAGCTTGATCAAATTGAAAAAGAATGACACTTGGGAATTGGTACCAAGACCACATGATAAAAATGTCATTGGAACTAAATGGATTTTCAAGAACAAGTTAAATGAGAATGGGGATGTTGTAAGAAACAAATCTAGATTGGTTTGCAAAGGGTATACTCAACAAGAAGGTATAGAATTTGAAGAAACTTTAACTGCATAAGTAAAAAGCTGAGACTTGGGCCATAAGAATGTTTCTTTACTTTTCAAGTTATCAACAAGTCAAAGTCTATCAAGTATGGATGTTAAATACGCTTTCTTAATGGTGATCTAGAGAAAGTATATACAAATTGTAGGGTTAATTTGCAGAATGATGAAAATCTTGTTTGTAGACTTAAAAAGGCTCTATATGGTCTCAAACAAGCTCAAGGGCTTGGTATTATCGTCTTGACAAATATCTTCATCAACGAGGTTTTCCAAAGGGTTTCTTGATAGCAACTTATACACAAGGTTGAAAATGATAGCTTCTGATTGTGGTTGTATGTGTTGATGATATCATTTTGGGAGTAACGAAGAATCTTTGAGTCAAAAATTTGCTTGTCATGCAGCAAGAATTTGAAATGTCCTTACTTGGAGAACTAACATTCTTTGCGCAACACAAGTGCATCAAGCTATGAGATGGTATATTCCTATCACAAGCAAAATATCTTGAAAATTACCGAAGAAGTATGGCATGGAAGAATGCAAACACATAAGTACACCAATGATGGCCAGGATGCGTCTCGAGTTCTCATGATGATTCTCCCACGGTGAATCAACCGGAATACGAGATCAATGATGGAAGTCTACTTTCTTTGGGACTAGACCAGAGGACATTATGCACGCGGTTGGGATTGGAGCGATTCCAAGCTAATCCAAGAGTCTCACCTTGAGTTGTTAAAGAATTTAAAATATCTTCAAGGAACTCAAGACCTTGGTCTATGGTATCCAAAGAATGCGATCTTACTCTTCATGCTTACAACGTGCGGATTAGGTGGAAGCATTGATGATCGGAAAAGCCTTAGTGGTGGTGCATTCTATATGGGACCACGGTTAGTATCTGGTTGTTAAAAGAAGTAAAATTATATTTCCTTATCTACGGTAGAAAGCGAGAATATGTGGTACATATTTGTTGCCTCCAACTCCTTTGGATGATGCAAACCTTACAAGATTTTCAAATCAAATATACATCTCCTATCTCCATTATGTGTGATAACACAAGTGCCAGTATCTCAAAGAATCTGGTTATGCATTCGAAGACCAAGCACATTCCCATCAAGTATCACTTCTTACGTGAACAAGTGCTTGAACAAAAGGTGAAGTTGGAGTATGTTCCCTCCAAAGAACAAGTTGCTGATATCTTTACCAAACCTCTGCCCAGGGAAGCGTTCGAGTATCTAAGACAGAAGCTGGGAGTGTTCCTTGCCAATCAAAAGCACAAATCTGCATAAATTTCGAAGATGGCATTGGATACGCGGATTTCCTAAAACACAGTCGCGTATATACGCGATTCCATGCACAGAAAACCGCGTATGTCTGATTGCTGACATTTTTCTGTTTGGAGTCAGCTCTTTTCAGCACAGCTGCAGTGTTGTTTGGTATCTTTGATACTGTTTGGTATCTCTGGTGGTGTTCCAGTTCTCATAATTCTTTTTCTAATGTTTTGATAAATATGCCTTGATGATTTTTTGGTGAAAGTGTTCAGGATGCACAAACTAAGGGGGAGCCTTAGTCATATGAAAAGGATGCTTGGATGCACAGGTTCAGGGGGAGCAGTAGATTTGCTGAGTATAATGCATTATTGGCATTATGATGGTTCTGAAATATGTTCTTTTTCTTGAAGTCTTTCTGGTGTTGGTCATATCTGTAATTTGATGAAAAGGTCTTGTTGAGACCCATGATGTAAAATTGTAATATTCAGTCATGTAAGGACTTGTCAATTTTGTAAACCCACTTGGTTGGGTAGCTGAGTCAAATATTGTAAACCCACTTGATTGGGTAGCTGAGTCAAATTCGTAATCCCACTTGGTTGGGTAGTTGAGTCTCTTATGTAAATCCACTTGGTTGGATCTTTGATGTAAGTATGAGTCATTGGTGATAGAAACTTCATAGAGTCATGTACTTCATTGGAAAATATGTTTGAAGATTCAGCATGAACTCAGGGGGAGCTTGGTCATTTCAGTATATATCAGATCTGCAGAATGCTTCTTCCACATGAGGGGAAAAGGGGGAGAGTATGTTGGTTTTTGATCCGCCCTTTGCCCTTGATGTCAAAGGGGGAGAGTGATATGGTGTTTGAATGGTGTCAAAAATGGAGAGAGTGACATGGTGTCATGTACCTATCTGTTGTGGTAACCAAACACCATCGTGGTTGCCATCAAGTTCAAAGGGGGAGATTGTTGGCAATATGATGAAGAGTGTTGTCCTTGATGGCAACCCACTGAATAAAGATGAAGACATGCGACTGTTGACATGTGTTGTCCTTGATGGCAATCCACCTGATGAAGTTATTCTTGATCTGATGGACTTGATAAATGATGTAACTCTGATATGAAATGATGTTTGATGCTGAGTGTTTTCCTTGAATGACAACACACTTGATGAAGATGATGGCAACTTACTTGATGCAGTTGTGCTTGATAGAATATGGTTTGATGAACTAAATCTGATGTATCTACAGTGAGTACAGAAGACAATGAAGAAAGGAATTCAGCTTGTGCAAAATCTATGGTGAAAAGAGTATGTCTCAAGGCATACGCGGATATGTCTAGGGGAAGTCGCGTATGCACGCGGGAAAGAACGTGTCAAGTCGCGTATGGGTAAAAGCGCTCAAAAATTGCAAAACCAGGGGTAACCACCATGGTATTGACCCATTGTATTGGGTAATGATTCGTCTAAATGACCCCGTCCAGGAATACCATCGGAAGTAATGTGGTTTTGGCTCAAGGTATTGAAAAAGGGTAAACCTATATAAAGAGAAGAAATTCATTGTGCAAAGGATGAGCATGAGGGCAAGATGTCTGAGCTTGAATGAATACTTCTCTCTGGAGTATATCTGAATGGAAAGGGTTACAGTTGAATGAAAGATCTGAATGTATGATGCACCAATGAAGGAGTGATGAAGAAGGGGATCTAGATCTGTATTGTTCTTGTATCTGCTAGATCTGTTCATGGAAGGCCTAGATCTGAGATGAGGCGAACATCTGTCTGAAGCAAAAGGGTAAATCTGAACTGAATATCTGATCTGAAGAAGTATGCTGCTCTATAATAGTTGAAGATATATACGCTAGTTCGCCGCAGAGGAAGCGCGTATATACGCGGCTTCGATGAATAGAAAACGCGTATGCACAATAAAATTGGCTCTATAATTTATACTGAAGTATACGCGGGTTTATGTGAACGGAAGCGCGTATATACGCGACATCAGAGAAAGGAAAGCGCGTATGCAAGCAAAGTTCTTCGAAATACCGTAGTAAGAAATATAAGTCGTCTGCTGGTTCTTGCCGAATGTCTGTCGATGAGTTATCATCTGTTTCATGGTTTGGCTGACCTTAAAAAGTGCTGGAAAGGTCAGTTTGAAGAAATATGATGAAATGTGGCTGAAGTGGTGTGTCCTAAAAGAGCTTTGGATCCGATTGAAAATTGATAAAACACTTGGTCACAGAGAGTCACACGGTTGTAGCCTTGATCAGAGGTTGCTCCTTGATGGTAGTATGAAGATCGAGGGTCGTGGTAGCTCCCTTCAGTGATAAGCAAGTCGAGTTGACTCCCTTTGTGATAAGCAGTGCGGTGGGTACTGCGTCTTGGTGAGTGTACCGCAACATATGTTGTAAGATGTTTTCTCTATAATAAAATATTGAAGGCTGAGCAACGGCAGCGGTGGTTTTCTCCCGACTTGGGTTTCCACATAAAAATCCTGGTGTTCATGTGTGATGCTTTGTGTGATGGTTTACTCTGTTCTTACTGCATATGTTTATTGTTTATTAAACATCTGATGAATGAATGATGGAATGATCTAAGTGAAGAACTAATGACATAATTAGATATCTGTGTATACGCGAGTTTCATAAAGGGTATCCGCGTATATACGCGAGTCTGTTTCAGGAAAGTAGCGTATGGGTTTTTAAAAACGAAAAGTAAGAGTTTTGAATATCGTGTATCTTTGATTTCCACCCCCTCTCTAGTGTTTCTAACCTAAGTTCTCCATTTTGTTCTGAAAGTTGTTTTCAATCTGTCATCTGGATGAACTAAAACTTGATTATAGCCTGAAAATCCATCAAGAAAGGACATAAGTTCAGAACCAGCTACCTTTTGAAGTATCTGTTCCATGGTTAGCAATGGGAAATTGTCTTTTAAACATGCCTTGTTTAAGTTTCTAAAATCAATACAAATTCTTATATCACCATTCTTCTTCCTTACAGGTACCATATTGGAAACCCAATTGGAGTGCCTTACAAGAAAAATGATTTTGGCTTTTAAAAGTTTATTAAGTTCTGATTTGATTTGTCCTTCGAGATTTGGATGAACCTTCCTTAACTTTTGTTGAACAGGTTTAATATCAGGAAGCATTGGAATTGTGTGTTGAATAACCGAAGTATCATACGTTTTTAAATCATCATAATTCCTAGCAAAAACATTTTTATATTTGTTCAAGAGTTTAATGAAAGCATTCCTTTCCTCTGGTGTTAAATTGAGTCCTAAATTAATGTTTTGAGGTTTAGAATCAGAACCAAGATTTACTAATTCAAACTTCAAAGTGGAACTTTGAAGTTTAGTATTAGTGACTTTCTTGAATCTGTCTTTAATATCATATAAGTCCTCTAATTTAACAACAGATTTCGGAATGGGATTTTCATTACCTTTTGAGGCAATTTGTAAATCATGATCATCTTCATCAATAATTTGTTCATCATATGATTTCTCTGAAGTCATGAAATTTAAAATATCTTGATCATGATAAAATACTCTCCAATTTGTGACATTATCTGGAACAGATGGGCGAAAAATCAATTCTACAGAAAACCTATCAGGACTGCAATCTTCAGCAGGAAGGAGTTTAGATGCAACATTAGCTAACAAGTCAGCTGATGTATTTTGATTCCTAGGAATGGGAGAAATATTGAATGCTAAAAAATGAGTGGTGAGATCTTGTACTAGGGTTTGATAGTGTTTAAGATGTCCTGAAAGGCAATGAATAGTATTCCTAACTTGTTTTATAACAATTTTGGAATCACCAAAGACTTTCAAGTATTTAACATCTAACCCTATAGCTTTATAAAGTCCTTGAACCAAGGCTTCATATTCTGCGGTATTGTTTGTACACTCGAATTCTAACCTACATGACAGCATGGTTTTCTCTCCATATGGATCAATTAAGATGCATCCTGCTCCAGCTCCATCACTAGACTTTGATCCATCAAAATATAACGACCAAAATAAAGATTTATCTATTGACTTATCTACAATTACATCAGAAATATTTACAATTATGGAAGAATTAGATTGTGAAAAATTTTCTATTTGAGAAACAAAAGTATTTACAGAAAAAGGTGATTGAGGTGCTTCGAAGTTTCCAAGAAATGATTCAGCAGAATAACCTTCCAGAATATTGTTGTTGAATGCGACAGGCTCATTAGGTTGTTCGAATTCAGTGACAATGTGCGTCATATGTTTTTCTCGTTCAATTTTGATTTGATTTGGTTTCCCTTTGTAGGGAAGCCACATATGTGAATAATCAGTCGAGATATAACCATTAAGTTTCGCAGACCAGTCCCTGCTTAGGATTAATCCATAGAATTCAGGAATATCAGCAATCAAAATATCAATTCTTTGCACAATTCTAGGATCGGAAGCTAATCTGATAGTAACTAAATTGATTTCTCCTACAACTTGTACTTTAGAGCGATCCAATTGAACAATATGTACTGCCGATTTCTGTGGTTCGATATTCAATTTGGCACAGACAGAAGTAGGCATTATATTGGAGGAGGCTCTAGAATCAATCAAACAATTGTGCAGATTTTTATTGTACATCTCATATGTCAAAATAAAAGGAGTTTGAGAATTTGACTTTTCCCCAATGAGCACAGTATCAGTAGCATCTACCTTATCTGGTGGCTTACCAGCTCCTCTAGCTGCTTTCGCAACTACACCACTTGGTAAAGGAGCAATTGGTGTAGCGTTTAGTTCTTTCAATAGCAACTTCTGCTGGTGTTTTAGTTTGCTGAGTTCATGTAAGGAAATGTTGGCTTTAATATTTTTCATGTCTTCAACAATGTTATACTCCATAGGATCTGACACCACTAAAGTCTTTGTTGTTGATGTGGGAGGATTAGAAGAAGATGGCTGATTTTGAGTAGGTAATGGAGAAGCTTTCTTTGCATGGGATTTGTCTTTGGTACTTGGAGTTGTGATTTTCTTTTTAGGATCTGTTTGTACAGGCTCTGATGTAGATTTACTCCTAGTACTTACAGGCATAGCTTCTTGTTCTATCTCACTATCAAAATTAGGGAGAATAAAATCCCACATTCCATGTAATTCAACTATTTCTTCATTTTCATCTTCCTCTTCTGATGCTAAAGATGTATCTTCTTCTTCTTCTTCTTCTTCCTCTGATTCTGCATTAGAGATTGCATTAGGAGGTTTAGATTCAACTTGATTTCTTCTGAAATTTCTGAATGGTTTTTTAGTAGATGTTTCAGCTACTTGTTTTTTAATTTCAACCATTTCATTTGACATGGTTTTAAGAACTTTCTGTAAACCATCCATGTCATATGGATCTTTGGCCTTTTTCTTTGAATCATCTTTGAAGCTGACTTTCTTTGATTTCCTTTCCTCAATAGCATTTTTCTTTTCTAGAGAAATAATTCGTTTTTCTACTGCAATAGCCTCTTTCATATTCTCGGCTAATGTAGGTTTTGCAACTCTATCTACAAAAATTGCTATGTTTGAGGGTAAGGCAGTTATGTACCATTCACTTCTGACTTGTTCACTAGGCCTTGAATCTGTGTGAATTTTGTTCAAGAGTTTGTTGAATCTAGCGTTGAAATCTTTAATGGGCTCTTTGGGTTCTATCTTCAAATTTGAGAGGTCATTGAGTAAAGTAGCTATTGATCGGTCATCTCCAAATTTGGTTAGAAAATGATCTGCAAAAATGGCCCAACTTGTAATGGATCCCGAAGGTAATGAAAAATACCATGATCCTGCTGCTTCTTGAAGAGTATAAGGGAATAATCTGACTACCACATCTTCATGTGTGACTCCATTCAAATTTACAGCTAGCATAAAGTTATTGATATGTTCTTCAGCTTGAATGTTAAGATCTGGACTGAACTTTGGAAGCCATTTTCCAGGATTGTCTGGTAAATCATGTAAAGGTGCAGCCATTTTGACTGCCCTTGGAGTAGCCCATGGTCTAGCCATTATTGGAACAACTATTGGAGGAGTAGTAGAAACTGGTGGTGTTTGAATAGAAGTTGTAGGAATAGATGATGTTGAGATTAATGATGATTGAGGGGAAGATGATTGAGCAGATGATGTGGAAACAACTGCACTTTGTTGAGTTGGGATTTCGGAAATAGGTAATTGAATATGAGATGATAAACTTGTATCACTTTCTGATTCCGATTGAATTCTTTTTGTCTTGCCCTTACTAGGTAAAGGAAATTCTTTCGGAGGAATACCAAGTTTTTCACTTTGCAGCCTAGTAAGAGGTTTCGAAGGAATAAATTTTGAGCTTACACTACCTTCAGATATTTCAGACTCTTCAAGAGATAATGAGAATCCTTTCAATTTATGGATTAAATCTTGAACTTCAGGAGACTCAGGAGATTTCTTGTCTGAATGTTTTGAAATTTTGGTAGTGGGTGTATGAATATTCTCCGCAATTTCTTCTGTAGGATTTTGAATTTCAGAAGAAATTGAAGAAGTTGATGAGGGTGTTTTGCTCTCAGAATGGCCTGTGGATAAAGATTTACTTGCCATTCATAGCTCAGGCCCTCCTTCTAGCGCCAAAAATGTTGAAGCCTAGAAAATCTCTGCTTCAAACATTGGGGAAAACCACCCGGTCGGGACCTTAGGACAGCTCCTTTTCCGTTTGGTATGGTGGCTCCGACTGGATTTAAAGGACCAGTTTCCTTATAACTAAATGGGTTGGTGATAGGTTGATTTGGATGAGTGGAAATGAGACTAAATTGACTGAAATAAAACTATCTAATTTAAACTAAATATTGATAAAGAAATTCTAACACTAACCCGGGTAATTATATGTGAATACAACTTAAGATTGTTCCAATTTAACAATAACCATGAAAATGTATTATTATTTAAATTGAAATATGCAGAAACAAATAAAGATAACTCTGTTTAAGAAATTAAACAGAGTTATATTAGCATATTGCATTCATCATT